>CM057449.1:1743697500-1744160000 GCA_016271365.2 Neoceratodus forsteri
CATTTTTAGAGACCTTTATTGATATTTAGGTCCTGCAGAGTTTGTATTAACATGTTATGTGACACAGAGTTGAACTCATTTGACAAATCTAAATAAATCACATCCACAGGAAAACCTTGATCCAGGGCTTGACTAACAGGTTCAAAAAAGTGCATCAAATTACTCATGCATGACCTGCCTGATGAGAAACCATGCTGCAAGACATCGGCATGTCCCAACCTTAATAAGTCCTGTTCTAAAAATTCCTTTATAAAACCCTCCAAGATCTTTCCACTGTGGAAAAGGTACTAATGGGCCTATAATTCTCAGCCCTTTCCTTCTTCCCAGATTTATGGATTGGAGCAAAATGAGCTAACTTCAATGTATCCAAAAGACTTCCAGTTTGTAAGGATCTGTTATACAAATAGACCAAAGGTTCAGCCAATTCTGTATCCAAGTTTTTGAGAAACACTGGGTAGATCCCATCTGGACCTCCAGATTTATAATTATTTAGTGACTTTAATTTTGTAATCACCTGTTGGGCAGTTATATCTGGCAAATTATGTCCATAAACAGTAGTATCCTTTCTAATTTGGATAACATCATCTTGCTTTTGATATACACTCAAGAAATAGTTATTCATAGTATTGGCTATATCTACATCCTTGTTAATCTCCTAATTTCCATCTTTTAATAATGATGTTGACTTGTGCATTTTCCTTAAACTACCCACATAATTATAAAAGTATTTACAGCTGTCCTTTTTATTTGTTGCAAGCCTTAATTCGGCCATTGCTTTAGCTCTTTTATAGCCTCCTTACATTTTTTTTCCCAGTTCCCTTTATTTGTCCTTCCTTTCTTGTGTGGGGTTTTGCTGGTATTTCTTATATGACTTTGCTTTTCTCATAATTAGTATTTTAATGTTAATAAGCCATTTGGTATCCTTCCTTTTTTGTTATATTTTGTTTTATTTATTTATGCAAACCTGGACAGTAGAATTTATTTTTTTTAACATCTCTTCAAGGGTCAGATTGGCTAGGTCTCTCTTCCAGTTCCTAGATTGTAAGAATTGTTTAGTTTTAATATAATTTGCTTTATGCTTTTTTTTTTAATTTTTGTTTTACCTTCAATAATTGTTTTTTGTAATGTACATTTGTACAAATGTACATTTAGCCATGTTATGGTCACTGGTACCTAGGGGTTGAAGGACTTCCACACTTGTCCTAGTATCTTCAATGTTACACAAAATCAGGTCAAAAATGTGACTTTCTCTGGTGTTTTCTTTTACTATCTACTCCAAATCATTGTTTGCACAAATATCAAGGAAATCATTTTCTACATTATTTGTGCCATTTAATGTTTCACAAGAGATGTTAGGTAAATTAAAATCACCCATGAGGATAGTATTTATACTGTTTAAAATTTCCATAAATATCACATTTTCTGATTTCTTTAAGTTTGGGGGTCTATAGCATAAACCTAATGTAATGGATTTATTTTGTACATGCAGTTTTGTCCAAAGTTGTTCCACATCAACATATTCTGTGTTTTTAGATTCTACTGTGTGGGCCATGCAATTCTGCTTAAAGTTGGACCAGCATAACATTCTGTGGTGATTTTCATATGCAGCCCATGATGCTTTGCATTGTGTGGGCATGTGTGATTTTGTATTTTCTTGAAACTTGGCTTCCCAGCCAAATGCCCTTTGGGGTAACCCTTGCCTCAGTGTTTGTGCACAGAGGTGCTTTGTCTTTTAAATAGTTTTTTGTTTTAATGGGTTCACCACAACATATCCAAGACACACTGTCTTAGGGTAGCTGGTCCATTCCACTGGGGTGTCAAACAGATGAGGCATACTGATGAATCCTGGTAGGACGAAACACATGTCTATGTCTTCTGTTAGCACCCTTAGCAAACTGTGTGAGAGGCCTTTCGGCACCATGCAATTCTGCTTAAAGTTGGACCAGCATAACATTCTGTGGTGATTTGCATATGCTGCCCATGATGCTTTGCATTGTGTGGGCATGTGTGATTTTGTATTTTCTTGAAACTTGGCTTCCCAGCCAAATGCCCTTTGGGGTAACCCTTGCCTCAGTGTTTGCGCACAGAGGTGCTTTGTCTTTTAAATAGTTTTTTGCTTTAATGGGTTCACCACAACATATCCAAGACACACTGTCTTAGGGTAGCTGGTCCATTCCACTGGGGTGTCAAACAGATGAGGCATACTGATGAGTCCTGGTAGGATGAAACACGTGTCTATGTCTTCTGTTAGCACCCTTTGCAAACTGTGTGAGAGGCCTTTCGGCACCATGCAATTCTGCTTAAAGTTGGACCAGCATAACATTCTGTGGTGATTTGCATATGCAGCCCATGATGCTTTGCATTGTGTGGGCATGTGTGATTTTGTATTTTCTTGAAACTTGGCTTCCCAGCCAAATGCCCTTTGGGGTAACCCTTGCCTCAGTGTTTGCGCACAGAGGTGCTTTGTCCATTATATTAGATGCACTATAAATGCCCACATCACCACCATTTTTTCCTGAATGAGCCTTATGAAAGAAATCATGTCCCTACATTTGATCTACCCAGTCATCTGGATGCAGCCAGATTTCTGTTATTCCACACGTCAATGCTGTCCTTTATTAACATGTATCTTATTTCATCTACTTTATTTTTTATACTTCTGACATTCACAAGTAGTAACTTTAGGTTATAATTTGAGCATGACTGATGGACAGAGTGTATCTTATTTTTCTTTTCCTTCTCCTATTGGATTCCTGATCACCTCTATCCTGTCTCCCCCAGCTTTTAGTTTAAATGTAAGTCTATTTGCTTTCTAAATTAAGGTCCTAACTCCTTTGACCCCTTTTACTTAAATGTAACTTGTCTTTACTAAAAAAAAGTGTTTTTTATCCTCAAAAATTTCCCATGACTTTATGCGGCCAATCCCATTCATTATACTCCATCTTTTGAGCCAGTTATTAATTCTACATATTTTGTCATTTACCCTCTCATTAACTCTGGGAATTGGCAAAATTTCCGTGATAATTAAGGTAAAGTTAATTTCCCTAATATATTTTTCCAGTGCCATATAGTCTAAATAAATCTGATTCTCTCTGGTAAATTTGAGGTCATTTGTACCAGCATGGACTATTATTAAAGGATTATCAGTCTTCTTTTTGATGATGTTTGGCAGGAGAGTAGAGACATCTGCCAGTTTTGCCCCTGGTAGGAAGGTTCTTGTTATGGTTTCTTTTAAATCGTTTGTTGTGTACCCATTGGTGTACTTTATAATTGAGTCACCAATTACATGTACTCTACCTTTAGATGCTTCAATATTAACTGCAATATCTTCCACCATCATGTCAGTTAAATTGCCACTCACCAAATCTTGCCCTTTGGGGTTGGTTCCCTGTTTTATCCTGGATTCTTTTTGTGCTTTAGATATGTTGGTACTGTTTCCCTCTACTGCAAGTGAGGTATTATTTCTTTCATTTACTTTTTTCCTATGCTTCCCCTTCTGGTTTTTCCATAATGGCCTCATGTCTACTCTGTTCCTTCTGTGTCATTCCATCTGACGGCTTTTCCACACTATCAGTTGTTGCAGTGGTTCAAAGGAGTTCCTAACTGGAACTTCAAAGGTCATTGCTCTTATTCATCTCTTACTTCTTCAACTATTTGCTGGATATTCATAATCACTTTCAGGTTCCCTGTTTTCTCTGTCCCTTTTACTACCTGATCCCTTGTCTTTTCTTAGTAGCTAACATGTTTGTTCTCCTGAGTTTTCAGTCTGTTTGTAGCATTTCAATTGTAGTTCCAGTCCCACTGTTTTCACCCTAAGCTCTTTACGTTCCATACACTGTTTGCATGTTTATTCCTTTAGGCCCCTACTCACTTCTATGCTAAAATTAGCACATTCCTTGTACCATATTCCCAGTTCACCTGACTTAAGGGCCACAAAGATACTTGCCATTTTTCCCATTTTTTCTTATCAATCAGAAATATGTCTAGATACCTTAGGAAAAACCCTTGATTTTCAGCTGAAAATATTACTGTTTATTTCATGTATTACTGTCCTTATGCTACCTTACAGGGGAATTCAACCTTTAGGAGTTCTTAATTTCCAGAACACTTGTTTCTCTTCTTTCCCACTAAGTATGCTTAACACGCATCAGATGCACATGTCTCTGTGCACGTCACACCATGCTTGAGCTTGCAGCGATCGCTCCCTGTCACTGATCAAACAGGTAGTTACCTGAAAGTACTGAGTGGGGTCACAAAACTCATTCATGCAGAAAATGTAAAACCAAGAAATAAAAAGCCTTTCAGCCATCCTGTTTTGTTCTGCACTAAATACAGAGCAAAACATTGTGCTTGTTAGCAGTTTGCTATCAGAATCTGAGCTTCTGTTGTTCCAATATAGGTCTCTCTCGAACTACAGTCTCCCAGTCACTTCCTATATTTCACAGCTCCCCTCTAGTGCTTCATTTTAACAACATTCACAAGTGTTCAAAATTATGCGGGCACATAAGCAACGAGTTCCAGCATACACCTGACTTGGACACCCTGTCCCTCAGCACTCAGCTGACTCACAGGCTCTGTCTGAGTTTTGGAAGCAATACCAGCACTTGCCCCCTGCCATTGATCAAATAGGTAATTGAGGTATTCACCTAGTGGGATGCCATGCCATTTGGGTTTTGTATCTTTTCTCTGCAACTCTTCAAGTCTATTCCTTAACTCCTGCTCTTTAGTATAAACTTCTAAAGTTCTTTCTGCTCTGATTGTTGTGAACAGTTGAAGTTGTTCAGCCTCACTATATGCAGTACTTGTGGAGGTAACAGCAGCCAGCATTTTATATCAAACCGAGCAACTCATATGCACTACTGAGAACGCTTGCTATCATACATGAAGCCTAACACATGTGTTTTTGTGCAGGCAGAGTTTGACTTGTAAAACTAACAGCTGCAAACAGACCTGGAACAGGGTGATGGAGCAAACATAAACTGTGTGTTTTAAATCAGAATGAAGCTGAAAAAATAGACTTGGTTAGGAACAGGTTTTAAAAGTTTCAAACAACTATAAGCATTGGTTTATTATTTCTGTTTATGCAGCTACGAAGGACCATAAACAGCCCCAAATGGCTTGAGTTTCCCTGAGGGCACATAAGTGTTTTAATGCAAAGGTAGATTATATACTTAACCTTAAGTACCATTAAAGCCTACTGAATCTTTTTTGATCAGTAAAATTAAGGATATATGCACTCTTTGAATGTGGTTATATTGTGTTACAGGATGAATAGAAACAAATTAAACTATGAAGTTGGATCATGTAAGTAAATTGTGACAAACAGGCCAGCATGCCATTTAATGTTAAAAAATGTTTTTATCAAATCAAATCACGCTAGGGCAATCTGGTATGTGGCACTAACTTTATCCATTTTTTCTGACTTACACCACAGCAAAACAGTGGCCTCCAGCCCTGTACAAGACAGTGTATAGTACCTTTACTAGACAACAGATGAATTTAGGTATGTGGGTAATTCCCAACTTGGGAACAGTTGATTAGATAAATCTTCTATGATTTTAGAAGGTGTTTGTTAAATGAGGCCAAGTATAAAGAGTGAATAAAATAAACAATAAGCTTGACATATAAAAAATTGCTTGATACTAACACCGGAGTGTCTCAGGGGGCTGATGGACACGGCCCCTCGCTCAAGTGGTAACCAACTGTTGAAGTTATTGTAAGATAAATAAGAGTGACTATAGCATAATAAGATAAGCATTGAGTGGCAGATTTTGGCAGTTGTACTCTCTTGACATGTACTTGTATGCAAGGGGCAAACTGAAGTGGCGTGTACATGAATACAGGTGCAATGCTATATTCAGTGAATAGCACTGCACAAAGTGTTTTTGCACACCTTAGCACAACACTTTGCGCTGTGCAAATTACCGCCCAGGAAAAAGTAGTCTTAACTCTGGGCAAACCAGCTTTGTGCATCTTTGTAGCTTTGCGTGACTTTTGTGTGGACTTGCACTACCCTAACCAATAAGTATGACACATAGAAATAAGCCAGACAGAGAGGAAACATTCTGCTCATGGATGGCATCCCTATTATGCCATCATCTGCCACCAGTCCCAGCCATACCAGGCAATAAGTGGTGATCCAGCTCCCACTGGACACAATGGCAGTATGGCCATGCAGCACACAGTTGCAGACCACCCTTCAGTGGACACCAACAGACCCCAGCACACACATGCAGCACTGTGGGCATGGAGGGCATTGAGGGGAGGGTGTACAATTGGCCAGACTGCATCATAGACTGTGTGTGGCCACAAGGCTGGGAAAAGCCACCCAGTGCACATGGGCCAGTGTTGGGAATACCCCAACATCAGTGTGCTTGTCTGATGGTATGTGCCCCCCAACCACATACCGCACATCTGTACAGATGCCACAGCACACACAGCCAGCCATGTATATGTCACTGTGAGCATCTCATGCCAGTGGTGCAGTGTCTGTGGGTTGTACAACAGCATAACAGTAATGTCCACTGTTGGTAAATACCTGAAAGTTGGGCCTGTCACTGTGTACAATGCAGTAGTCATCACTGTCCTAAACATCATTGGCATTGCTGTGTCCCTCACACTACTGGCCCCCTTGCTACTGTAGTGTCTGCTGTGCACTGTAGCATGAACTACAGTTTGACAATTGCATGCAGCATCACCAACTATGCCTGTGCTGTGTAGTCCCCTGGGGCACAATATGCTGTGCTGTACTGTACAAATGTAGCCTGCAGCTATCACCATGCACTGCCAGACTGTCCTAAAGGAGGAGCTGTGGGCAGATCCAGCCAGCCCCTGTACTTCCAGACTGACCTACAGGTGGAGCTGTGGGACCCTGCAATAACGCTTGGAAAACTCCATGCAAATCAGGTCATAATGAGATGCTAATCTGGATGTTTGCCTACAGACTACCTAAGTAGGCTCAATTGCATGCCACTTTTGAAAATACTAAAGTTTTGCCCCTGGCAAATGTGATAGTACCGCGCAAATGTCTTAGCTCTTTACTAAAATGTGTAAATGTGTTTGCACCATGCAAACATTTTGGAAACATTGTACAGTTCTGCACAATGTAATTTCATATGCACTGATGCTTGCAGCAATACTGACTCCACTATTTTGCTTGCACATACACTGTCCACATAGTTCACCATGCCTTCCTTCACGTCTCTGTGAACTGGGTTGATGTTGTGGTTTGCACTTCCTGGTTTGCTATATTCAGAGCTGTCTTATTCCTGGGCTATTTTTGCACTGCACTCCCAGCCCAGTTTGCCCGGCTTCCTTAGCATGCTATGTTCAGCAGGTTTAGCACCGGGGCTATCCCTTTTGAATATAGTGAGCTATTGGTTTTGAGCTAATTTAACACACTGGGCAGTGCTAATTTAGCCCTGGGGCAAAGTTTTGAATATGTGGCCAAAAGTCCTCTATCTGGTATATTAAGCAATATAACAACAACAAAATAAACCAAGCTTCTCTGTGTCATCCTGTAATCCTTTCTAAAAGGACAGTTAAAGGAGGGTTCCCAGATTGCATGAGATCTAAATTCTGGTTTGATAAGTGTGTTAGCCTTTCATACTCAGGTAATTTATGAAAAGTTGTGATCCAGTCTTGGAGACTTGGAGGATGGGGAGTTTGTAACCTAAGCAGAATCTGCCTTTTTGCTTCCAGCGATGCTGGCAGAAGTCACTGCTTTTGATGGTATGAAACATGGTGTTCTGCTGCTAAGTCCTCAAGGAGCCAGAAGATGGGGTCCAAGTAGTCCTGAAATCCTAATGCTTTGTTACAGTGTTCCCTCACCTCAATCCAGAAAGTTGAGAGTGGGACACAACCACAGGACATATGTAAGGGTGCTCACCTCCTGGTGGCATTGCCAGCAAAGATCTGTGGTCAGAAGCCCCATCTACTTGAGGACACGTGGTGTATGGTACCACTATGCAGGGTGAATAAGCTGATGTTACAAGTCTCCAAACCTGGAATGGACTATGGGGAGCATGGAGGACCACTGGGATGAAGGGATGGTATTGCTGAGTTGAGCCTCCAATTGTGTTTTGCTGTGAGTCAGGTCAGGAATATAGGGGGACAACAAATAAAGGTAATTTTTGCCTCTGAGTCCTTTGGGCTGCCCTGCCCACTGTGAAATCATGGCTTGGAAGGGGCTTGTGGATGGTTTATATCCTTACTCTACTTAGCCTGGATTGCTGCTCTGAGCTGATGGTATTTCCAGAAGTCAGACTTGTACAACTTAAATTTGGTAACAAGAGCTTCAAAATTCTCAAGGGTACCTTTTTGGGGGGTCAGAGATATGTCTTATGGTGCAGACTCCCTTGGCTTGTGAGACAGATATGTAGATGGTTTCATCTGAAATCCTAAAGTGAGGGTTATGTCACAGGGGTTCCCACATTCCCAGGGGGAGTTTTCCTGTTATGGGTCTTAATGAGGGTGGTCCATGTACTCATAGAGTACACTTGGATGGGAAAAGGCCACAGTGAGAAGCCTGTGATTCTTCTACTGTAGTTACACATTCTGCCCAAGATGGATTCATTGATAGATCGGCTTCAATCTGCAACTAGAATGGGCCTTCATGCATATGAATGAAAAGCCAGCATAAGTTATGGTTAATATCTGCCACTTAGTGGAATGCTAATAACTGCACTCCCCACCCACCCACCCATCCAGTTTACCCAGTGCCCTCATCTTATGGTTGTGCCATAAACAAAATAATTAGAGAAGGCCTTCCTGAATCTATTGCTTGCTGGTTTAAACCTTCCTTACCAATCTACTCCCTGCGCTTGATGGACAACTCTCTACTGGATATCCCCAAATGCAACACAAGGATGGCTGAGTATGCCTTTGCAGTGTCTGGACCAAAACTCTGGCATTCTCCTCCTAAGGAACTGAAATATGCCCAGTCCCACCATATCTTTAAAAATAGCCTCAAAAGACACCTACATGTCAAGGACAAATGCTATTGCTCCTAAACTAAATAGAGTTCTGACCTGGTTGTTGTCTGTCCCCAAGACCCCATTAGCACTTCTGGGACTCCCCTATCCCAGCTCACTACTCTTAGAACCAAGTTGCTGGCCACTTACCCCTATCTCCACCCTCTTTGTCCTCTGGGGAACTCTTCCCACCCTTTGCTTCACTGTGTAGTCTGTACTTACATGTGTTATTTTTTTTTTCCTTACAGTGATGATTGCTCGTTGCATTCCTTATACTCTTTGTGTATATTCATTGTATATTACATGATTATAATGTACCCTACTGTTTTTGGTGCTGTATAATGTCAGGAACTTCTCTGTTATAATATGTTGGTTTTGTCCATAACTCTTCCGGGTCATGCCTGAAAATCGACAATGTTGTTGTCTAGTGCACTTACCCAGTTAAAAAAACTAAATAAAATAAATCTTGGCTCTTTCCCTTCCCACAAAAATGATGCAAAGAGTGATTCAAAATTTCAAACCTGCTGAGGGTTTTCTTTGTGATGGGGATTGGCAGGTAATTAAAATAGAACAGGATTTTTGGAAAAGCCATCATCTTATAGGCTGCAATTTTACCACAAAAGGTAAGATTTAGCTCCCTCCACCTACAAAATTGGGCTGACAGGAAGACCTTAAGGGGTTTTAGATTGAAGTCCTCTAGGGAGGCAAGTTTTGCTGGCAGAATAATCCCCAGGTATTTTATGTGCTGAGGCACCCATTTGAGGTCAAGGTATTTGATAAGTGCTTCTTGGGTTTGAGTATTTATAGGCATAATTTTGGTTTTGGACCAGTTTACTCTGAAACCTGAAAATTGTTGAAATTCTGCTAGCACCTGAACTGCTGCTGCCAGGGAGGTGGCTGGGTTTGCTAATGCCAGTAGCAAGTGATCCACAAATGTCAATGTTTTACCTAGGGTCTCACCACAGACAATACTTTGCACCATTGAGGAACTCCTCAATTTGAGCAGCAAAGGTTCTGCAGCAAAGAGGAACAGTAAGGGGGACAAAGGGAAGCTCTGCCCCATCCCTTTGCTGGAAAGTGGAGGAGATAAGCCCATTTGAAAGCAAGCATGCAGATGGTGCAGAGTATAAGGTTCTGACCATTTGGATAAATACTAGGCATATGCCCATATTCTGCATATCGAGCTATAAGTAATCCCATTCCACTGAATCATATCAACACTGGCTAGCAGGGATGGGGTTTTATTTTAGGATGCCACCCAGAAGACATTTATAGCTGCTTTAATATTATTCATGGAGATATGGCCAGGTACAAAGACTTTGTGGTGGTGATCAATGAGATGTGGGATGTACTCCTTCAGTTTTTTTGTCATAATCTTGGCCAGGATCATAACATCAATGCTAAGTAGGGAAAAAGGGCAGTAGTTCACAATCAATTGTGGGTCCTTCCCAGGTGTAGGGAAGAGGATTATAAAAGCTTCCATCATGGAGTGGGGAATGTTTCTAGAGTTTAGGGCTTCTAAGAGTGTGGAATGAAGTCTTCATTCATCTACTGACATCAAAATTTGGTACAATTCAGCTGAGAAGCAATCCATCCAAGGCAAATTTCACTTATGAAGGCTCTTTACAGCAGATTGTATTTCCTGCAACATAATGGGATAGTCTAGTTTCTGCACCTGAGAGGCCAAGAGTTGAGGCAGGGAAAGGTCCTGTAAAAAGGCATCTAGGTAAAGTGAACTGGAGATACACTGAGATTAACCGAATTCCATACAGAAGTTGAAAAAGCCTCAGAAATATCCCAGAAATATCCTTATCTTGGATGAGCACTTGGCCTATGGACATAAGTATTGCACTCACCACTTTGGCTACTTTTTGGACTCTGATACAATGGGCTAGGATGCACCCTGCTTTCTTTCCCGATTCCAAGTACTTGTGTGATGTACATATTACTGCCTTCTGCGGCCTTTTGATTGTTAGAGAATTACTCTGAAAGATGAGCTGCATCATTTCCATATTGATTTGTGGGGAGTAGGGCAAGAGGTTATAGTATTGATGCTCCTTTATTTTGAGAGCCTTTTCCAGCTCCTTAAGCTTTTGAGCTCTCTGTTTTTTTTTTCTTGTGGTGAGGGCATATCTTATTATTCTTCCTCTAAGACAGGCCTTCATAGAGTCCCACAGTGTAGCTCTCGAGATTTCAGGGTCATCATTAGTGGAAAGCAAATACTCTATCACGCTGGTGACCCACTGCTTAAAATCTGGCTTGAAAAGCAGGAATGTATCCAGCCTCCAGTGAATGGTTGTGGAAGATTCTTTGTCCACCCCGAGGACCAGATGAACACAGACATGATCATAGACAACAATGGGGATAGTCCAGGTCTGCTTCATCTAGCAAATGCCTTGCTGAGGAATAAGGTAGAAGTCAATCCAACTACTTGAGTTATGGGAGTATGAGTGGATGGTGAAGTCCCTAACTGAGGGGTTAAAACTCCACCAGGGATCCACTACTTGATACTCCTTGGCCATGTCATGGTGCTCCCAACAGGCTTTAGTAAGGGTGACAGGAGTTCCCCATAGCCTGTCTATAATGGGTCCCACACCTCACTGAAGTCACCTCTGAGTACCAGCCTTTCCTGGGCTCCTGTTTGTCTGCTATTGCCTGTTCTGATTTGGGGTAGAAAGCCTCTGTGTCCATGTTGGGCCCATGAATATTTCCCCAAAGGAGCATTTCAGAGCTGAATGGAAATGGGAAAGCACCCATCTTCCTTCTCTGGAATGGGTAATTGTCAAGATATGAGCATTCAGTCTTTTGTGAATGAGAATGTCTACCTCTCTGGTTTTTTTTTTTACCAAAAGGAATCCTCAAGTATGGGGCCCATTAAAGTATACAGCGAGGTAACTACATATACCAGTTACCTCTGATCGCACAGACTGGTGACAATCCAGCTGTTCACAGGTATGGGATGCCTCACAATACTCTGGGTATTGTTAGCCCCTGCAGCTAGTGGGTGCTCAGGGTGGGAAAGAGGGTATGCCAACTATAGAAGGAAGGGGGGAACATAGGGGAAATTAAGGGAAGAGGCAGTGCAGGTGCACCATCATGGAAAGGGTCACTTCTGGCAGCTAACTCACCATCAAAAAAGTAGGAATAAAAAGGGGTACAAAGCTCACATTTCCCACAACACAGCCCTAAGAAGGCAGCAACTCTGACCTCATTTACAGTCATTCTGACAGTAGCTAAGCTATATTTATTTATTTATTGAAAAGATTCACCAGGAAAGACACACTGAGCAAATACACTTTCTCATCTCCCTGGTGTGTCCTGGGGTAAGCTGGGGACAAGGGGTAGAAATACAGAACAGTGCATATCAGGACAAATACAACAATTACAGTATGAGATTTTACAACAATTTAAGGATAAGAGTATGGTGACAAGGGAACTTTAAAACACAATAAGCAGTCTGAACAATTGTACATAGTAGTAAGTGTTGGTAAAAAATTGAAGTGCTATAATAGAGAAGATACATAGCCAAGAGATAGACAAAGAGGTGGTGGAGAGGGAGGAGGACCAGGCCAAAATTAGATGGAATGAGGGGGTGAGGTGGGGAGGTGGATAGAACATATTAGAAGCAAGAACAGCTAGGAGAGAAGAAGTTATACAGGGAAGAAGAGAGGGAGCAGGGGCTGGAGGAGTATCTAATTTGAGGAGGCAGTTGGCTCCAAGTTTAGGGAATCAGTACGAGAATGCTGATTGCCCTGAAGAAGTTGAGCAGTGGGTATTGGCCAGGGTACATCAGTCCTGAGATCTGAGGGAGTGAGAAAAGGGGGGAGGGATGCTGATAGAGGATGAGAGATAGGATGGGAGAGAGTCAAACCAATATTTGCACAAATTTGGAACTGTGGGAGAGGCGCCAGTTGTCAAGAGAAAGAAATGCTAGGGAGTGATATAAGGCACAGTGGTGAGTGTGGAGGGGAGCATCGAAGGTAAAGCGACAGAAGGCATTAAAGAGGGTGCCCAATCTGGATAGAGACGTTATGGGAGCAGCACTGTAGACTATGTCACAGTAGTCAAAAATAGGAAGAATCATTTTCTGTACTAGTTCACACTTTACCAGTAGTGATAAACAACTATGGTTCCTGCACAGGGCACCTAGCTTGGGGCACAGTTTTTTCAGGATGGCATCGATATGAACAGAAAAGTTTAAGTGCTGGTCAAGCAACACACCAAGGTAATGGAAAGAGGGGGTGTCCTCTAGTATAGTCTCATCAAGGATGTGGAAGTGGAGTGAGGAAGGGAGCCTTGAGAGTCTCTGCCTAGTGCCAAAGATCATAGAGATGGTCTTCTTGGCATTTAGAAAGAGCTGAAGTTAACAGCCCAGATAAGACTTGATCAGGTAGCCTGTAGCTATATAGCTGATTGGAATTGTCCCTATGTTCCTGAGCTACCTCTGCCCATGTGGATGCTGAGGCTTGCTCAAAAGGGAACTGTGTGCATGCGGCTATGACAATCTTCTTCCCTGCTGATGTTTTTCCCTCAGGCAGCAATTTGGGCTGATCATTCTTGTTGAGGGGAGAGTTCAAGGTGGACGAGTCTGCCACAGAGTGACTGAATCCATGGATTCTGTTCTGGTGCTGGGCACCTTGGGTGCAACTTTCTGCCAGTCCCTGATGACCTCTTTCTGCTTCCTCCTGATGGCCTCTCTTCCATTGCCATTGATCCATGGTTGTCTTACTAGTACAGGTTCAAAGGTTCAGGTCTCACTGCACACAAGAAGCGGACCAGTGCGCTCACCATAAGGGTTGCCAACCCAATAAATTCACAGAATACACTTTCCAAAAAGTGGTCTGAACACTACTCAGCTAATAAGGAGAACAATTAAAACTCAGAGTTAGGTTTAAACTGCCAAATAATTTTATTGTATACGCAGTTTCAGCAAATTGCTATTCACCAGGAGATACAGCAAAAACATGCCAGCTGGCTCAGACTACTTTTTCTCTTCCTAGTAGTTGGAGCTGGCAAGTAAAGAGAAGTGTCCATATGACTGCTGGTATTTGCAGTTTTCACTTGTCTTGTCTTGAACTGTCAGTTGGTGGTCTGGCTTCTTGTGCACCTCAGGTATGCTGGACAAGTGCCATGGCTTCAGATGGGTCAATGAAGTCATGGAATGATCCATTCCTTTTAATTTTAAAAGTGGCTGAGTATACCATCTGGTATCTAACCCCAATCTGTGCAGGGGTTGCTGGACATCCATGAAAGCAGTTCTCATTTAATTAAAGTTTACTGAACAGTCCTGGCAAAATGAAATATGGTGTCCATGCCACATAAGAGGTCCTTTTTCTCTTGCTAGCTTGATCAGTTTTTCTTTAGTGGCATACTTAAGAAAGAGAGTCAGGATCAGTCTGGGTTTCTCTCCAGCCCTGGGGCAAGACATTAAGAACCAGCGTGCTCTCTGGATCTCAGGGGGGATTGTAGCTGTAGTATTCCAACAGGAGATGCTTAACAAAAGTTTAAAATGTTTTCTCTTGGTACCTCAGGGAATCTGATGATCCACAAGTTGTTTCTATGTGCCCTACACTCCAGGTTGTCTAGCTTGTCCCACAGCAGGACAGTCTCAGATTTAAGCAGGTAGATCTCTGTGTCATTTTTGTCCCCTTGTATGTCTAGTTGTCTGAGGGTACCCTCTGCATCAAAAAACCTACAGGGACCAGTTTTCCATTCTGTTTTCCAAGATTAGGCTTGCAGTTTTGACCCCTGAAACCTCTTGGAGGATTTTTTCCAACATTATCCATATCTCTGGATCAACTACACCCGTGGAGGGACTCGGCTCTCCCCTTTTCTTGGTCATGACAGGAATGAATTAAATTAAGAGTAATCCTGTCAGTTTGGGTATTTTTCATTTCAGCATGACAAGGGTTAATGAATAATTGCACTTTTACCACTCGAAAGTCACTTGGGAAATGTTGTGTTTTTTTATAATTATTGCCTGTAATGGAGAGTTATAGACACAGCCATCTTGGATCCCCACCAAACTGGACAGCCATCATTGCCTATCTTAAGAGAATTAAAGACTGGACCTGTAGACAATTGTTCAGTTACCTTGGACCAGATTTTCAAAGGGCAAGGCAAGGCTTGCATCAAGCCCTGCATCAATCCTGATTTTTGGTACAGCTGTGCCAAACACTTTGGCCACAGCTCCATCCAATTTTAGTAAGTCAGGTGCAGTTCTGACACTTTTCCAGACGTATGGCAGCTAGTACCAAATATTTGGTGCAAGTCCTGTAAAAAGAATATGTGGGATTGCCACAAGCAAGACCAGAAAAATTTTGTCTAACTTGCGGCAATTGTAATATCCCAATTGCCAGACAGGAGAATGCTGCAGGCCCTGTGTGCCATATTTGTAGCACACCCAGGGCTTGTGCCATTTGGGACCTTTTGGAAATGTGGCCCCTTGTCTTTTAAAATAACATCCTGCAGTAATCTTCTGGTACTATAAACAACCAATGGAAGTTGAAAGAAAAAGAAATAATTTGATACACTTAATAATGAGTTTTCATATTGCATAGACAATATTACTAGGAACTGATCATTGTCAGAATGGATTTGAATCCTGATATCTGTGAACTTATCAATTTCCAACATTGAAAAATTACAGTAATCAAATAAAGTGTATACTAGCATCATTCATAGGATTCATAGGAAAAATTCAAGCATTTGCGGATATTAATCCTTATAGCTTGCCTTATACCAATTTGATTTATCAAAAATCAGTAACACTTAATTTAAATTCCAGGTCCAATCTTGTTTTAAATGTTTCCATATTGGGACTATCTATTGTTGCATTTGATAATTCATTCCAGGATGTCACCACCCTTTGAGTGAACTATTTTTTACATAGCTTTAAGTTCTACCTTGGCAGAAAGAGTTGTTTGGAGTGCTTTCTTGTACTTAGTCGATCATTATTAAATTTTATGCCTAACTCATCCTGTAAATTATAATCACCTAATATTCTGTAAAGCATGCAGATGTAATCTCTAAATCTTCAATATGTAAGAGAGTACATTCCCAATGTTTTTAGCCTTTCATTATAGGATTTATTATGTAATCCAGCAATGGCTTTTGTCATTCTTCTTTGTATACCCTCAATCCTGTTTATGTCTTCATGTTTATATGGTGATCACACCTGCACACAATACTCAAGATTTGGCCTAACCAAAGAATTAAACAATGGTGCTAAAACTTTAGCTTCCCTACTAGATACACATGTGAAGATACAGTTTAAGTCCTGGTTTGCTTTCTTTATCTGAAGAGAACAATGATGACTAAATGAAAAATCAGGGGTAAAACTAATTCCCAGGTCTCTTTCCTGAGTAGTGTCAAATTGATTTATTGATCCAATTTGATATATTGCTTTTTGATTATTTTTACCCAAATGCATAATTTTACATTTATCAATATTTAATTCTAATTTGTTAGTTTCTGTGCAAGATACTATATTAGTGATTGTTGTTGTAAGATTGATACATCTGATGGATTGCTTACAATAGTTCCCAGTCTGCAATAATCTGAAAATTTGGATAACCAGATATTTGGGATATTCACTTTTAAAGTTGATATATAGGCATTGAACAAGCACGGCCCCAACACCGAACCCTGAGGCACCCACTTGTCACCATACCTGATTCAGAATATATACCCCTGACCAACACTCTCTGTCTCCTATCATCCAAACAGTCCCTAATCCAGCAAATCGCATTTGTCTCTATCCCCAGATTTTTTGAGATGGTAATCAGTTCTCTATGGGGTAATTTGTCAAAGGGCTTTGAAAAATTCATAAAAACCACATCTACTGGGTTACCCTGGTCGAGTGCTCTATTAACCTTCTCATAGAAGGTCAAGAGGTTTGTTTGACAAGACCTTGACTTAGTGAAGCCATGCTGGGATATATCTATCATGCCTTTATCATACAGGGAAGCAGTTATCCTTTTCTTGAGTATGTTCTCCAGTATTTTCCCCAGGAGTGATGTCAGACTTATTGGTCTAAAGTTTGAAGGTAATGTTTTTGTGCCCTTTTTAAAGATGGGAATGACAGTAGCTTCCTTCCAACCTTTTGGGACCGCTCCTTCGTCTAATGATGTCTGAAAAATATGTGTAAGTGGCATCACCAATATTTTCGCTATTTCCCTGATAACCCTAGGATGTATTTGATCGGGGCCAGGAGACTTATTGATGTCTATTAACTTAAGTTTATCTAATACATCCTTGGTGTCGATAACAACTGATCCTGGAATTGGGATATCATGATATTTCTCTTGGGTGATAGGTTTAGTATTAAATACTGAACAAAAGTAGTTATTTTGTAAATCAACTGTTTCCTTGATTGACATGGGCTGTTGCAATTTGTCCTTAAAGGGACCAATCATATTAAAATTTGTTCTTTTACTATTTATGTAAGAGTAAAAAACCTTTTTATTATCTCCGACTTTAGAAGCCAATGATAGTTCCAAGTTAGCTTTAGCATCCCTAATGGTTTTGTTTTTTTTATTTCTGATAAAATGTTTTTGAATACAACCCTATTTGTAATAGCGGGATTTTTTTTAAATTTTTTATAAATTTCATTTTTTTTAATTAATCAATTTCTTTATTTTAGAGGAAAACCACTGAGGTTTAATCCCGTTATTATATTTTTTTACTAATCGGAGTATATTTTATCATTAAGTTCTTCAAACATCCTATTAGTAATTCCCACGTCTCATTAACTGATGTATTATGAAACAGGGTTTTCCAGTCCCAACTGGATAATTCATGTTTGAATTTGTTGAAATTTGCTTTTGCAAAGTTTAGTCTAGTTGTTACAGAAAAATCATTTATAACTTGAGATTTTATAATTTTGAAGAATACAGTACTGTGATCGCTATTTCCTAATGGAGGGTTTACAGTTACATCAGATAAACAATCTCCCATGTTGGTAAGTATAATATCAAGGATATTATTTTCCCTAGTATTATCCACGACAGCTTGTCTAAGGCCTAGCTGGTCGAACATATCTAAAAAAGATATTTCTACCTTAGTAGTGCCTTGCCACGATGCCCACTTTATATTAGGTAAATTTAAATCTCCCATGGGTAAAATATTATCAGTGGGGTCACAAGTTTGTAATTGTGAGAGGAATTGACTGTGTAATACCTTGCATATAAATTGGGAACCCATTCAGAATTACTAAGTTGAATTTCTGCAGAATATTTATCACTTTTGAGACTAATGCATTACTTTTCTTATCTGTAGTTACTCTGGCTAATTTGAATTGTATATTCTCTGTATGATATATTTTTGTTTTATTACTGTTTATTTAGATCTAGGATTACAATTGCCTTTCAGCCAAGGCTCTTTTACAAAGGTTCCACATCAGGAGAGTACACACATGTTGAAAATGTTAAACAAGGGCATACAACATTAAAGAGAGCATACAACCATATTCATCAGTTCAGGTACGGCATCATGGTAAATAGGATGCATGAATAACACATACAAGGAATAATTTCAGAAACCTAGAAGAAATCAGGGAGGAAGGGTGAGAGGATGGGGGGGTGGCAGCTGAAAAAGAGACTAGAGCAGCTCACAGCATTGTCAAAGAAAATCAGAGAGGGGTGGTTGATCTCAATGGGGAAGGGGGAAGTTGGGGTGGCAGTCACATGAGCTGGAAGCCATGAGATGATGATGGAAGCTTGATTTGAATATGCCCAGTGAGGAGGTGGAGGTGATGTGAGTGCTGAGAGCATTCATCCAGCTGGGTGCACGGTGTGCAAAGGATCTTTGACCCAGAGTGGTGTGGCATCAGGGGACCTGTAGAAGCTGACATTCAGACCCCTCTGGTGTTACAAGGATTAGTGTTTGGGTGCAAGAGGGCTTGGACACTAGGTGGAGTAAAGCCCAAAGTAGTTTTTTTTCACCATCAAGCAGGTAAGGTACTTTATGCAGTTAGCAAGTTAAAGCCATCCCATTTGAACATTAAACTCACATGTATATGTGAGTCAATGGAATCCAGTAAGCAGTTGACAGGCCTTGTTTAGGGAGGTTATTATGCACCTGAGGGTGGTAGTAGAGGCAGAGCCATAGATTATGAGGCTGTAGTCTATGATGGAGACCACAGAGCTCTGGATAGTAATCTTCAGTGCTTCCTGGGTAAGATGCTGTCTATTTTGGTAGAGAATTCCAATGTGAGATTTAACCACTCTGGCAACACTATCAATGTGAGTCCCATAAGATATGCAAGGGTCAAGTGAGATTCCAAGGTGTTTAAAAGATGACACTTATTCGAGGATATTACCAGTGTTTGTATTGATATCAAGGGGGTATCACCTGTGTTTGTTTTGTGAGCTTCATAAAAGCATATATTTAGTCTTTTTGTGGTTTAGAACCAGTTTATGTTTTGCAAACCAGTTTTCAACAGAGGAGAAAGCAAGCTGTAGGTTGTGAAGTAAGGGTTGTGGGTCCTTATGGGGGGTTGAGAAGCACAGCATCAGCAGCATAGAGGATAATTTTTTTCTGGGAAGGATAGTGGAAGAGAGTTTAGGAAAAGGCTGAAAAGTAGTGGGCCCAGTATGGATCCCCGAGGGACGCCTGAGTGAACAGGTTTGGGGTCAGAGAGTACTCCTGAGATTTTTTCGCTTTGTGAGCACTGGTCCAAGTAGCTATTAAACCAAGCAGTGGAGTCCTGGGAGAGCCCAGCATTCAGCAGCTGTTTGGTAAGCAGGCCATGGTGAACAGTGGCAAATGCTTTAGTCAAGTCGATGAATATGGCTCCAGTTAGATGGCCTTTGTCCAATGAGTTGTGAAGGACTCCAGTGAATTCCAGGAGGGCTTTTGATGTGCTGTGCCCTTGCCTGAACCCATGTTGCTGTGCACATAGGATGTTATATTTGTCCAGGTAGTCTGTAAGCTGGTCAGCAAAAATGATCTCAAGGGACTTGGAAGGGTAATATAGAGATCATCCAGTAGTTTCCCTGTATAGACTTGTTGCTGCTTTTAAAGACCGGAGTGACAATAGCAGATTTCCATTTGCTTGGGAACTGACTGAGACTGAGGGGGAGGTTGAAGATTCTGGTAAGCGGGCCCAATACCTCTTCAAGGGTGAGGGATAGCAGTTTAGGGTCCAGTGACTCACCACTGGCTCTGGACTTGGAGATAGTCTTTGCTGTGTATTTGCAGACATCATTCGCCTTGACTTTTTTGAAGTGGAATGGCTGATGATTTGAGGTGTTAGGTAGGGAATTTGGAGCAGGGGAGTCAGTTTCCTTCCCACCCTTGCCATTTATATAATCCATGTAGCACATGCTGTATCATCATTTAAAAGACACTTGTTCTACAATTTGTATTTTGTTTGATATCTAAACATCGCTTGATACCTAAACATTGTTCAGGTTGAGACATATGATCTATAAGATAAGGTGTCACTATTGGGATTCCAAGATGCCTAGGTTTTCATTTTACATTTCCTCTTTCCTTGCAGGTAGTGGAGCACATCGAGGAACATCAAGGAGTCACACCAGGGACATTGATGATTCACAATTAAGGATCAACATATGAATACCTTCTGGGGATGAGTGGAGGGTGGTGGAGGTACTTGAGGGTGGGCAAGGGTGGAAGGGATTTTAAATGGGTCAGACAAAGTGGGGGAGGCCAGCAATGGGATTGGGCACCAACTACTACTAAATGTGACAACTAGGTAGGCATGGAAACTTAGTGTAGGATTAGCATGTCCTGCTGGGATTATTTCATCAAACAGCTGGATGGGGGAATAGTGGTCAAAAGATTGGATAGTAGGATAAAACAAGGGGCTAAACACAAGGATGGGCTGACAGGATGCCACTTTTCATGCAGAGTCATGCAGACAAATGCCCACAGTCTGGGTACTGAGGTCCCAGACTTGATGGCTGTAACATCAGAGGCTGATCTGGACATAGTGGTCATAACCGAAACATGGTATACCAGGAACCACAGCTGGGACATAAGTGCACCTGGTTATGCCTTGTTCAGAAAAGACAGCGAAGGTAAAAAGGAAGGGCTGGGTTGCCCTCTACATCAAAGAAAGCATCAAAGCAACTGAAATTCAGAACAGGCATGAGGAAACAGAGGAAACTTGGGTCACCCTTAAGCCAGGCAATGAAACAACCATTCACACAGGGGTCATTTACAGACCCCCAGCTCAGGCAGAAGAAATTGACAAACTGCTGCTACAAAACATGCATGACATGACATAACAGCAAAGAGGGAGGTACTGCTGATGGGAGACTTTAACATGTCAGAAGTAGACTGGTCCATCCCAGCAGGGGCCTCATTCAGGGCACAGGTCTTCATTGACTCCCTTGAGGGGGCTGGCTTTAGGCAACTGGTGCAGGAAACTATCAGAGACCAGGCAATCCTGGATCTGCTACTGACCAATGGGGACAGGATAGGAAGGTCAACTAGGGTCCAGCAACCACCATACGGTGTAGTTCAAAGTGGACACAGGGATTCAGTCAATGAATATGAAGGCAAGAGTCTTAGACTTCAGAAGGGCCAACTTTACCAGGATGAGACTTCAGCTTAGAGAAACCCTGGAGAAAATGGAGATGGGGGGATGTTGAGGAGAAATGGGCACACATCAAGGAGGCCATAGAGGAGGTAACAAAACAATGTGCTAGGTCAATAGATAAGGGAAAAAGAAGAAGAAAAAACACTTTGGTTCACAAGGGAGGTGGCTGAAAAAGTAAGAGCCAAGAGGATAGCCTTCAGAAAGTATAAGGAGACACAAAGAGACGAGGATAGGGACGTGAACCAGAAATGTCTGAGAGAGACAGAAAAGGCAGTGAGAAGTGCTAAAGCGCAAACCAGGGAGTGAATAGCTCAGTCGGTTACAAAGGGAGACAAGACATTTTTCAGGTACGTCAGTGACAGAAGGAAGGCATGGTGGGGAGTAGCTAAGCTTCAAGGAGCCAAGGGACAGATAGTGGAGAGCTATGGGGAGAAAGCAGCAATTATGAATGAATATTTCTGTTCAGTCTTCACTGTAGAAGTGTATAGGCAGGGCCCACAGCTAGAATTTAAAGAAATGGAGGAAAAGGAGGTAAACACCAGTCCATTCACAGAGGAGAGGGTCCTAGAAGAGCTTGTAAAGCTCAGGGTGGACAAAGCCATGGATCCAGATGGCATACATTCCAGGATCTTAAGGGAAATGAGAACTGAACTGGCAGCCCTGTTCAGTGAGTCTCTAGACAGTGGAGTGGTCCCAGAGGACAGGAGAAGGGCAATTTTTCTATTTATTTTTATTTATTCTGTCTTGGATTACAAGTACATTTGAGCAGAAATGCAGCTCATTTAAAAGGGTTCTATGTCAAAGGGGAGGGTTACAAACAGACAAAGAGTAGTCTAACAGGTTGAATTGCTACCATACAGTGAACAGTATATGATACATCATAGATACTCAACAATTAATCAGCATAAGAGAAGTTGTGGGAGCAAAATAGAAGAAGGCACAGGGCGGCAGTAATGGTTACAGACCTATGAGAGGAGGAGGACAGGGAAAAGGGTGTGGCAGCCAAAAAGGCCTTATCAGGGTTATAACCAAAGAGGCAGGTTGAGGTGGGTGGTGAGTAGGAAATGCTACAGAGGTAGTGAGGTATGGACATGCTTATAAGGGGATTAGGTGGAATAATCACAAGAACATTCAGTGAGGAAATGTTGGCTGAGTGTGTGCTTAAACTGGCCAAATTTGGTTAGATTGTTGAAATGTTGTCCCTCTTCACAAGAGTGGGAGTAAAGAAGATCCAGGGAACTACAGACCAGTTAGTTTAGAATCTGTAGTAGGAAAGATAATTGAGACACTCCTCAAGAAAAGAATAATGAAGTACCTAGAAGCCATGGGGATGATGGATCCCAGGCAACATGGGTTCACTGCAGGATGGTCATGTCAGACTAATCTAATAGATTTCTTTGACTGGGTGACAAAGGCAGTAAACCAAAGAGGGGCTGTAGACATTGCCTACCTAGATTTTGGCAAAGCCTTTGATACCGTAACACATAGAAGACTGGTCAGCAAGCTAGGAAGCCTGGGAATGGGACACAAGGTGGTAACCTGGAGTGAAAATTGGTTAAAGAACCAAAAACTGTGGGTAGTGGTAAACGGACTTCAATCAGAAGACAGGGAGGTGACCAGTGGGGAACCTCAAGGGTCAGCTCTTGGGCCAGTCCTCATCAATGTCTTCATCAGTGACATTACAGATGGGCTGGAGGGAAAGGTTTGCCTGTTTGTAGATGACACCAAGATCTGCAATAAGATGGATACCCCGGAGGGGGTGGAAAGGATGAGAAAGGACGTGGAACAGTTGGAGAGATGGTCAGATGCATGGCAACTATGGTTCAATGCAAAGAAATATAAAATCATGCACTTGAAGAGGAGGAGGAATCCTGGAGCAAGCTGCAGGTTGGGGGAGAGCTGTTGGTAGTTATTAAGGAAGAGAGGAACTTGAGGATCATAATCACAGACAACCTGACGGCCACAAAGCAGATGGCCAAAGTGATGGGGAAGGCCGATGGGATATTGGGGTGCATTGGAAGGGGAATCACAAGCTGAAGGGAGGAGGTGATAGTTCCACTGTACAAGACCATGGTGAGGTCTCACCTTGAGCACTGTCTCCAGTTCTGGAGGCCACACCTTCATAAGGACATTGACAAAATAGAGACTGTGCAGAGGAGGGTGATCAAAATGGTGAAGGGTCTACATCACAATCCTCACAAGGAAAAAGTCAGAAACCTCAATCTGTACATGCTGGAGCAAAGGAGGGAGACAGGTGACATGATAGAAATGTTCAGATACCTCAAGGGCATGAACAAGGTGGAAGGGGACAACACATTGCAGTTTAAAAGTAGTACCAGAACAAAAGGGCATAATATGAGACTGATGGGTGGCTGCATAAGGGGTAATACAAGTTAGCTAGCCTGGGAGTGGGTCCCAAGATGACAGCCTGGGTAAAAAATTGGCTGTAAAATAGGACACAGAGAGTAATAGTAAATGGAGTCCACTCTGATGAAAGGGGGGTTACTAGTGGGGTACCACAGGATTCAGTATTAGGACCTGTCCTCTTCAATGTCTTTATAAGCGATATTGCAGAGGGACTGGAAGGAAAAGTATGTCTCTTTGCAGAAGACACAAAGATCTGCAACAGAGTTGATGCACAAGGTGGGGTGGAAAGGATGAGAAGGGTCTTGGCAAGTTTAGAGGAATGGTCAAATGTATGGCAGCTTAGATTCAATGCTAAGAAGTGCAAGGTAATGCACCTGGGAAACAAAAACCCAGGGGAAGAGTACACAATGGGGTGAGATACTAATAACAACAAAATGGAAAGGGACCTGGGGTAGTCATATCAGATGACCTAAAGGTGGGCAAGCAATGTGAGAGGGCAGCAATGAGGGCTGGGGGATATTGGGATGCATAGGAAGAGACATCACCAGTAGAAACAGGAAGTTATTATCCTCTGTACAGGACGGCTGGTCAGACCCCATCTGGAGTACTCGTGCAGTTCTGGAGACCCAGTCTTCGCAAAGACATAGACAGGATGGAAGCTGTCCAGAGGAGGGCAACTAAAATGGTGCAGGGTCTGCACCAGAAGACATATGAAGAGAGACTAAAGAAGCTTAATATGTATAGCCTCGAGGAAAGGAGGGAGAGGGGGGACATGATAGAAACTTTCAAGTACCTCAAGGGAATCAACAAAGTCCAAGAGGGTAGCATCTTTCAAAAAAAGAGGTGTGCAAGAACAAGGGGGCACAATTTGAAGATGGGGGGCGGCTCAGAGGTAATTTAAGGAAGTATTTTTTCACAGAGAGGGTTGTGGATGCATGGAACGGCCTTCCGGAGGAGGTCATGGAGTCAAAAACAGTGGTGGAATTCAAGGATGCATGGGACAGTCATAAGGCAATTCTAGGATGGGGTAGGAAGAAGTAGGCTGCTGGTTAACTAGGGTCTGCAGCTTATCCAGTAGTAGCAGGAAATGGGCAGACTGGGTGGGCCAAGCGGTCCTTATCTGCCATCAAATTCTATGTTTCTATGTTTCTATGTAATTTCAGGTAGCTTTTGCAGAGAGCGTGGAGGATGCATGGAATAGCCTCCCCCAGGAAGTAGTGGCCATCTGTATGATGGCAGGCTGTAAACATGCATAGGACAGGAATAAAGGAATATTAGAGATGGGATGAAAAAGCTAAAGTCAGTGACCAGATAGGGTCCCTGGCCACTTTGTCAGGTAGCATAAATGGGTAAACTGGATGGGCCTGGTGGCCTTTATCAGCAAGCAGTATCTATGTATAGAGATATGAGAAATTACAAAATTTAATTATGCAAAATACTTCACGAAATTTGCACATTTCGCAAAATTCTGCCATACGAAATTGCGAAATTTCATCTGAGGAATGCAAAATTTCACATGTGAAATGTGAAACTTTGCTGTGGAACAGTGAAATTTCACCTGCTTATGGGTAAAATTTTGCCATTTTGGGAAAAATTGTGCATTTCATTGCGGAATTCCATATTCCATGAGAGTAATTTTGCAACTTCGCAAAATATTTCATGAAACAGTGGAATTTTGTGAAATGTTTTACGTGGTGAAATTGCTGATTTTGAGGCAATTTCACTGATGAAATTTAATTTTGCAACATCTCTATCTATGTATCTACCACAGTTAATATTCTTTCAAACAGCTGAGTCAGGGGGAATACCAGCAGTGGGGTCACGTACCCAGTGCCAGTTATAAATCAAATGGCAGTGTCAGGAGAAAGGAGAACACCAGCAGTGGGATTGTGCACCTACCATTGGTAAATTTATAATTTGTTGTTCAGGTTATATAATATATAGCAGTTATGTTACCAAGTGCATGAGCAGATAGGTGGAATACATTACTGGCATGTGATTGATAATGCCACACACAGGTTTTGTTACCTGATTGGTAAAACAGCTTATAATATTTAAAAGAAAGCATATTGAAACCTGCTAAGTGGAAAAGAATCAAGCTGCAGGAAAGCTAACAACACTCATGGAATAAAAACATGGCCTTAAACTTGATTAAGAAATGCAGAATTTATTTATGAGTCAAACTGGGGAGCACTAAAGAATGTCATACAATGCCCTGACACTATGATTGATACGGTGTTCGTCAGGGGGTTCATGCCATAGTAAATCCAGCCTCTTATTTTAAAGAGTAGTCCATTACAATTTTAATAATCAATGTGCAGCAGTAGTTGAGAACACATTACAAACATTAAACCCTCAATGATGCAAAAAGTAAACATTTTTAACAATCAAAACATGCTATTACATTGCATTCCATACCTACAATAAATGAATATTACAATTATAAAAAGTGTACATAAAACAAAAGAAACCAGGCTAAAGAAAGGCTAGCTAGAGGTAATGCAATCTCACTAGCACTAACTAAATGGGCCACTGGTAGTGGTCAAAAGGCATAAACATGTAAAACTAAAGTCAATTGATTTAAATGATAAATATCCAAACTAGAAGTCTAAGAACAAGATGGTGTTAGTACACGTACTAATCAACATTATATGTATGAAAGGCCCTCAAAGAGGCCCCATTTCTGGTGATCAAAAATTAACCTAGTAATAACCAAAATTACTATAAAAACTAGTATAGAGCACAAAATGTATATAGATAACATCTCAATGCCATGTAAATAGTAATCCAGTAAATGACTTGCTCTCTCAAGATTTAACTATTACAAAAGTGGGAGATAATATATATTATCTTTCATGTTTATCTAATTTTTTTTTTAAAAGGGCTAGATGAAAGGGTCCTTGCAATGAATCATGAAAAGATGAAAAAACATACAAAGAAAAAAAGGGAAAAAAGGAACAAAAGACAACATTAACAAAAGAGACAGAGAAAAAAGGTAAACCAAAAAATGAAAAAAATCAGAAAGAAAGGAGGGGGCGATGAGGGGGGACATCAGTAGTCAGATTGTACCCTACCACCGGTAAACAAATAATTCATTGCTTTGATTAAATGTGGCTCAATTTTCAAAGGTCAAGATTGAACTTACTCATCAGAAAATTGATGGTGACCTTCAAGCCCTGAATTTTTATATACTTTTTTATATACTGTATTTCTTAGCCATACATCTGGCAAGGATTAGATTCTGGTTACTCTCCTCAGAAGTAGTGTTGGACTCTCCCAATTGCCCCTCCTGGGTCAGAATTGAACAGGATCTATGTTTGGAGAATGGTTTTGACCCTAAGACTCTCCCTTCCATTACTAGGAAGAATTTCCCCAAATCCTTGCAGGATACACCATTATATGCCTTAATGAGCACTCAGCATCAGTTAAACAAATTCTTCAAAGTAGACGCAAATAGAGATATAGCTCAGCCCCTGTTCTCTAACCCTAACCTTTTAATAGTGGGTAAGTCAGTTATACAACACCTTTTTTGACCACATATGGGAGTGAAAAATGTAGATCAGCTGGCTCAGAAAAAAAAGTTGCCTTCTTTCCAGAAGCAAGTTCCATTTTTAAATGGCCTGCAAATCAAGTGTTTAAGTTCTTTCAAGTATCTCATCTTTTAATTTCCCATTTTGGTACTGGGGTATGGAACAGTTCCCTAATGTCTTCCTTATTCCCATATTTAGAATCCATCCCTATATCTTACATTATTTCCTATTCATATAAATTTCTCCTCAAGAAAATTGCTGATTTGGAAGGTCAACGGTTTTATTGGTGGGACAACATTTTAAATCTGAACCCTTCTCAGAGGAATTGGTCCAGAATCTGGAAACATCTATATAAATACATCAAGTGGGATAGGTACAGACTTACACAGTTCTATATTAACCAAAATGTATATTATACACCATCTAAAATGCATCAAATAGGGGCCTTATCTTCCAGCAAGTGTCCAAAATGTCAAAAAGATTCTGCTGACTTATTCCATATGTTATGGACCTGTGAAAATATCCAATCCTTTTGGATGGATATACAAAATCTTCTTAATCCTTTACTTACGCTTGCTGATAGCTTAAGTCCTGAAGTATGTATTTTGGGCGATTTCAAGCAGGTTCCAGGGTCGCAGCAGAGAGCCCATATTGCCTTAATCTTTATGTGTGCTAAGAAAGTAATACTAAGACACTGGTTAGATTCATCCACACCACTTTACTTAGAATGAGTCAAGGAAATCATGTTTGCATTACAAGCTGCACACACAATCGCTGGTACCAAAAATAGATTGGGAAGCTATAAGAACAGATGGGATACACTACACACTCTCATAGCAGTGCAATAATTTCCATTATTGCTGAATTTGTACCGGTGTGTTAAGCGAAGGATGTATCCATTTGGTATAATCCTGAAGCCAGTATTGTCATATATATATTCCTCACAACAGTTCTTTTCAAGACCACATGGCAGATATGGGGGGGAAGGAATGTGGGAAGGGGGGTGGCAGGCAACTTAACTGTATTTCATGTAATTGTCTATGACCAGTTGTACTGTCTCTAACAACATGTTAAGCTGTCTACTCTGACTGTATGGTTTAAAAAAGTACAAAATGACTAAAGTATATTAAATAAAAAAAAAAACAAAGGTTGAGATTGGCACAAGGTGGCTTATGGGAAGGAGAAATGTTGCAAGGGGCTTCTTGCACTGCAACTCGTGCCAGTCTGTGTTTTCTAAGGGGCTGTGCTCCACTGGGTGGACCACCTTTGCCAACCGGACTTCATCATCCTTGCAATAGCGACACTGGTGTGCCACTGTGAGGGGGTTTGTGCTGGGGCAGGGCTGCAATATCCTCAACATTGGGATTTTGCAAGCCCCCCAAGGGACAAACTGACCATGAAATTGGACCAGAAGTTGGTCTAAGCTGCCATGCCCCACTTCCACAGCATTCACTGTATGGGAGTGACCCTGTGGCCTCCTGGTGAAGGTGCCGAGAAAGCCCCTAACACCTGCCAGAACACTGCTGGAGTGGCCATTGGTCCCAGGCAGGTGATGGACTACAACCCTCCCATGGTGGTGCTGATACATCTGCCCTTTCCATGGACCCACACTGTCCCTGATGTCCCCTTTTAGGGGTAGTGTCACCCCCCCAGCTGGACCCATTCAATGATCCCCCATGAGCCAGGACTTCGTACAACTGACCCTCCAGCCACCAGAGTGACCAGCTGGCAGTTCACCATCGCCACCTCTGATGCCACAAGCCTGTGCAGCAGCTTGCAGATGTCCCCTTCCATGCACCATTTGGTTGGCACAGGTGTTGGCTTGTGGCAGACTCATGGACTTTGGTGCTGGAACCTCTGTTCTCTTAAAATCTGATGCAGGGTCCCCAGCTCACCCACGTTTGCTGCACCCAGCAGTTCACCACAAAATGTGCAGATCTAAATTCACTCTTGAAATGGAGTTTGTGATATTACAGCAGTTATGTTTCCAAGTGCATGAACATGCATGTGCAATACATTACTGAAATGTGATTGATAAAGCCACATACAGGTTTTGTTAATTGCTCAGTCATACAACTTCAAATATTTTTAAAAAAGCATTTTGAAAGCTGCCAAGTTAAAAAGAGTCATTCTGACACCCTACACAGTCAGCCACAAATGTTTCAGAATGATCTGAGCTCAAATTTATTAGATTTCAATGTGTAAAGGTTTTGTTTTTACTGGTTATGTGACTGCTGTCAGTCACATAACCAGTAACGTTTTTGTTTTATATTTTATTTAGTTTGTGATGACTAGAAAAGGAGGTCTAGGAAATTCTGCCAATTTTCAGCTTTGTCGCAGAAAGGAGGGAGATACAGATGAAAGCTAACTGAAATTGTACCAGGTTAAGCTGTTGGTGATATTTTTAGTGAATTATCTCACTTTTCTGATTTTTGGATGACATAATCAATGCAACATTACTTGCATGAAAATTATGTTATCCTTAGAACACTCAGTATGTGCACTATTCAAGTAGAATGCTAGAAAATGTATTTTCTTAATTTAAGTAGTAAACAGTTTTAGGATATACAAACTACAGAAGTACCGTCCTTGGGTCAAATTCTATTTAAAGGGACTGTGTCAATCCCCTCAGACCTCAAAGTGATTGGTCACATTTGGTAGAGATTGCTGATGTAGCTGGTTGATGTTCATTATTTTTTTATGGCTGCAGTGGGCGGAACCAGCAGTTGTCTTGTGATGAGCTCCAAAAAGTACTCACCGGATTCTGACTAGATAAAGAATTGAAGCTACATCACAGTCCATCTGCAAAAGCACTCTGCTCATTGTGCATGCACAATGAGCTCACAACAGAAAAGTTCACCATGGCCAAGATGGCTGCCAGAGCTTAGTGTGCATGCGTAACTGCTCACACTTGCATACTGAGCTCCGGTGGCCATCTTGGGCATGGCACACTGTTCCACTGTGAGTTCAGTGAGCACTCTTAAAGCATAGCTGCAGTCATATTGCCTCTGTCTAGAACTTGCTTCTTTTTGAATGCGAAAAAACATACTGACCACCATACTGGTGTTACCACACAAAACTTGCTCAACTCCTACTGCACCTCTCCTGGAATTGGGAACACCTCAGCACAGTCTAGTTAATCATGATACAGTGGAAGGAGAGCAGACTAATGCATCATGAGTGGCCGTTCTGTTTGGGGGTGGTTCTGGGAATGTTCAGGAAGTATGCAATAACAATGGATCAAGGATTTGATACAAAACAGGGTTGGGTATAATTACACCATCAGTGTGCATTTCAGTTCTACTAAGAATGGAAGCAGCTGAAACAACCAGCTACAGTACATTAATGAATTTTAGAGAAGGTAAGCAATCACAAAAAGTGGGTTTCAAATATAAATAATATGATGCAAAAAGTGTTGACAGTGTCCCTTCAGCATGCACGTTTTAGATTTCAAATCCCAACCATTTTTGTGCTATCAGTGAACAAAGAAAATGTCTTCATTTTGTGGATTTTATGGGTTTTTAAACTACTATCAAGAATTGTTGAACCACTGACTCCTCACATGCCAAATGTCAAGCAAATCATTCAGTGTTAGGTTGAGTTATTTATGTGCAGTTACCATATTAATGTGCCTACTCAACCCTAATATACTGGCACTACAGTACCACGGAAGTACAAATATATTTGGATGATAAAAAGCTGTTATTTTCACTGTGGACATAGCTACTGTGCAAATAACATGTTATTTTCACAGTGGCTATGTTGTTTGCATAGTAGCCTCAGCCCACGGTTTTCTCATGAACTGGTTCCCTGTGAGCAGCACATCAAACATTGGTGCCGTCCCTTTGACCATTATTGTCTTGCCTTTACATCATTAAGTGGTAAAAAAAAGAGCATTTTTGAAAAGATAATCTGTTTACATCACACAACATGAGTTTTACCTGCAAGACACATGCAAAAAAGTGGGGACTCATTTCATTTCTTTCTACACATCACTTTTATTGCATTGAAGTAGACAGATGCAAACCAATAATGTTGAGAGCTCCCATGGTATACAATGATTATACCATGAGGTATCTCCAGATATACAGTACCTTATCTGACTTGAAGTGTTGTTGTTATTACCACTGTGCACTCACGGCTGTGCCACTCATCCAGGTCTGTAATAACAACATTTCAAACCAGATGGCATGCATGTCTGGAGCTACAGTACCTCATGAGGCAATCCCTATTTATACAACGTATGTTTTGAGATAACTGTCAAGATAAAAAGTTATATATTTCTAAACATGAAAGGATAATATCTTTTCATAATGCGGTGTTCTCATTCTTTGTTCAGATTTAGAATATCTGGTCTTTGTAACAGTTCTAACTATATACAAATATGAATAACTTTAAAGTGAAAAATGTGAGCATTGTACTGTGAGCACGAAAGTTGTTCAGCACAAAAAATGGAAACATAGACACCTAGAATGTGTTGGCAGATAGGGATCTCCTGATCCATCTAGTCTGCCCATGAAAACTAACTCCCCCATTTGACTATTTTGTCAGTACTATTTTGTCAATTGCCCAGTATGCTTTTATGCTTGTCCCAAGCTCTTTTGAAAGACTTTATCATTCTTACTCCCACCACCTCCTGTAGGAGACCATTCAAGGCATCCACCATCGTCTCTGTAAAGAAACTCCCCCTCATGTTCCCCCTGAAGCTACTCCCACTGAGTTTCCATTCATGTCCCCTGGTCCTTGGCTTGTTATTGAAAAGAAACAAGCTGTCTACCTTTGTGCTGCTTATGCCCTTTATATATTTGAATGTCTCTATCATATCACCCCTCTCCCTGCATTGCTTGAGGGAATACATTTTGAGTTCCCTTAACCTCACCTTATTATGGCTTCTCCTGCAGTCCCCATATCATCCTTGTTGCCCTTCTCTGTGCCGTCTGTAATCTATTGGTGTCCTTCCCAAGATGTGGCTTCCAGAACTGTACACAGTACTCCAGGACTCTAGGTGAGATCTCACCAGGGATCTGTGCAGTGGCAACATGACCTCTCTCTTTCTGCTGGAGATGCCCCTCCCTATGCATCCCAGCAAACTACTGGCCTTTAGCACTGCTGTTTCCCATTGCCTCCCCACCTTTAAGTTGTCAGAAATTATTACTCCCTGATCCCTCTCCTGCTCAGTGACAACCATTTTCTCCCCTACCAGGAAGTATGCCTCCCTACGGTTTCCCCTTCCCAGATGCATTAACTTGCATTTTTTGCATTAAATTTCAGTTGCCAGGTCATAGACTACCTCTCCAGTTGCTCTAGGTCCTCTACCATTTATTGTGCTCCATTTGTGTTATCTGCTCTATTGCAGAGCTTGTGTCATCCACAAACAGACACCCCTTCCATTTTAATCCCTCTATTATGTCACCTCTGAGAATGTTGAAGAGAAGGGTGCCCAGCACTGAGCCCTGGGGAACTCCACTCATCACCTTCCTCTCACCAGACAAGCTACCATTTACTGACACCCCCTGAGTTCTGCCCGCTAGCCAAATTTCCACCCATGTTACTACTTTGTTGCCCACTCCTAGGCTATTTAATTTGCTTATCAGACTTCTATGTGGTTCAGAGTCAAAGGCCTTGCTGAAATCAAGGTAGACCATGTCCACAGCCCCACCCTGATCCAGTATCCTGATTACCCAATCAAGAACTCAAAAAAGTTCATTTGGCAAGATCTACCATCCAGAAACCCATGCTGCCTAGGGTCCTGTAGCACACTATTATCCAGGAATGCCAGGATCCTCTCTTTAAAGAGAGATTCCCTCATTTTTCCCACCACTGAGGTCAGGCTAACTGGACAGTAGTTCCCTGCCTCTCCCTTGCTTCTGCTCTTGTGGAGAGGAATCACGTTTGTCTTTCTCCAATCTTCAGGGACTTTCCTCTTTTCTAAGGAAGGATTGAAGAGCTCAGCTAGGGGAGCTGCAATATCATTTCCAAGCTTCTTTAGAATCCTTGGGTGAATGCCATCTGACCCATGGCCTTGGTCATGTCAGGCCTGGTTAGTTCCTTCAGAACCCTTTCCTCTGTGAAGGGGCTCACTCAGATGGGGCCCATTTCCTTCCTTTTCCAGTGTGAATATTAAGGCAAAGTAACTGTTGAGGATCTCAGCCTTTTCCCCATCATCTTCTGTATGCCTGCACCCCTCCCTGGCAGCCTAACTATCCCCCTTTAGCCTTCATCCTTTCACTGATATATCTGAAGAAGGTTTTGTCATCCTCTTTGATACCTTAAGAGATCCACTGCTCTGTCTGTGCCTTTGCTGTTTTGATGGCGTTCCCAGCTTCCTTTAGTCTATCCCTGTAGGACTTCAGGTCCTTTTCTCATTTAGATATCTTTAATTTAGTGAAAGCCTGCTTCTTCTCTTTTGTTTTAGTTGAGATCTCCTTAGAGAACAACAATAGTTTTTTCTTTCCTTTATTTTTGTTGACTCTTTAGACACAGTTTTTAGTGACTTTCAGTATTGCTTCTTTTAGTTTTTTTCCAGTATTCGTCCACCCCCACCCATCCCTTGATTTAGTTCTTTTTTTTATGTTTAAGCACATTTGTGGGAAGTTTGCCTTTTTGAAATCCAAGATCCTAAACCTGGAGTGAATGCCCTCCTCAGTCATTCTTACCCTAAACCACACCATGTTGAGGTCACTTGATCCTAGGTGAGCTCCTACTTGGACCTCAGTTACTCTGTCACTGTTCATAAGTACCAGATCCAGGACAGCATCACCCCTAGTGGGTTTAGTCACAAGCTGTCTGAGGCCTGCCTGTTGAAGGTTACCAAAAATTCCCTACTACACACTGTTGATGTCAAACAGGAACCCCAATTTATATCAGGTAAGTTGAAGTCCTCTGTCAGAATCACTTCACCTTTGTCTGCCATTACTCTGATTGAGTCCATGAGCAATATCTCCTCATTCTCCTCCTGAGAAGGAGGTCTGTAGATCAACCCCACCCATGTGGACTGCCCTTTTCCTGTTTTAAGAGTGACCCACAGGGCTTCAATCACCACATCTTCCCCCTGTATCTCGGTTGCTTTAATATTCTGTCTGATATATAAAGCAACCCCCACCTCAATTTTTCCCTTCCTGTCCTTACAGAAGAGATTGAAATCTGGTATTGCTACATCCCAGTCATGATTGTGGCTGTACCAGGTTTCAGTTTCGGTGACCCAATCCAGTTCCATTTCTGTCATTGTGGCTGTTAGATCAGGTAGCTTGACTAGTAGGCTACATGCATTTGTACTCATAGCCTTCCAAATACAGTACTGTATTGATTTTTGCCTGCATCTGTTTTAGAACTGTCATGCTTACAGTTTACATCCGGCATATTGTTGCAGGCTGTGGTGGGTTGGTTTATTTTTTGAAATTATATATCTTTATTATTTTATATAAAGGTAATATACCTGAGAGAACAGTACAGGGATTGCACAATATGCCAATGACATAAACTGTATAGCAGCTTCAGAGTGACAATATACAACATTTTACAGAAATCCCTGAATCTGGAAAAACAATGAGAAATACCCCTCTACCCCCCTCACCCAGATCCCGTGACCCCCATCCCCCCTTCCCCAGGATGTGCCTTCTATAAAGGAAAAAGAAGAAAGAAAAAAAAAAGAAAAGGAGAAGGGAAGAAAGGGAGCTGATTCTGATACATATGAGATGCATAAAGGTATATCAGCTGCCAAGGTAGCTAGAGGTGTACCCAACAGGACATTAATTCAAATAAAAAGCATATAATTTGCCCCATTTCCGCTCAAACGAAACCAGACAGTTCCGAGAACTTGCTATTAACCTTTCAGTCCAAAAGCAGAGAGAAATTTCACTGATCCATTCTGCATAGGAGATAACCAATTGGTCCATCCAATGCCTGAGGACCAATCTTAAGACGACCATCGAGATTAAAGCCATGTGGAATCTATGCTCCATCACTTGTATATTGGAAAACATCCCTAAGATACAAACTTCTATAGTAAATAAATCATCAAGGCCCAAAAGAGGGTCTAAGTTAGATTGGATGGACTGCCATAAGGGAGCCACCTTCTCACAGAACCAGAAAATGTGTACCAGGTTCCCGTCCACTGTGCCACACCTTGTGCATAGGGTTAAAGATAATCTATTTAATTTAACCAGTTTAACTGGGGTGTAATACATGTTGTTCAATATATGGTATTGAGTGTGTCTATGTCTGTCTTGAGAGAGATACCGATATGTGTCTACCCAAATCTGTTCCCAATCTAGTATGGTGGGTTGGTTTAGCTCTTGATGTTCTGTGTTTCTTATAGGGGGAGAAGTTACAGTGTTGGTTTACTGGATTATGCAACACTGCTCCTATCTCCCCTTTTTCTAGTTTAAATGCTCTGCTGTGATGTCAGACTTTTGTCCGAAAACCCCTTGCCCCCTCCTTTGTAAGGTGGAGCCCATCATCCCTGAAAAAAGCCCTGTTCCAAAAGTTTCCCCATTCTCCTATGAATGTGTGCCCTCATTCCTGTCTACAAAATGAGTGCTGTTTCATTTATAGATACCTTATAGAGAATTTATAATCAGAAAAAAAAAAAACAGCAGAAAATTCAAATGTTTCCATATTTTCTGCAAACAAATATAAATAACTTTGACACAAAAAATGATAGCATGGTACTGTGATAACAAAAGTTGTTGATCACAGAAATATTTACAAAATGAGTGATGTTTCACTTATAGAAAATTTTTACTTCAGCAAAAAATGGCAGAACATTGAATTGTTTTCACTTTTTGAGAAATATGAATAACTTTTAAACAAAAAAAGATAGCATTGTACTTACCGTGAGCACAAAGTTGTTCAGCAAAAAAAATCTACAAAATGAGTGGTGTTTCATTTGTAGATACCGTTTAGATTTTTTTATAATCAGCAAAAGCTAGTAGAACATTTTTCTCTTTTCTGACAAATGAGAATAAGTTTAAAGCAAAAAAATATAGCATGTTTCTTTTATCATGAAAGTTGTTCAGCACAAAAATATCTACAAAATGAGTGCTATTTTATTTATAGATACCTTTTGAAATTGTTATAATCAGCAAACAGTAAAAAATTGCAGATAATTTTTTTTCACATTTTTGATGACTAAGTGCCCCTCCTCAAAAAAAAAAGAACAACAAAATAATTGCACATAAACTTTTTCTTTATGTATTGGCCGGTTCTATGTAATAACAGTGATTGCAAAAGATCGTCACCATTACGGTGAATGTACATTGCCAAAAACAAAAATGATGATGTACATTCACAGTGAGGAAAATACACTTCATTGTTTCATGCAGGGGGACTGCAACACCTGCACCCCCTAACTAAAATAACTAACTTCAGGGGAGTGCATGCCAGGGAGGGGGATGAACAAGGGCACAAGAAAATAAACACACAAACAAGCATGGAAAGCACAAAAACATTGTGCTCCACCCCCAGCCCCGAACCCTGCACCCTCCCTACCAGATCCAGCCTCCCTAACCACTGGGCCACTGGGCCAGCTTTGTGGCTTCCCCTCTCACCATCCCAACATATCTCATGGATACTTTCCGGTATCCTGTTGCCATGCTCTTGCCCTACCCTTTCCTGTTGCTTCCCTTGCAGGGTAACCCACAACACAGGTGCTGCGACTGAGTAACTCATATTTGAGTCACTCAATCTCAGTCACCCTTTTCACAGTATACCGTACTGGCCATTATGTAGAGCTATGAGCTAAGTGAGTTAACTAAAAGTAGTAGTAAATCTTGGAAACCACTCTCAAACAGGTACAGTAACTAACTGTATTAGTCACACATTGCAACACCACATGCACATTTTTACACATTCCCTCTCATGTTCATCAATTCTATACAACAACAAAAAAGGAAAGTTACCTGGGGGTAATCATATCAGATGACCTTAAGGTTAGCAAGCAATGTGAGAAGGCAGTAGGGAGGGCTGGGGGTATACTGGGATATATAGGGAGAGGCATCAGCAGCAGAAAACAGGAAGTTGTTATCCCTCTGTACAGACAGTTGGTGAGACCCCATCTGGAGTACTGTGTCCAGTTCTGGAGACCCCATCTCCACATGGACATAGACAGGATAGAGGTAGTCCAGAGGAGGGCAACTAAAATGGTGCAGAGTCTGCAAGAGAAGCCATATGAGGAGAGACTAAAGGAGCTTAATATGTATACCCTAGAGGAAAGAAGGGAGAGGGGGGACATGATAGAAACTTTTAAGTACCTCAGTGGAATCAACAAAGTCCAAGAGGATAGCATCTTTCATAAAAGAGACTTGCAAGAACAAGGGACACAATTTAAAGATAGAAGGAGGGCGGTTCAGGGGTAATGTGAGGAAGTATTATTTCACAGAGAGGGTAGTGGATGCATGGAACAGCCTTCCTGAGGAGGTTGTGGGGTCTAAAACTGTGGGAGAATTCAAGAATGCATGGGACAGACATAAGGCAATTCTTGTGGGGGGTAGGAAGAAATAGGCTGTTGGTTAACTAGGATCTGCAGCCTATCCTGTAGGTAGGGAAATGGGCAGACTAGATGGGCCTAGCAGTCCTTATCTGCCATCAAAGTCTATGTTTCTATGTTTCTATGTTTCATCCCAAAACTAATGTCTGTATAAATAGAACATGACATAACATGACTGAAGATATACAGTGGCATCCCCCAGGATGAACGCCACTTTTAAAGCACTCTGCAGTATGCTTCAGTAAATCTACCAAATAAAGCAATGTATTTCAATGGCAATTAGTCCTTTCTTTCATGCAGGAAACTGTGACATTCACTTCATCCTGGCAGTGTCACATTTTCCTGAATGACAAAAGGGACTAATTGCCATTGAAATTACATGTTTAATTCAGTAGATCTGCTGCATCATTTTGCAGAGAGCTGCAAAATGTTGCAGAATTGGGTTTCATCCTGGGGGACGCCGCTGTAACATTTATCTTCTTTCAAGGCCAACAATATTAAGATATCTCACTTGTGGCTTCACTACTCATGAGATATCATAACATCACTAGCCTCTCATGAAGGTAAATATAATATCATTAGTCAGTCCATGTCATATACCTTACATATATAAAGAATGATGCATGGGTAGGTTTACATAATGAAGATTTAATACACACTGAGGTGTGTGATACTTCATAAAGACTGTGAATGAAACTTAAGGGGTGTATAACAGCACCCCCCTGAGGGTGTGTATAAAATTTGAGTTACCACACCTACCCATGTCTTGTCTTGTATAATTACTGAGGACTAGTTTTTATCACATCAGAGGGTGAGCAAGCTCTAGCCCTCTTAATTTATCAAACGTAAACATATTTCTTATAAATTCCTGCATTTTCTAGGGGGTGTGCCACTAGTTTGTGGCCTGTATCAAAACTATCATCACTGTTCAGTGCACTCCTCCAAGCTGTTCAAAACAGCCTGCATTTTATATAAGTTTGTACTTTCTAACTCACATCTTGTCAATCCATGATTTCCAAAGGGGTTTCTCACTTTTCAGATGCCAACTGATATTTGAAATGAGCCCATCCACTGATGACAAGGTAAAACCCATGTGTGGGAAAATACTGCAACATTTTAAATAACTTTATAATCTGAGCTGAAGTCCTCACTGCCTCTATGTGACTCCTCTTGAATTTCCCCATGTTCCCTTTTGTTAACAGAGCAGATATCTTGTAGCTTACAGCTTGTGTGTGTGTGTGTGTGTGTGGGGGGGGGGTTAATAGAGAGGGCCACACCTCTCCCAATTAATAATCACATAAGAGTTTTTTTTTAGTTTTCATATGCCAACTGACCTGTTTTTTTCATCTGTAGCTTCTAGTTTGTCAATAAAAACTGTTTTACCAAAAAATGTGACAGTATCTCTTTTTTTACTAATTTTAAACATATTGCTATTTTATTGTGTAACTGGACTATACAACAACAAAAAAGGAAAGTTACCTGGGGGTAATCATATCAGATGACCTTAAGGTTAGCAAGCAATGTGAGAAGGCAGTAGGGAGGGCTGGGGGTATACTGGGATGTATAGGGAGAGGCATCAGCAGCAGAAAACAGGAAGTTGTTATCCCTCTGTACAGACAGTTGGTGAGACCCCATCTGGAGTACTGTGTCCAGTTCTGGAGACCCCATCTCCGCAAGGGCAGTCCAGTAACTCATGGTTAGTAACCCTGCCTTGTGGGCGCAACAAGGTTGAAGGCTCTGAGTTCTTGTTCTGGTGGAAAATGAGAGTTCTTTCCCAGATTGAAGATAAATAGCATAGTGCCTTCACCCTTAGTAAATTATAATGGGCTGGATGTTGGTGTGGTTCAACCCCCCCGGATGCTATAGTTACCCACATCCCCTCACAGTCACACCACACATGAGGCATCATATATCAATACAATATGGTGCTGTGCATGCAGATATTGACTACTGCTAATGATATGCTCACATACAGTTTTAAACAGCAACAACAATAAAAGATTTATTAATGGGGCAATGGGGATTGGGAATGCAAAGAGCAATAACAGTTGGATTATTTGATAAACTGGTAATACTATAAACAACAATAGTAACAGTGAACCCCCCCCAACAGCAACACCATTAATAAGCACACCTTCCAACTGGTACCAGTGCTTCCTAATGCCAGTCTGAGTATCCAGGAAAGGTGCAGGCCTGTATATTGCAGCTGGTTGGCTAGCATTGGTACACTTTTAAAATTAGCAATGGTTGGAAAGAACTTTATACAATCCCTAGGTGCAGGGCAGGCATTCTATTTACTCATGGCTCTGTAGACAGTACACAGAGTATGAGTGGCAACAGTAGGTTGAATCAGTTGACCTGGGGGCCTTGAGCAGTGGACTAGAACCGCAACTTGCTTGGCTGATACAGGATGCTAGCAGATTGTCACTTTCTGGCTCATCTGCAGGATCTGGCAGCCTGTCGCCTTCTAGCTTGTCCACAGAATCTGTCAGCTTGCCACTTTCTAGGCTGTTTCTCTGTAGTTGCTGGATCAGACCAGTACCAATGATGAGGGCCACACATCTACCTCACACATCAGGGCATCTAATTCCTAAGGGAAGATGATGGGTACTGTCTAGCAGTTGCAACACCTGGCTGATTCCCCAGATCATCCTAGCTGGCATGAAGTCTTTTCCAAGGTAAGATTCACAAAGTCTCTTACCTTCTGTGGGCAGCAGACAGGGGCACCTCTGTAAGCAGATCAGATGTAACCCTAGGCTGATGGAGTTAACAGTCTCTCAGCAGGGTCTCCAGACTTTCAGGTGGTATGTCTCAGCAACATTCTGGCTCCCTCAGGCAATGGGAACTCAGTGGGCATCTCTGGATGTTGTATTTATCAACTCTGGCAACACTTCAGACTTAAGAAAAACTCCATTCCAGCCCACATAATGGCTGACAGCTTCTCTCAGAGTGCAAAAGTTGTCTTCTTCCAGTTGAGCTGTGCACTTAAGCTCTGACTCTCCCACTTAATTGAAGATTTCGGCAAGTCTCATCATGGATGGCTGTGAAAACCTTGGGCCGACTTCCAAACATCTCTCATGCTCACAATCTGCTCCCCTGCTTTCCTCAGAGAGCCTCAGACAGAACTGCAGTGAGTTGCATTCTCCCCTGACATCTGAGGGGAAGAACTGCCATTGCACATTGAACAACACAGCTGTCCATCAAAGAAATTAACATGCATTAGGCTTATTCACTTGCCATTTGTCTGTCACTAAAGGCATCAAGAAAACTGTCTATACTCTCTACCCAGGAGCCATAGCTGCAATCCTTAGAGAGCTCCTTGATTAGTGATTGGGTAAACAAGGGCCAGGGATTACCAAGATGGCATCTATGTAAACAGATGGTGCAATGTCCCAAACTTAATGTCCTTCTGGCAGGCAAACCAGGCAGTTTTGGCAGATAGCTGTCCCACAGCTTAATAGCTGCACCACCGTACTGTTATCTGGTTGTGGAATGGGCCCTTACAAAGGCCTAATCTACATGTCACTAGCACTGTAGCACTTACACCCCTGCAACAGGCAGAAATATATTCATAAAGCAGTCCGAGCACTTCTTAGAGCAACAGTGTACACATAAGCTCTCATCAATTGTTTTACAGAGTTTACTTTCTATTTTGTTTCTCAAAAGCATGTCTGAACCCTCCCACACATGCTCGGTGTTCCTGGGAGTTGAGACAAAGAAAAAAAGGCTGATTTTGGGCTGGAAATGCAGAGATAAAAGGAGAGATGCAGCACTTAACTGAATGTTTGAGTAGTCCATCTGCTCACATGTTCGAGCAGAAATCATCTCAAAGTGCATATACAAGGCTGTGCACAAATCACTGCTTTCTCATCACAAACTGAGCTGTGCTACTGGATGGTGAAACTTCAGATATTTACACAACTTCTTCAAACCCCATGGCAAGCAGCCAAATAAGGGCTGGCAGGAGCATCTCAGGGGCACCAGGAACCCAGGACTTGTAGGACTAGACAGCAGGAGGCAAATCTAGTAAGCCCCATATGTGGGGAGTGGTTACATTTGTAGCCATTAGAATGAATTAACAATTATTACTGAGATGCAGACTTGCAGAATTCAACTTGAACAGGGTTCACAATGACTCAAAATGACTGAAAAACAGCAGTATTGTTTGGATTCCAATTAGTGAAAAATTAATCATTATTAGTATTGAAACTTTTTAAAAATGTAATTTAGATTAGAACAGTTAATCTATTTTTTTTTTCAGTAGCATATATTATTTTCTGTTTATTGAAGAATGGAAGTTAAACAAAATGAGTTTTGCTGTTGGTTTCTAAGAAAATAGGTTCTGCCTAGCAGTGTAGCGAGTGAGAGAAAGATTGAGTGCATTAGAGTTAGGGAGTATGTACTAAGACATAATACAGAATGCATTTTTTCAGCAGTAACTGGAACATTTTTAAAGGTAATACATTTATTCTGATAAGAACAAATGTATATTCTGTAACAAAATAGGGTACTCACCTCTGTTAACATCAGAATTGCGCAGGACTTGCACTCTATGGAACTTTTTTTTCAGCAGATGACCATGATGGATATTTGCTATGACTCCATTCTGGAACACACAGTTTGGCTGAAGCACAAACTGCAACTTCTACTAGCTTCTGGTGACAGAATGCTGGTTAGGGGTTAGTTAGTGAGGCAGTGTGATATGGAGTACACTTGGAAGACAAGCTCAAAAACTATGGTAAGAGTTTTGCAAATGGAAAGTGGATCTGTGAGTGGGGTTTGAATGCTTAAACAAGAAAACCTGTGTATGGGCAATGTGAGCATATTGCATGCAAGCCAGCTCATGAAAAAAATGACCCAACATATTATACATATATACAGTATATTCTTTGCAAAACAAACTACATTAATACATCAGTTAGGGTTGAGGATAAAGTGACAAAAGTAGGGAAATATGATGTTAGGGTTTCCAACCCTAACACCCCGGCCCACCCTACACAGACCAACAGGCATTGGAGGTGTGCCTTGGGGTCATCAGCCATAATGCTCACCCCATTCCTTAAGTAAATAAGCTGAGATGGTACAGTATAGGAGAATGGCTTGAGCATTAAGTATGCCAACCAAGATTCCAAACCATCTGGGCTGTAGGCAAATTCAAAGAACAACCCCTCAAAGTCAATGAGCAAAAAGTGTGTTGCTCACCTATTCGGAACTCGTAAATTGCACATCCAACTGGTACGTAACTTGCCACATCAAGAGATATACCCTGGGTGACAGTGTGTGCACATTTCCATACAAATCCATTGAACGGTTGTGAAGTTATTAAAGTGCAAAATTTGGGATTTATCATTGCACTGCCTACTCAACCCTAACAAAAGAGTTGTGACTGCACCCCTATAATTATAGTGGCATGGTTGCACCACTTTAGTTAGGGTTGAGTAGGCAGTTTAATGTTAAACCCCAATTTTTGCACTTTAATAATTTTGCAACAGTTTAGCGTATTTGAATGAACTTTTGCATGCACTTCTGGAAATCCAAGGTCTTCTGATATGCAAAGTTTTGTTGCAACCAGATATGCAGATTACAAGACTCGGGCAGTGCAAAATGTGTAAAAATACATATTTTTTTTCTGCTGTTTTTATCAGCCCATAGCACTCAGACAGTTTGGAATTTTGGTCTGAAATTTTCAGGGTAGAAAGAGCCTGGCCTGCAAAAATGCCTTTTTCATGGTTTAGAGATAAAATAATAATCTGATCCAGAGTTAAAAGGATTTGATATGTTGGTTCTGAGCATACTCAGTAGGCACTTCAGGATAGCTGTTTGGAACAAAAACAGAATTTGGTCATATGAAAAAGGATCCTTTTTCATATGGGGCCAATCTCTTTTTGTGAGGAAAAAAATTTTTTATCGCGAAGCCGGTGTTTTCTTTTTACTGTTTAAAATAACAAACATTTAAAGTACAGAAAAATAATGTCTTTTAAATAAAACAAATTCCTCAACCTAGCTAAACAGAATCTGTTTAGCTAGATTCTGGTGTTTGTTTTCTTAAAAATTGCTAGAAATATGTTTTCTAGGCACCCAAAATCCAGGGTGCCCAGCTTAGTGAAAGGAGCCTTTGACCCATGTTCTCTTTATGAGAACAGCAGAACTTTCTGGACTTCTGCAGCTGGAACTCATGCTGTGGGCTGCAGTGAAAGCACTGAGCTGCTGTTTCCCTGGTGTCTAGCGGTGCTCCCCCTTTGCCATCCCTTTATGTGTGTAATGTTGCCCTGGTGTTTAGTTGCACCTCCTGCCCTCCGAATGCCATACCTATATTTATTTGTTGTTTCCCTGGTGTCTAGTGGCACCCACCCCAATTGCCATCACTGTAATGTATGTGTCTTTCTCTGGTATCTAGTGGCAACCCCATACCTTCTGATTGCCATCTGTCTAATGTATTTGTATTTCCCTGGTATCTAATTGCATGCCCCACCCCCCCAATCACCATCCCTACACTGTATTTCTCTTTCCCTGGTGTCTAGTGGCACCCCCATCCTCTGATCACTGTCCCCATAATATTTTTTTCTGTATTGTTGTCTTGTGGCACCTCCACCCTGTGATCACTGTCCTTGTAGTTTTTCTGTCTTTCCTTGGTATCTAGTGACCCCCCACACACACACACACACTCTCTCAGATCGCTGTCCTGGTCTGAAATAAAGAAAACAATCCCTCAATATTTTTTTAAACCTGCAAAAAAGAAAATGATACTTTGCCGATCTGACCCCCTCCCCACCTCCCATTCAGCACCCACCACCCCCATACCCAGTACGCCCACACACACCCTCACTCACCTGAACAAGTCACAGTGTGAAGATCCAGTCTCTGATCAAAGACATGTCTTGCTGCTGAAAACATGGACTGCAATATGAGAAACTAAGGTAAATACACTTAAATGTATTTCAAAGGGTTTTGAACTTTGATGCATAACTTTGTCATTTTTGCATATTTTGTCCCCAAAATTTCAATGTGGCCTTTTTGTGACCCTACCTCATGTGCTCTGTGGCAGTGTGCAGCCATGATGTCGGCATTTCAACAGTGAAGTCCCCTACAGTGACAACAGCACCACATCACTGAAGGGAACCCACTGGAACCTGGCACTGTCTGTCAGGGGTCCTGCCCCCCCCAATCAGCTCTCACTTGGAGTTGAGAATCCTAAGTGGGGGGTGCGGGGGTGCAGCCTCCCACATGGGGGGTTCAGAGGGCAAAGCCCCCGAAGAAAACACTAGTATGTTGTGGAAACCGGCAGCCAACTGCAAAATGCAGTTGACCTGCCAGTTTTGCTGTCAGGTCCATCAACAAATATTTTGTTGACAACCCATCATGGATCCCTCTGTAGCAATTTGTCCTGATTTCTGAGGCAGGGCTCCTAGGTTTCTGCAACAGCATCTTCAGATTTCTGTGGCATTAGTTAGTCATTTCTGTGCCAGAATGTAGTCCTACCATTGGTTAACATATGATGTGATGTCATCAATAACATTACATGCGGAGCACAAAGGAATGCTTCAGGATAAATGACATGAGGATGGGAGCCAGGCACTATGGAAAAACTGTATATTTGAACAAGAATTCCCCCAAAACAATGAATTCTGCAGCACTATGAATATTCTGTGGCATGATGCAAATTCTGCAGAAAATTCCCCAACTGCAGAATTGCAAAATTCCAGGGGTATTGCTCATGACTAGTGGTAGTGGAATTACACAAATCAAGCCTGAAAGGTGATTTCATGGTAGCTTGGTGAAATCAACTTTCAGTCAGAATTTGAAAATTTTCACCACCCTTGTTCAAGAGGTGGGGTCATAAGAAGACTATGTTGAAAATTTGGGGCTATGCACATACATTAAAATTTTACAATGGTTGCTCATAACTATGGTCATTTTAAATACTTTCACCTCAAATTTTCAACATAGGTGTTTTTTTTTTTACACCACCTCATGAAGATTACAGCTGTCATTTTTCAAATCCTGGCCAAAATGTGTTTTCACACCTGAGGCATAGAATGACATTTTGATGCCCCAGAATCACATTTCAGCAGGGATTTGATATCTTTCACTACTGGGATCATGAGGCAGTATAATAAGATGTCTATTCTAACAATTTGGTGTACAAATATGGTAAAATACCCAGGCTATGAGTGAACATTGCAGTTTATCAACGTTCACTCTCCACTTAACTAATTTTCACTATTTTGAGTCCAAACTTTCAACATAGCCATTTTTCCACACTGCCTGGTAAACATGACAAATGTCATATTTTAAATCCTATATGAGATGCGTTTACACAGCGAGCATGGCTAGCGTGGTCTGGGAGGAGGTGGAGGGGATGTAAGGGGTGGTGCTGCGGTGTCTGCTGAGCTGCACTGTGGCTTTGGGGGTTGGTCTCTGCTTGCAGTGCTGGGGTTCCGGGTTCAGGTCTGGGTCCAGTCACTACTGTGGTTTTGTTGCACCCAGCCAAAACGTGCATATATTTTTGCTTCCCCACCGACATGCATCCCCTGGAGTTGAGAATCCTTAAGTAGGGTGGTGCGGGGGGGAAGCCCCCCATGTGGGGGTGTGGGGGGGCAACACCCCCAACAGAAAGCAAATGCATTAAGTCCCTGGCACCATTCTTCTGTGCATCAAGGATGTCAGGGTGGGGAAATTGTTTTCACCACCCTGATGTCGCAATAATGTGGTCGCCGTTTGATGCTCGCCATTATCACATAGAACCCTGGAGAGAGACCAACACATTTAGCTGGCTGGTCGGGACCCTGTTATGTGTAATCTGTAATTCAATGTTGGAGGCATGCCCTTGAAATGTTATTTTTTTAATATTATAAATCTTTCTTCATGACTGCGTGATATGAAAAAAGAAACTTTTTCATATCACAAGTCACAAAAAAAGATTCCTTTTTCGTGAAGGGAAAATCCTTTTCATTTGCTGCATCTTATTCTGATAGCGGGTCCAATTACTGTTATGTATTTCCCTAAGGTCAGTGATGTTGGCTTGAAGCAGTTCTACAGAGCACACAGATGGGCATGCAGGGTGGAGCTACCATTTCCAGAATTGCTTCATTTGGTTCCAGAATCAAGGGAGCTTTTTTTGGCTCCTGCTGAACCTTATTCATTTCTTATTTGGAGAACTACTCCTGGCAAAACCTAGGTCAGCTGTTCCTTCCACTAGATGCAATTTCAACACCAGCCAGGCAGCAGTGAGGAGCTAATACTGTCAGGCCACAACTTCTTGTAAGTGACAGCTGTTTACACTTACTTGCAAGTATATTAACTTCTAGACAAGTGTATTATAAGCAGAAAAGTACATAGACTCCTTGCTTTAAATAGGCTGTTGTGCTGCATAGATCCTGCAAGCATTTGCTTAAACTTTCCACAGCAGTGTCACTTAGTCATGACTGGCAGTGCAGAATCAGGTATATTCAGATGTAGGGAGGTAAATTGCCCAACCCATTCACCTATATTACATTTCTTGTGGGCTTTAGGAGTCTGGTTTTGTAGCATCATAGGATATCATGGGTAGGATTCACAAAAAAAGTGAAGTGCCATGCAGATGTTTACGTGGCACCTCGCCATTGCGCTCAAGGGCAATCTTGCTATTCACAGTCAAATAATGCAGTGCACTATCTGATGGTGAATGAGAGCCAGCAGGGGCAGTGCTAACCTAGGAAAAGCAACAGGATACCCAGTAGCACTGCCCCCACAGCCAGCAGGGAAAATGTCCCCACAGAGAATAGCGCTCATGTGCTAAAGAGCTATTCACAAAAGTGGTCATGCAAATGACCCAATTGGGCATGAAAGGCTCTAGAAGCCATTAGCATACAGATTATGAGCTCATTTCTATGGCATTAGTGTGTGACTGCAGTACCCCCCAGCAGTCCAAGCCCCATGCAGCCACATTCCCTGGAAGTCTAGTGGTGGTGCCCTCCCCATCCCCATTTTCTGACTGTATAAGAAAACTAAACTGTTTCCATAGTGTAGCAGTCCCTCCCCCATCCCAATCACTGATCACTGCACTGTATAATGAAAAAACACTTTTCCATAGCATGATGTCCCTCCATCCACCCTGGCCCAATTGCTGCACTGTATAATACAAAAAAACCTTTTCCATAGCATAGTGTCCCTCCCTCCAACCCAATCACCGATTGCCATATTTTATCCCCTTTCCATAGTGTAGTGTCCCACCCCACTCCCTGATCACCAGTCCCTGACCCCATGTAGTAGTAGAAACTCCTTGGCAGTCTAGTGGACCCCCACCAAGCAATGGAGAGTCTAACCACTCTGATCCCCCCCAAGACCGACCCACAGCCAGTGACCAGCACAGCCCACCACTCACCACCATGGCTGGCTGCTGACTGAGCTCTCAATTACTGTGTCCTGAATACAGCACAGCCCATTGACAGTGATCTGTCAATCACTGTCAATGGGCCATACTCTATACAAGACGTGATCACTGAGAGCTCAGTTGGTGGTCAGCTGTGGTGGTGAGGTGGGCTGTGCTGGTCACTGGTGGGTCAGGATGGGGGGAATGGGATGGTCAGACTCTTCATTGTTGTGTGGGGGGGGTTGGGGGGTTCACTAGACTGCCAGGGAGTTTCCACTGCTATATGGGATTGGGGATCGGGGATTGGGGAACGGGATGGGAGTGGGACCACTACACTAAGGAAAATCATTTTGTTATACAGGGATCGATGATAGGGGAGCACTTTGGGATAGTACATTATAGAAAGGGGATAAAATATGGTGATTGGGGAGCTGGATTGGGGGTGGAACACTATGTTATGGAAAAGTTTTGTTTGTATTACACAGTGCAGTGATCAGTGATCAGGGTGGGGGAGGGACACTATGCTACAGAAAAGGGTTCTTGTATTATACAGTATGGCAATCAGTAATCAAGGTGGGGAGAGGGACACTATGCTATAGAAAAGGTTTTTTTGTATTATACAGTGCAGTGATCAGTGATCTGGGTGGGGGATGGACACTATGATATAGAAAAGGTGTTTTGTATTATACAGTGTGGCGATCAGAGATCGAGGTGGGGAGAGGGACACTACTATAGAAAACTTTTTTGTATTATACAGTGCAGTGATCAGTGATCGGGTGGTGGGAGGGACTGCTACACTACGGAAAGGGTTTCAATTTATTACAGGGTCTGTGAATGGGGAGGGGGCCGCAATATCTCCACCATCCACTTGGGTTGCGTGGATTACCACCATTTATTTTCGGAGGTAGTTTGCTTCATACAAGGACCTTCACAAAGGCCCTTGCAAGGAGTAAAACCTTAGTGAATGGGATTTTGGTGATATGCAGGTCCCCTTCCCGTTATTTGCATTGTGGCTCTTCTCCCAACTTTGCCCAGGTGCAAACTTCTTTGTGAATATTAACTCCGGACAAAACTCAGTTTGCCCCAGGCAAACTGGGTTTGGATCCCAGCAAAGTTTTGTGAATGTGGCCCCATTTGTTTTATGAATGTATCTATATGTTTTATAAAATTTATGCATTGTCACAGAAGCCTTATTTGATTTTGTTTTATTTTTTAATCTTTGACCCTATTCTTGGCAGGTTTTCTGTTGTGACCAATATAAGATAAAATGCCCCCAATTACTGTATATCTACATATCCAATTGGGTCACCAAATAATTGTCTTTTACTAGACTCCAGTTTAACTTAATGCTTACTGGCATTATTCTGTTGAATCTGTAAACTGCCATGGAGTGCCACAATTTTCTAGTTATTCTGTTGTATCCAATTTCTTCTTTTGAATCTACTCTTGCACAGTTTTCTGCACCTTTTCCTTTCCATGCAAAACTATTTTTACAGCTGATATTAGTGCCAAGGTTTTTATATATCTACACTCAGCAGCACTTTGAATATAGTGAATAACTAGACTTCTGCCCGCAGATACAGATTCTGAAATATTGAGGAGTGTGAGCCTTTTATCTGATTGACTTATCTGCTGATCTTATGCATCACTGAAAGTATTGCATTGATCACTGCAGCTGTAAAAAGGATTTTGCCTGATACACAGTTATGACTGTAAGTGTCTAAAGAGGTACTATTCTTTTAATACACAAGAACATACATTTGTTGTTACTAGCTGCCAGCATCATACCAATTATTTACAGAGCTCTTTTCCACTCTGCTTCACAGGTGCTGGATGGCAATTGTTTAAAATTGTAATCCACCATTTATTTCGATTTCACAGTAGTTTGAACAAGGATGCTTGCGAAATTTGGAGCTGAAAAATGGGAAATATACTGTACATTGTGAGTACCCGTGGGTACAGCCTAGCACTTAGCACTTTATTGTCTTTTAAGACTTCACTCTGCACAACAGTTTGCACTTTACAGATAGTATATAGATATATCTATATATATATAGATATATCTATATATCTTATATATATATATATATATATATATATATATATTTGCACTTGATTTTTGGCTTACCTTCAATAGGATGCAGCATGACAGCCACACCTGCCCCATGAAAACCGCAATAATGAGTTATTACATAAATCTGGTCAACTTAAGGATTCTCAGTGCTTTTAATCAGATCATATATCAGTCACACAGCACCAGCAGATTGACTAGCTACGTATGTGTTACTGCTGCTATGCCGAATATGGCTCTGGATTCTGATTTCATCTTGGAACATTTAGCTGTTTATCACTTTCTGTCTGTGTCCACTCCAATCAGCAGTAATGAAGAAATAGTTCTGATATATTTTAATTCAGAAACTCTACCCATATACCATTGAGGGATTCACAAGATCAGGATCAAGGGACTGGTGTCAGTGCTGTCTTAGAAAGACGTGACAGTGCAGCCACAAGTCACTCTCTCGCTCTCCAATTAGACTGTTTTTCTGATGATATTAAAAATCATAGAAAAAGTGCTATTGGAATGTAGTGTTAGATTTTAATTGACAGTAATGAAATTTAACTAAATGTGTACTTTTATGGATGTAAATCTGAATTTTTTTCTTCCTCCCTTTTTTTTTGGTGGGGGGCCATGCTGATCAAGCAGTTCTCAAAAAATTATCAAATGACTTCACTAATACTGATGGCTTAAAATTTGTAATATTTGTCCTAGTGTAGATTTACATTGTGATACTGTGTATATTTTTTCAACTTCATCAGCCTGCCCCCAAAAAAAAAACTGGGACTAAGTAAACAACACAAGAGGAAATAAAATACAGAGAAGCATTTATAAGAGTACATATTTTGTTAGCTTTTGCTGCAAACAAATGAAATCTAACAATTCATTTCACAGCGAGCTATGCTTCAATTTATAGTAACTGTAGAAAAAAAGCTTTATTGGAGAGAGAGTTATAACAGCACTGTCATGCCATTCTCAGACAGCACTGACACCAGTCTGTTGACCCTGATTTTGGGGAATGGGCATTTAGGAATGTATATATCAAATGAGAATCTTATTTGTCTTTTCTCTTGCTTCCTGATTGGGGGGGGGGAAGCTGATCATGCAGCTCCAAACAAATTATCAAATGACTTCACTAATACTGATGGCTTAAAATATGTAGCATTGGTTCTAGTACAGATTTACAGTGTGATGCAATGTATATATAGGGAATATGCAATGGAAATGAGTGGAATACATGATTTATATGCATAACAGGCATTTGACTTCTGGTAACCTCATGAATGGCATAAGCCACGAGTGAGGTGTCCGAGGTCAAACTACTCAAGTGCATATAAATCATGTATTCCACTAGTTTTCCATTGCATATCCAATGTATGCAATAGGAAGGCAGTTTAAGTAATGGATTTTATTTTCATTTTCTTTAATTTGTTTTATTTTAATGAAAATTGGCAGGATTATTTTGTCATATGGTATCCTAGCAATAGTTACAGATGGGTGTTGAATACTATGTCAGTCATGTCAGTCATTTAAAGTAGTAGTTACAATTGCCTCTTATTGTGCATGTGGGTAGGCTGGACAGTTAAAAAATACAGTGGGTTTGTTTCTTGCTTACTGAGTGAATTAGATTGTCACTGTATGTGCCACTGGTATCATGCCCATAGGACCCAAGGAGTCATGTGCCTCCCCCTCAATATCATTGCACAAACTAGTAAAAAAAATATTATTTTATTTTATTTTCAATAAGTCCCCAGGTGCAAAACAACATATGCTTTTTTTGAAGTCATTGGTGGTGGTGGTGGTAGTGGTGGTGGGGGGCCGGAGATAGATCCTGGAGCCAGCTTTGGCCATCAGAATCATGGACCGCAATTCAAGGCAGTTGCAATTAGTTGCAATTGCCTTGAATTGCAGCCCTAACTCAGGGGAGTCATAGTTATCTAAAGCTGATGACTCTGACTCCAGCTGGCTTGCTTGCCTGACAGTCTCCTGTCCCCCCAAACTCATCTCTGAGACAGACAGTACTACACAGCATGGCAGCAGCATGGTTTTCTTTTTTTAAATAAATTATTTAGATTGTTGTGTCTATACTGTTTCAAACTTTGGTGGACAAACTCAGACACCAACCAAATGTGTCCCTGGTGCCTCGGTGTGAAAAGTCATCCAATGAGTATGAGATGGGGGAGGAGCCAGGAGTTGTGCACCCTGCATGAGGAGATCATCATAGTGAAGTTCGTTCCTGAGCAGCAAGGGGGAAGAAGCAGAATGAAGTCTGGTGTCAAGGAATGTAGTGCTTAAAAAAAAAACTTTGCTGCAGGCTTTAGGATTTATTTGTAAAGAAGTTGACTAGGAGAAAACTTAGAGGACAGAAGCAGCAGGAAGGAGTGAGTGAGTGGCCTGAGGAGGAAAGAATGAGACAGAGGTTGGGCAAGACTTGAGGACAGGGACTGTCTGGACTGGGCAAGCAATAGGAGAAAGTGGTCAATGGGCCGGGACCAACCGACTGAGTGGTCCAGGTCATGGGTGGGACTCTCCAATGGCCAGGCAGGGAGAGAGAGAAAACAACAAGTGGTGTGGTCAACAGTGCACACTGAAGTCAGGAAGAAGGGAGGAAAAGTGACTTTCATCTAGTCTAAACTTTCTCAGACTCAGTCCATCGAAGACCAGTGACCCTCTGGGCCATGGACCTGACCAGGTATCACAGTGGTGTGCAGCATCTGGAAGCGAGAGACAGATTTGGCCCAGGCTAACCAAACCAACAACAATGCAACCACATCAATCACCACCCCAGCCAGGCAGCTGAAAAAAAGAACAAGTCTGTGACTCTGGTCTGGAGTTGGGGGCCAGGGGCAGTGCAGTGGCACAGAGGGAGTAGGACCTGCCTGGGCCTAAAATAAAAATTAGTGAGAGGAGGAGTGCCACTGGCTGGAACTACTGAAGCCAGGAGTTGGCAGAAGGAGTAGGACTCAAGAGCAGAGGAGGAGCCTGGAGGATTCAGTGGGCTGGCGGGCCTGCCCTGGTGTATGTCAGAGGATGAGACTGAGTGAGGAAGTCAGTCCAGCAGGGTTGTATACTAGGCCTGGTGTAGGTCAGGAGCACGGGAGCAGCAGCAGGACAGTCAGTGGCGGCAAAAAACAGCAAATCAGCACCTTGTGTCCTGCTAGTGGTCACACACAACTATTGGGGGCTGGGTGGGCAGACCGTGTGTGGTGAGCAGCAGGCCAGAAGCAGAGTGAGTGGAACAATGGACTGAGTGGTGGGATGGGGGCAGCACTTGCAAGCACAGTTGAGAGCCGGCTGCAGCAGCATCCAGAGCAGACCATGCAAGAGCTGAGGAGTATAGGAGAGAGACTACTAGAGGAGGACTGACTGAGTGGGTCTGGAGTCTTGACCACTGGAGACAGAGCCATTTTGACTGGAAGTGGCCACACACAGGAGGTGAGTTTTTGTTGCTGTTCTCAATAATCATTCTTTCTATTCTATTCTTATTCTATTCTATTTCTATTTCTGTTCCCTCATAGGTCACGGTGGACCCTGGTCATATAATTGGTTTGTCGTGACCATCTCCTGCTGGAGGCCTAATGGGGAGTATAAGTGGAAAGATAAATGCCCACTGAAAATAGAAAACAGAGTTAGCAGTGACATGACATCACCTTAGAGTCACATATAGAGAATAATGTATATGCAACCATATACAACAAGGTTGTGTTTCCATCGAGGGGTTGAGATGACAGCATATGAATGTCGAGAGTGAAGCTCGAGAGGTCCATGCTGTCATCTCAGCCCCAAGATGGAAACACATGCTGAGTTGTGTGTGGTTGCCCATATTTAATTTTTTATAGTATATCATTTTTACACTGACATGACAAACTGAAGTGAAAACAAAAAATCTTACCATTTTTTTTATTCTGTTCTATTATCAAAATCAAATTTACAGACATTTGAAAGTTAAAAGGTACAGTTTTGGGCACTGGATGGTTATTAAGTAGTTAGGTGTGGATTAAATGAGAAATTTTAAATTGTATGACCTTTGAACTGTGCAGAACAATGATTCGGAATGCGCTCAATAACAGTTTGGAATGCGCACAACGGTTTAGAATGTGCACAACAAGGTTTTTGAGCAGGCCGATTTTTATACAGAGCAAAGGCCAACCATATACTATAGATAGCTAGTCCTTATTTACAGTTACCTCTCCAGAGTCCAGTAACTTTGCTTTTGTCTTTTTTAGCTCTTTCCTTAATGAAGCGAATATATCCTATGTATATGTATGATGCTTTCAGACTCTTGTTTATATTCAGTGGGCATTTCTTATTACCTTTTTGTTTTCTTTTCCACTCACACAATGATGCAGCACCTTGTTTTAAAGGGACACTGTCAATCCCCTTAAGTCTCAAAGTGTCCCTAGTTTAAGAAATACATTTTATAATTGCCAACATTCTGTAAAGATTGTTGATGTAGCTGGTAGTTTGATTCTGATTCTTTTTTTTTTTTTCCAAAAAGTGAAAAACAGACTGCCCATTATACTGGTGTTATCACACAAACACATGTGTGTTTACATTCCTTGATCAGCTCCAACTGCATATTTTTTTTTTAATATTCGTAATTTTTATTTTTTCAGCATATCATCAGGATTACGGTTTACATGATGACAAGAGATTAAGTCTTTCATTAATACATTTAAATAGATATAGCAGCAGGGGAGTGACAGATCTTGAGACATCTATAACATACATCACATGTTGCAAAAAGAAATCTTCAACTAGATAAGCCAGCTCTCTAGGCTATTTAGGGGACAAAGAACACATCTATCAGGACTATATAAAACACCCAAGGTCTCCATGCCAGTCACCTGCATATTTCTTGAACTTGGGATCACCTACAATGTGGTCTAGCCCCTCATGATGCAGTGGGAGATAGGAGGCTATTGCATCATGAGTGACTGCATTATATGGGGGTGTTTCAAATGCTCAGGATGTATGCAGTAATAACAGATCCAGGGTTGCAAGATGGCGGCTTCTATGAGCCAGCCAGCGTTTTAGTTCTACTTGTTTTAGTGAATTTCTTTCTTTTTTTTTAATTTGTTCTGTTTTTATTTATTTTTTAGTTTAAATCATTCATGCAGTGAGATAGGGTTGAAGAAGCTGAGTTAGCTAGTGACCTTTGCATTTTTGGTGGGGGCTGAGTTATCACTTGTTTGTTATACTCTAATCTTTCTCATGAGCACTGACTGGCTTTTTTACCGCTTTTGGTGTTTTGTGGCAGATTACACCATATGTTGAGGTTTATATCCTAGCTTAAGTTATTGCTTTGTCTTCGGAGCTCGGAGTTCGATTTTGGGTTTACAATTTCAGTGCCCTGCTCTGTGTTTTTGACGTAGCAGGTGCAGCTACATCAGTGTTGTCAGTATAGCCTGCTCCACCTGGATTTTCAGATATGGGATGTTCCAAGCATGTGAAATTGAAGACAGAGGACTGAAGAAGATTGTAGTCCTTTTGGTCTGTCATAATAAAACAGATCTGCCTGAAATTTGGCACGCATAGTCTGGTGCCATAGATCTCTGGATCTGCCAAGTTTTGTTACAGTTGGATGTATGGTTACAGAGCTACAGAGCACTGAAAAAATGCATAAATTACACATTTTTGTGCATTGTTTGCTTGCGCCTACAGCCAGCATGGTTTGCGCGACCAGTCCAAAACCTTTAGAAAACATGCTGCCAGGATCTCCGATGTGCCTTTTGAAGATTTTGTGAAAAAATATTAAACAGTTCAAAAGTTGTTAAAAAACTAATTTCCCATTATAGTCAATGGGAAAAGTTAACAAAATATGTGAAAGTGTCGCAAGTGCACTTTTTACTTTTTACTCTTCATAGATCACCCTTGTAGTGTCACAAATCAGCCATCTTGTTTTCAGTTGGTGGTCACAGAAATGCTTGGCATTTAAATTTGGGACCCTCTAGGGACACAATTCTTGTTGCGTTCACCTAGTCGTGCCATGAGGATGTTAGCCATGTCTTTCTTTGGGTGTAAAACAACCCAGAAATATGTTTTTAAATTTTTGTAAAAAATAGTGTCGCAAAGTACTTTTGCATATGTGACACTTTCGTGATTTCATTTGCGAAAGTGTCGTGATTTGCAAAAGTACTTTGCGACACTATGGTCAAAACAATAGGGAATATTTGCCACCCTGCTGCAAAAGAATGGTTTCATTTTTTGGGGCTGAAATTTGGAGGGAATAAAGCCACAATCAAACAGATGTGTCTTGTGGTGGTTTGGTAAAAAAAAAATATTAGAGGGCTGCAAAGATATGGCACTCCAAAGTTGACGATTTTTCCCATAGGATAACATTACAGCATCCGACGCGCCTTTCCGGGCCCGTACTCGAAAACAGTTCAAGATTTGGACTTTTCATTATAAGAATGCTTAGTCCACCATTAGGGGGCTAAGTGCAAAACTAGCCTGGAAAGTCATAAATAATATGAGATTTTAAATTTTTTTCCACGTTGTATGGTTCCTGAGATATAAGTAATTTAGTATTCCAAGTGCTCATTTTCTGCTCCGAGGGCCATTATTACGCATACATTCTTTGTAGTCACTGTGCTTCTGAATGCACCTTTTGGGAAAAAAGAGTTTGCATTTGCATTACTGTTATTGTTAGCATTTCCGCTTGGGTTTCAGTTACCGTTTGCATTAGTGTTTCTGTTTATGTCACCGTGTGTATTACCCTTTGCGTTTGCATTTGCGCTTGCACTTGCATTTGCATTACTGTTACCGTTTGCATTTCCATTACCATTTTTGTTTGCACTTACCTTTGTGTCGCCGTGTGCGTTACTTCCTTTTATGTTGCCACTGCCATTACCATTTGCATTTCTGTTTGCGTTTCTGTTGCGGTTAGCATTTGCGTAACCATTTGCATTACCATTTCTGTTTTCATTTACATTTGCACTTGCATTTCTCTTACCATTTGAATTATATTTTCCATTTGCGTCACTGTGTGCCTTACCGTTTGCGCTTGCATTTGTGTTACCGTTAGCGTTACTGTTTTCTTTTACCTCACTGTTGCCATCACTGTTTGCATTAACATTACCATTTGTGTTTTTGTGTTTTGCACAGTGCAGTGCAAAACATTGTTTTTGCTATTTTTCTGCACTGTCTTCCACAATGCAGAGCACAGCCAGAGTGTGGGTGATTGATCTGAAACTTGCATACATAAAGGCTTGTATTCAGGAAACATGCCAGTTTTTGTTTGGTGAAAAAATGTTGTTCCGTTCCAGAGTTACTGCCATTTGAAGTTGGCCCCCCTCACAGTTACAAGATTTTTCATCCACCAGGTCCATCATTTTAGCGCATTTTCGGATGTGATTTCCTCCATTTTGGGGTGGAAAACTTCTTAAAGGTGCAGAAATGTAAAAATTGAATATCTCTGGAATGGTTTGGTCTTTTCACATGAAATTTAGAGGGTGTTGAGTGGATGTCCTGGGGATGTGAATAATGCTGTTTACATGCTGGAAAAGTATTCACTGTGGAGATGCTGTGTGATGCAGTTAACATTTTGTGCATAGCGCTCTGCATGGTGCTACTGGCTTGAAATGTATTACATAGGTTGCCCTAATGGCATGGAGGTGCCTTGCAGTGGTTTGTTGTGTAAAACATTAACAGGTGTGGAATTATGCCACTCCAACAAATGAAAATTTGGTTCATTACACTTCAATAACTTCTGAACCGTGTGTCTGATTTTCCAGGCTTTTGGAATGTGCAAAGATTTATAATATGTCTTTAACTGTGACAATGTACGGGTCACTGGCACTTATGGTTGCTGACTTGTGCATGTTATGTTGTTTGCTCATGGCGCTGTGCAACCGTTGAATGGATGTACTCACAGTTTTGGACACACAGTGTGCCATGGTACATGTCTTCATTTACTTATTTTCATTTCAGTCAGTCATACAGTTTTTGTACAGTGAAGTGACAAAAAATCTCATGGTGGGAGCGCGGGGTCCAAAGGGCCCCACGCTACCACCACCACATTCCATTCACTATTTATAGTGCAAATTCTCAAAAAGAAGGGAAATTCAGGGAAAAAAACATTTACTGCATCAGTTAGGGTTGATCTATAGTGACAAAAATGAGGAAATTCGGTGTTTGGGTTGCCACCCCTTCTACCCCACACCCACCACATCCCCACCAACAGGCATTGGGGTGTGCATTGGGGTTGCTGGTCCTAACTCTCACACTATTCTCCTATACTGCACCACCTCACCTTATTTACACATGGAATAGGGTGAGAGTTATGGCTGATGTCCCCAAAGCACACCTCAATGAAGTGACAAAGTAAACAACACATTAGAAATGTGTTCATGCAGTGTTATCAAAGGTTCCTTTTTTTTGATTGTGATTGTTTTTGTGGCAACAAAAAAATGTTGCCACAATCAGAAAATGGCAAAATGGTGCAACAAGTTAGAAAAACATATTTCCAGACCAGCTGGTAAAAAACTAATGCCAGGGTCATGTTCCTCAGGACCCGATTAGGTAAACACAACTGCTGGTGTTTATCAAAAGCCATTATTTTTTGACTTACAATGCTTTTTGTCTCTCACTAACTGAAAACAAGATGGCAGCTGCACAAAAACAGATTCAGGGAGCACGACAACAAAAATGTGATCGTGAACATTTCTGTAATGAACGTATAAATTTTCCCATAGGCTATAATGGGACATGAAAAAATTGAATAACTTTTGAATGGAGCAATACTTGTTCACCAAATCTTCAAAAGGCACCAGTTCAACCCAGGCCACATGTAAACAAACAAATCTAAATCCACTGAAATGCATTCTTCAGTCCATTATGGCCAACTGAAAAAATGCACTAAAGTTGACCATTTTACATGTTTTGAATGCCCTACAGTTATGCAACCTTATATCTGATCAGAATGACACTTCCAGACCCGGAGATATATGGTTGACAGTTGTTCATGCAAACTTTCAGGCAAATTGGGCAAACAGTTCCAAAGTTATTAATGTGTAAACATTTAGGTTTAACATAGAAGTGACCATGCAACCCTAACTATACCCTGCCCTATCAGGCAGGTATAATATATATATATATATATATATATATATATATATATATATATATATATATATATATATATATATATATATACAGTATATATTAAGGTAAGTAGCAGTTTTAAGGTTAAAGGATGAAATTTGCACCTTAATAACTTTGCCACTGTTCAACAGATTTACCTGAAATTTGGTATGCATGGTTGGGCATAGTAGATCGTGGGATATGCCAACTTTTGTACTGGTCAGATATATGACTGCGGAGTTGTTAAGTGACATCCCAATGTGCAATTACATTTTTTTGAAAATTCTTGGCTCACACCTACAGGTTACACAGTTTGTGTGACTGGTCTGAATACATCAGGGAACATGCAGCTGGCATCCCCAATGTGCCTTTTGAAGATTTTGTGAAAAAATAGTAAACGGTTCAAAAGTTATTCAATAAACAAGTTCCCATTATAAGTCAATGGGAAAAGTTAACAAAAAGTTTGAAAGTGTTGCAAATGCACTTTTTAGTGTTGCAAATGGCCCTAGTAGTGTCACAAATCCACTATTTTGTTTTCAGTTACTGATCAGAAAAATGCTTGGCGTTTAAAATTGGGGCCCTCTAAGGACACAATTCTTTCTGTATTCACCTAGTCGGACCTAAGGATGCTAGCCATGTCTTTATTTTGTGGTTAAACACCCCAGAAATATATTTTTCAAATTTCTGGAAACAGTAGTATCACAAAGTAGTGTTGCACCTGTGACACTTTCGCAAATTTTTGCAAAACGTGTGGCAAATTGCAACACTACTTTTCCAGACTATGGCCAAAATGACAGGAGTTCTTTGCCACCCTGCTGCAAAAGAACAGTTTGGTCTTTTGGGCTCAAATTTGGAGGAAAGGCAGCCAACATCTCATAGAAGTGACTTTTGGAGGTTTGGTGACAAAATATTGTACGGATGCCAAGTTACGGTACTCTGATGTTGACATTTTTTCCCATAGACTAACATGGTGGTGCCCGCCGCGCATTTCAGGGCTTGTATCTTGGAAACGGTGCTAGACATGGAATTTTAATCATGACAATGTGTAGCCCTATGGCTTATGCATTAAGCAAAAAGCTAGCCAGGAAACTCATGAAAGATGTCAAATTTACATTTTTTTCCGACGTTGTATGGTTCCTGAGATATAGGCGATATAGTATTCCAACAGCTCATTTTCTGCTTCGAGGCTCATTGTTATGCATACATTCTTTGTGCACACTGTGTTTCTCTATGCAGCTGTTTGGCAAACACCGTTCAATGGATTTGCCTGAAATTTGGCAGGCATGGGGGGCACCATAGATCTTGGGATCTGCCAACTTTTGTACTGGTCAGATATACAGTTGCAGAGTTATAAAGTGACATCCATGTGCACAATTATGCTGTGGTGCCTGACGTGCCTTTCGGGGCTCATATCTTGGAAACAGTGTGAGATATGGAATTTTTGGTGTGACAATGCGTAGCCCTATGGCCTATGCATTCAGCAAAAAGCTAGCCAGGAAACCTATGAATGATGTCAAATTTACATTTTTTTCCGACATCATATGGTTCCTGAGATATTTGCATTTTTGTATTATGAGTGCTCCTTTTCTGCTCCCAGGACCATTATGCTGCATACATTCTTTGTTTTCACTGTCTTTCTGAATAGAGCTTTTGGGAAAAAATAGAGTGTGTGGTCCACTTACTCTTACATGTACCCTTGACACTACCACATTACATTCAATATTTAAGCAATAAGGCATGACAGGGTGTGTGTTATTGTCTAATAATGTCACTCCTTGGGTGGGTTGAAGCACGAGGTGAAGACGAGTGCTTACACCACCCCAAGAGTGATGTTATTAGACAATAACACACACCCTGGAGTGCCTTATTGCTATTATACAATGGCTCATTTTTTTTTAAAGAAAAAAACAAGAAAAACAACTTTTGGGCCTTTTTCCTTCATTTTTTCTGTGTGGAGGCATATGTTTAAAGAAAAAAGTCCAGTATAGCTTTCCACCAGTAGACGGAGCAGTTCTCTATATAATGATGCTTTCCTAGGGCTGTCCGTTTGTTTCAGCAGTGACGGTTTACAGTAACCCCCCCCCCGACATTTCCCGCGTTGTCACAATCTTGGTGCTGAAAGGGAGAAGGAAAAGCGGTTTCCTTTTTGTTACGATGCTGACTTTTGTTTTATTTTGTAGGCTTTTCTTTAAAGTAAAAAATGATGTTTGGTGAGTGGGTGGGTGGCTGAGCTTGAGCGTCCCTCTACTGTGCTAGGTGAAGCACGGAGCAGGATATAACGGCAGTTGGAGGTACGACTTTTGCTTTTTGAAAGTTGTAGGCAGAGTAATGGGGTGGAGGGGGAGAGAACATTTGGGGTTTTATGGTACACTCTTTGTGGTTAACGGATAAGCAGGCACGTGCTCAAACTGAAAGGCTTTAGCTGAAGGCTGGGACACTGATGATATGCTTGTACATGGAGAGGCAAGCTGTGACGGCTATGGGACAGTTAGAGGGAGGGATCCTTTTCTGCAATGCGGTTACCTTTGTGTCTGACCTAGATACAGTGATGTTATAGTGTAATATCATCACTGTTTCTGGGGCTCATTAACCAATCAGCATGCTAGATTATTTCTTGCCATTGTATAATTGTACTTCTTATTGTCAAAAACAAGGTAACTTAGAGGCTAAAAACTCTGTTTAATGGATCAGTTAGGGATGCACCACACCGACAAAAAAAGTGAGGACATTCGCTGTTAGGGTTCAAAACACATCTTGCACCTCTGCAGCCTGGCCCCGAGACACTATTGGGGTGTGTGTTGTCAGGCAATGTCTCCTTGCCTCCCCCCACCCCCCCCTTCACCCTATCTGTCACTGGACATCAGGTATTCTATTGTGAGTGGAGAGTCTTGGGGAAACAAAGGTTATCCTTATTCTTTTGACAGCTTGATGATTTGATAACAGTGAACTTGTAATACTTAGTTGTTGTATGGTATTACTTAGGTAATGGCCCCTCCAGCTAGGCAATGCCCCTCATCCTGACCTATGGTATCATGTAGACAATGTCCTCTGCTAACCCTCCAGCTAGGAAATGCCCCTTGCCCTTCCCTCCCTGTCCACCCTGGGCATGTGCTGATTATTGGGTAGGGAGTTACAGGTAAACAAGTCCCATGGAGATTTTTGGTGCATCTTTTTGGTTGTAGGGACAGACAAGTTAAGGACAGTTACCAGTTGCATTGGAGCAGCCAGGCAATGTCCTAGCAGCCTCACCCCAACCCCCACCCCTCCTCCACACTGTCTCTTACTGTTCATGAGTTACTGTATTATGAGTGGAGAGTCTTGGGGAAACAAAGGTTCTGCTTATTTATTTGAGAGCTTGCTGATTTTATAACACTGAAGCTGGAATACTTAGTTGTTGTATAGTATTATGTAGCTGATGTCCACCGCCTTCCCTCCAGGTAGGAAATTACCCTCGTCCTGCTCTCCCTGTGTGGTCCACTTACTCTTACATGTACCCTTGACACTACCATATTACATTCAATATTTGCACTTCTCTTTGTCAAAAACAAGGTAACTTAGAGACTAAAAACTCTGTTTAATGGATCAGTTAGGGATGCACCACACCAATAAAAAAAGTGAAGGAATTCACTGTTAGGGTTCAAAACATGTCTTTCACCTCTGCAGCCTGGCCCCAAGATGGCATAGGGGTGTGTGTTGTCAGGCAATGTCTCCATGCCCCCCTTCACCCTATCTGTCACTGGACATTAGGTATTCTATTATGAGTGGAGAGTCTTGGGGAAACAAAGGTTATCCTTATTCTGTTGACAGCTTGATGATTTGATAATAATGAACTTGTAATACTTAGTTGTTGTATGGTATTACTTAGGTAATGACCCCCACTGCCCCTCCAGCTAGGCAATGCCCCTCGTCCTGACCTATGGTATCATGTAGACAATGTCCCCTGCTAACCCTATAGCTAAGAAATGTCCCTTGTCCCGCCCTCCCTATCCACCCTGGGCATGTGCTGTATATTGGGTAGAGAGTTAAATATAAAGCTTTTAAAGTTGCACAAGAAAACCTCAGTTTTGTAATAAAACATATATTTATTTGTTAGAAAATATATATATATATTTAAATACATACAAATTATATGAATGCTTTCTGTTCAGCAATACAAAAAAGTATATTTACTTAAATTATTAAGTAATTATCATTTGCTAAAAAAATATTTTTTTATTTTACGAAAAATAAACGTTTGAAAATAATAAGAAAATGAAAATAAGAAAATAAATGCTATGAAAAATGGAGGTGTGCTGTTGGGTGGTCCAGGCAGCCCAAGCAGGAAGCTGGATAGATGTGGAGGCACATCTTAAGTGGAAGCTGTTGCACCAGCTTGGAAGGAGATACCAGGACGTGGCAGTGGAGGCTGTCCATCAGTGCCAGGGAGACTGGTTGTGGCCACAGGTGAAGCAGTGCTGCTGTCCACACTGGCACCTGCTGCTGTGCCCACAGGCTTGAGCACAAGGGTGACTGTCACCTGTTGTGCTGTCAATAGTTCAATTATTCTTTCTTGCTGTTGATGAATTGCTGTTACTTCATTCAGATGTTCTTTTTTCATGTCTTGTATTTCTTTTGTTAGACAGTCAACCTTGTGCTCGAGCCTCCGAACACAGCGACAGTGCACAGTGTGCCGCTTTTTATGAGGCTGATCTGTGAAGAGGAAAAAAAACACATTTACCATGTGAGAATGTCAAACATACTTCTGTGTTTCTGTTGTAAGTCTGTTTTGAAATTCAACTTTTGGGGGAAAGGTCTGTGCTATGCACGTTATAGCTTCATTATAAGGTAGCACACAAGTTGGAACAATAAGTTGTTGCAAGGCATCAGGCAGGGGATGTTCTCCTCCTTGATACACAGACCAGGTTGTGTATCCTTTGTTCTCTGTACCCCACCGTGCTGCACAGGGTACATACGTCTGAGCTGTTCCACATTATGAGGAGTGTTCCTCATTTAACTTCATAAAACCTCCCTGTACCACACAGGATTTAGTGATTCTTGAGTGTGGAGTGAGAAGAAAACAAGATACATAGTCATGAATGGTGCAGCTTTGTGGTTGTAGGGACATATGGATTTGGAAAGCTGTAACTTCTGTGGTGTTAAGCACTGAATACCCCCCCCCCGCATCACAGACAGACAGATACTGGTAACTGTATCTTCACTGGATACCCAGAGAAAAGAAACAGTGTAGTAATTAATGGTATACTTGTTTGTTTGAGATAGGTCAATACTTATGTAGTTAGGAGTTGGGTGGCATCAGGCAGGTGATGCCCCCCCCCCCCGCCACAGATGAGGAACTGTTTTGTGAGTGCAGACCGTCAGTAAATTAGAGGGTATGGATATTGATGTAATAGTTTAATGATGATATTGTACACAAGTTGGAGCAGTTGATTATGTGACATCAGCTAGGCAATGGCCACCTACCCACAGGTAGGCAATGCCTCACCTCCCCCCCTCCCTGTGCACATAGTTTATCCGTAGTAGATAGTCACAGTAAAAGAAGGGCTATAGCTATTAATGGTACTCTTTTGTGGTTGTAGGCCACACAAGTTAGGAAAAATGTGTACTTGTATGGTGTCAGCCAGAGAATGCTCCACACCCTACAGCTAGACATATATACAGCCTATGGATATGGACAGTTCAGCTGTGTCATTGTAGTAGCTTACAAGTTGGGACAGTTAAGAGTTGTATGGTGTGACCTACTGAATGTAACACCCAGCCAGTCTCACAGCTAGGACAGGTAGTGCACCATGAGTGGGAGGTTGCTGTTAAACTAGTAAATAGATATAAGTGGTGTTCCTGTATGGTTGCAGGTACACATAGCTTGCTGAGTTGGGAGTTGTGTGGTAACAGCTAGGCAATACCCTGCTTGCCCAGAGCAGGAACTGCATGCTCAGTGGAGACTTACCAAAAAAATTAGGCATGGATATAAGTGGTACAGCTCCATGATTGTACTGACACAGTAAGCAGGATAGTTAACAGTTGCATGTCATCAGACAGTGAGTGGGTTAAAAAAAACAGTTATTGAAATCACAGTGGAGAGTCAGATAAAAGAAGAAGGCAATGGATATAAGTATTGCAGGTGATTTGTTTCAGTTACATTCTACTTGGAACAGTTAGTAGTTGCATGTTGTCAACTAAGCAGTACTGTCAGCTGGTCTGCAACAGGTGAGGTTCAGATGTACTGTTCACCTGTAATTGTGGTATATACTGATACTGTTGCCAACATTGTATAACATGCTTGTCAGTTTTTGTTCAAGCAATAAGGCATGACACGGTGTGGGTTATTGGGGGGATTTGGTCATGCTTTGTGTGGTATGTCAAGAGCCACAGCTGAGTGGCTTTGCCACAGAAGAAGTGGGTAAATCCTTCAATAACCCATACCGTGGAGTGCTTTATTGTGATCATACAATGGACCATGTGTAAGATATATTCTAAATTTGTTAAAGTAGTTTTTTATAAATACCATTACTCAGCGTGGTTATTACACTATATACCACGATCATGTGATGTCTTTTGACCAATAAAGTAACAGAATTTTCATACAATATTGTATTATGCTAGACTTACATTCAGGACTGCTGGCATGATCCTGCTTCACCTGTGGTTGCGATGTTTCTGCAGTCTCCCCGGCCACTGTAAGACAGAGATAGATATTGTTTAATAGACACAGTAATATTACTTTTGTTACTTTTACCATTTTGTTTTACGTATACCTTCCCTTTTTTTTGATTATGTGTGCAAATGTCTGTGACACTTTTTGCATTCATGTTACTACCTTATTTATCATGGTGACAAACTTAGTATGGCTATACCTCTGCTAAACACTTGTCTGTTCACTACTGCATAACTAAAACTGTCTTTTGTACAGAATTCTCTCTAAGTAATTAGTACTATTTCAGGTATTAGTTATTAGTTATATATTTACCGTATGATGTGTCTTGAGTGGAGAACCACAGGAAAACTAGTGACATTAACAGTTATAGAACAGCTTGCTGATTATGGTGGTACATATGCTAGTCAAATCAGTACTTTTATGTGCTCAGCAAAGGTATGTGCTGTGATGATACACAAAGAATTTCTGCTTTTAACTGTACAGTCTGAACAAAACTAGCGCAGCACACAGCAATGTAACAGCAGCTCACTGGGTGCACAGCATCAGAACTGTGATGGCCATCTACTCTTGACAGTAAGTATGATTAATAATTTGTTGTATAATGTTCTTATCTTCTGATTCAACAATGATAACACTGTCAGAGTCTGAATGGTCAACCTCCATAGCCTGTGGTTCAGCTGGCACTGCAACACTTTGTGGCAGGGGGGGCCTCTGACGATCTATAAATGAGAGATAGTAAAGATATTTATTGAGTGTGGTATTTGTGTCTTTATGTAGTTAAAATATATATATTTGAACACTTATAGTCTACTGTGCCAGTTAAGCTACAACTAGTTGAGGTGCTGTATAATGATTGAGTACACAAAAGATTTTCCATGGATTAAAATGTTACAGCAAGGTGATAGCAGTAAGATGCTATCTATGGTAGACAACAACGACCACCTATATACAATGGGTTATATATCCTTAGATAATGGTCCAGTAAACAGAGATAAAAAAAAATTGATGGTACAGGCACATCAATAGTGGCGAACCACAAAGAAATAACCATTATGGAAATAGCTTTTTATATTTCAGTGACTGCAGTGACAGATTGCTTGTTATGAAGGTAGGCTATGTGACACCCAGAAATAAAAAAGGGGTAGTGTTGTGTGTGTAAGTACTCAGAGTCAAACAAAGGCAATTAGTACAAGTAGTACAGTTACATAGTACTTAGTGGCATGTGTTGTAAGACAGGTTAGACAGTGCATTATGAGTAGAGGATCTAAGCTGAAAAATATGGAAATATATCAGTAGTTAAAGTAATTGTGTTGCAAGATTACATGACTGTAGACTTTGGGGGTGCCAGTCATATAATGCAGCCATTGATATGACAGAAGAGGTTGTGCATCCTGACTGGTGATTGATTGTGATACTAAGGCCATGGATAGTAATATAATATTAGCTTGATTTAAGGAAAATTATAGTACTGATGCTTAGGAGTTCATTGTATCAATAAGTCAATATCTGCACGCCCCCCACTCAACACTAGGCAGTGCAGATTTTATGTTCGGTTCTTTTTTATGGTGAGGCAATGTACAGAAATGGAGCATCACTGTGATTGTAGTCACACACAAATTGAAATTATTTGTAAGAATGTGGCTTACAAGAAAACGTTGTGTTGTAGAGGTATCATTCTTAAATTTGTCTGGTGTGGTGTGGTCTTGTGACACGTCAGCTTGTGGATGTAGTGAGTTTGTGGTCTTGTACCTAACTGCCTAATGTGCCATGTTAGTTAAGAATAAAGCAGGGACAAGGCTTATGCTTATGGTATGTTACTCGCATTCTAGCAGTCTACTGTGACATGAGGTGTAGCTGAGTGCCACATGCTATTAATTGTTGATTACCTGATCATTTAAATAATGTATGGCTGTGGCTTATTACTATAACAAATGTTTATAAATAGTGTTAAACCTTTGTTAGCAATGTCAGAGCTGTAAATGCATGTAAATAGAAGTCAAAAAATTGGACTGTTAGAATGTCTACAGGCAATGTGAAAGCTCTATTCGTTGATCCTTTTTATTATTAACACACCAGTTAGTGCTTTTTATTTCTACAAAAGGAAACGTTGTGTTTAATTACAGATAGTTTCTTTACTCACAGTGTGTTAGGTGCTCCCCCGCATCCGGCTTTCCAGTTGTCTCCAACATCTCGTGATCGATGCAGTACCAGCTAACATCATTATCTGTTATCTCCTCCTGGCTTTTCAAGATGTAAAATCGCTGGCGCTACAGCTTCCATTTTCTTGTGCACATGGGTGCGTTTTTGTTTCTAACCTTTAGGACACTCCTCATGTACTCGTGGATGCACCTCCACATCTTATCCAGCTTCCTATTTGTGCTGTGCATAAGGAAGTGGGGATTTCCTCTGGCCTGGGCTGCCTGGACCAGACAGCACACCTCCTTCACAGACCACAGTCTCATTGATTTTAATGTTTTAGGTTTTTCCCAAGCTGTAACAAATAGAGCTAAAACAATATGTTAGAACACTGTATTGTGAGATGTGAATTTTTTCTCCTCTGCATACATGTGATATCAAGGATGATCACAGAGGAACATATTTGTAATTGCATACCTATAATAGCACACTGATAATGATTACCAGAAGGAATGCGCTGAGTACATCTGATATATGCCATTGCATGCTGGCAGTCCTGTGAACCTCCCCCCCAGCCCCTGTGCAATGCTGTCTCTAGCAGTGGCTATGGCCATGGTGCCCCCAACCAAAACCTGCAAAAAGGTGCTGTTGGCAACATCAGCAGTACTTATCCTCCCCCCCACCCCAGGCTACTGCAAAGTACCACTGCTGACAGCATCAGTAGTACTAGAGATTCCCCTGAATGCCTATATAATGTTATTCCTGGTGACTGTGGTGGCAATGCTGGTCCCTACCCCAGTGCTCATATCATGCTGCTCCTAGTGGCAGTGAATGATAGGCTGATCCACCCTCCCAGCCCCAAGCCGTTGTTAATGCCTCATTCTGTGACAGTTGTGCAGACAGTCCCCCTCCCCCCGCTTTGTAGTCTGCAACCTAATCCTCTCCGTCCATCCCAGCAGAGTAGCGATGTTGGTGGGTGAGTCATACCAGCCGCATACTGTCATGGTTGTCTGGTGACATGGCTGTCTGTGAATAACAGTTATTGCACAGACTAACTGTGCAATAGGTGTGATTCTCAGACAGCTCTTTTGGCAGGCAGCTGTGGTGGTATGCGGCTGGGTTGAGTCTCCCAGTGACAGCAGCACCGTGCTGGGGTGGGGGAAGAGGGGTGGGTTGGGGGTACATGAGAGGGACTGTCTGCATGGCTGACATAGGACGTGGCATTAACAAAAGCTTGTGACTGGGAGGGTGGTTTAGCTTCCATTTCATGACACTGGGATCAGAACTGTATGGCTGGTAGGGGGTACATCATTGCTACTGTAGCCGCTAGGAATGGCATATTATGGTGGCTTTTTGGGGGGATCACCCCTAGTGTTGACACCAGGAATGACATTGTGCAGGCATCTGGGGGGGTTGTTAATCCTGCCCACAATGTTTTATTATGTGAGTAATCATTAGATAATATGACATTGAGAAAAGAGTACTGCCTTTGTTATTTTATGTTTCAGTCTGTCTTACATGTATAGTGAAACAACATAGTGAATAATAAATAAGGCAGTTTATTAACTATGTGTGTATGTATGTCACAATCCTGAACATTTGCATGTCTCAGAATGTATGTTGAAGTATAACAGTGATATAGTCGTTGTTTGTTTGTGTGTGTAACTAGTGCAGCTGTTCTATTTTTTTACAAAGTTTGTGGGCTCTTAAAAGAGCCATTTTTGTTAGAATTGTATCTGCTGTAACACCATGGTATTTTTAGAGGACTGTGAGAATCCAATCTCGAAGGTCACCCAGGAAAAGGCAATTGCCAGCATGTGAGAAGTGCACACCATCTGGTAGGTAGAGCCAGTTATTACAATATTTAATTTCAGGATGATGTATGGTGTACATCCCATCCATGTGGAGGTATCCAGATATTTGGATGTTTACCTTTCTGCTAGCTCTGTCAAACAGGTACATGTGCTGTTCTGTTCTTTGCTTTGTAATATCAGAAAAAATGATCTTACAGGCAGGCAACATATGCATAATGGAAACAAGGTCCAGTTTTGCTTCTGAGACTAAATCTATCCATCTTTTGGTGCCCAAATCATTGCCTCCGAGATGGATCAGCAGTATGTCTGGTGGACCTTGAGTAGTCAAAAGTCTGTGCATTATTGGCATGAGATGCTCCCACTTCATGCCACCTCTACCTAACCACTTTACAGAGCAATTTGGAAGCTGCAGGTCTCTCCCAAAATTACTCCTCTGAGTATACTCTGAAGCATGCCTTACTATGCTGCTGCCCACTACTCACACAGTCCATCTGCTGTTTTCTGCCATTCTTAGCTTTTAAACTGAGAAGTGGACAGAGAACTACCAAAAAAAAAATCAATGTTTTTCCTGCAGAGGCTAGAAACAAGTGAATGTGAAACAAATATTTCCCTCTCAGCTTCAACACTGGTTCTGTGGTCTGATCCAAAACAGTCATTTGCTGTTATTGGTTAATGATTTTTCTTGGTTAACCAATGCAGTGCATGCACTTACTATTACTACACTGAATGGGTGTTCTTGCTGTCAAACACAAATGGAGGAATATTTCTTAGTGGGAAAATGCAACATTGCCATTGGCTACTTCAAACAATTACACCTTAACAGCGGTATGTGATTGGTTGTGTCTCTTGTCATGATACACGTGCTGCTTGTTTCTGCCTCCATTTGCAGCTCTATCTGTGCTAGTAAGTACTGATTGACACTCTGACTTTAAACTGTTATGACTTTTTTTTACAGTATGGTAGGTGAATTATATTATCATAGTCAAATACAGCATTAAAAAAAGTTTTGTTTAATACTATTTTTGTACTGCAAATAGTTTTTATGATGCTAGAAAAATCGTTTAGAAAATGTGATATACTTACACACTCAGAAGCAGGATGTCTCTTTTTTCTCTAAGATGGCTGCTATGGAATCGACCGGCTCAGCTCTTCAGAACTGTTGACAGACTGAGCAATCCAGCCTGTCAGCAGGTCCGTCGAGTTTTTACGCAGATTGACTGCGAGGAGATCGCTCGATTCTTTGCGAATAAGGTGGAAGACATTCGGAGGCAGTGTCCTCAACCTCACTCCAAGGTTGTTGCAGTTGATCAGGGCGCTGTCCCAGAGCCCGGAGTTTCCTGGAGTTCCTTTGATCTTCCTGACCTCGTGGACACTATGAGGATTGTCTCTGAGATGCGCCCAACTTGTTGTAGTTTGGATCCGGGTCCCACTTCCTTGATTATAGGATGTAGTGAACTTATTGGCCCGGTCCTTGCTCGGATTATTCGGTGTTCTTTGGAGATGGGAGTTTTCCCCAGCTTTCTGAAAGAAGGGGTGGTGACTCCCCTTCTGAAGAAAGCTTCCTTAGACCCGAATGACCTTGCCAACAACCGTCTGATCTCTAACCTCCCTTTTGTGGGGAAGGTTATTGAAAAGGTTGTGGCGGCTCAACTTGATAACCATTTGACCATCCATAGTTTATACGAGCCTCTCCAGTCAGGTTTTTGTAAGAGGCATAGCAATTATGATTAAGAAAAATATACCTTTTTTTCCGGTGAAAGTTACCCAAGACCCCCAGGGTCGATACATTTTTGTACAAGGCTCTCTTTCTAGTTCCCCCATAATTCTCGGTTCAGTCTATGGCCCGGTGGGAGGAGATGCTGGTTTTATTTTGCATCTAATAGATAAATTAAGTGGGTATTTGCCAATACCCCTCATTTTGGGTGGGGACTGGAATATTGCCCCATCACAAGATCTAGATAAAACCTACAGACCGTTGAGGCCCCCGACCCCTGCGCAGCTTGCCCTGCGTGATCTAGGCGGAATGTTAGGTCTGGTGGATCCCTGGAGGACTTTGTTTCCTCTTAATAGGAGTTACACTTTTTTTTCCCCGCTTCACAGTTCCTGGTCCAGGTTGGATTACTTTTTGGTAAGCACCTCCCTTATGGCGCATATCACCCAGGTAGGCATTGAACCTATTGTAATTTCTGACCATGCCTTAATATGGCTTCGGCTCAATCCCTCCTCTTCGGTGCAGTGGGACACAATATGGAAACTAAATACTCAGATTTTGAAGGACGAGCACCTTCACACTCAGATTAAATCCTTAATCAAAGAATACCTGGACATTAACCAGGGGTCAGTGGTCTGGGTCGACATCCTTTGGTGTTCTCTAAAATGTTTCTTGAGAGGGGAACTCATTAAAATCTCCGCCAGGAGGAAGAAACTTAGGACTCAAAGTTTCTTCTCCTAGCTAGTCAGATTAAAGTGACAGAGGACTCTCTTGCTTCCTCTAGGTCCCTATCGAGGTTGGAGCACCTACAGAAACTTAAGAATGAATACGAAGGGCTAATTGGGGAAAAGACCAAATTTGCATTACTGAACTCTAAAGCCAATTACCTAGATCAGGGGGAGAAGCCAAGCAGGCTTTTGGCCCTAAAACTTAGGGAAGTAGAAAACTCAAGGTTGGTCCCTGCTATCATGGCACAGTATGGCTCCATCAAGACAGGGCCTAGAGACATCGTTGAGGTCTTTAGATTATTCTATCAAAATCTTTACGGGGCTAGCCCAGTCCATCCTTCTCTCTCCACTATTGAGGCCCTCTTTAACCCAATTTCCCTACCCAGCCTCTCTGAGGATCAGGTATCCTCTCTTTTGGCTCCCCTATCCCTGAATGAGATTGAGGATGTCATCCACAACCTTCCGTCAGATAAAGCCCCCGGTCCTGACGGCTTACCCTCCAACTTTTACAAGGCCTTTGGCAAAGAATTGGCTCCGACACTTCTGGATTTTTATAACTACCTTCTTGCCTCAGGCCCAATCGACCCATCCCTGTTGGAAGCCATCATAATTCTGATTCCCAAAATGGAGAAACCCTCCTTGGATCCGTCTAAATTCAGACCCATTTCACTGCTCAATTGTGACATTAAAATCTTGTCCAAAATGTTGGCCTTGCATATTAGACAGGTATGGCAATCACTTCTGAGCAGAGAGCAAGTAGGCTTTGTGCAAGGTAAGTCAGCCGCTGACCACATGAGAGTCCTCTCCTATGTTTTCCAAATGGCCCAGACCTCTCAGGTTCCCATGGCTCTGGTGGCTTTAGATGCCGAGAAGGCATTTGACCGGGTAAACTGGGACTTCCTTTGGAATGTTCTGGCCAGATTTGGGTTCCCGGAAAAGTTTGTTCAGTGGATAAAGGTTTTGTACAAAGTTCCCTCGGCTAAAATTTACTGTAATGGTGTTTTTTCATCCTGTATTCGGCTTTTTTCTGGTACACGTCAGGGCTGCCCTCTCTCCCTTTATCTTTTCAACCTTTACCTGGAAACCCTACTCCTCAATCTCAAGGCCGCCCCCGGGCTCCATGGCTGTCCAGTCTCCCGACAGACCTCCACTATATCTGTTTTTGCAGATGACATTTTATTACAATTGGCTTACCCAGCCAATTCTCTACAGTAACCCTAGATTTAATAGAGCAATTCAGTGTTGTTTCCAACTACAAACTTAACCTGGCCAAATCAGAAATTTTCCCCTTAATGTCCATACCTCCCAATCCAGTATGTCCCACCTGGTATGAAGTGGACATCATCCCATCTCAAATACCTGGGTATTTACTTGGCCCGGGACCCAAACCAGATCCGGAAATTAAACCTAGATGATCTTATAGACAAAATTCACTCTGATCTGCAGAGATGGGGCAAGCTTCCATTTTCATTTGGGGCCCGAATCAGTATTATTAAAATGAATATTTTGCCTCGTTTGTTTTATCCCCTAAGTCTCTTGGACATTTGGCTACCCAAAACTTTCTTTAAGAGGGTCCATGCAATTTTGACTCCTTTTATCTGGAATAACAAATCTCCCAGACGTGCCTTTCATAAACTTTGCCTTCCCAAAGATATGGGTGGCCTCCGTCTCCCCAATTTTGAATATTACCATTGGGCCAGTCACCTAGTTAAAGCTGTTAAGTGGTTGGGGAATTGGGAGGATGATTCCTTACCTTTATGGTTAAGCTTAGATTTAGACCTCATCAAGCAATGCAATATAGACCCCTTGAGCCTGTTTTACTGCCATTTTTCTTCTCTTCCCCATCCTCTTCAGGATTCGGCAGTGGGTGTTTCCGTGAAGGTGCTGAACCAATTTTATGCTACTGCCAGAATCCGACATACAAAGGATCCCGGGCAACCGCTACTTCTAAACCCCAATATTAAAATAGGTACTAAAGTATTACCTTTGCAGTGGCTGCCCCAAATCCAGGGCCTCTCAGTGCAAGACCTATGTGTGCAAGGAGGCCCGGGCTTAATCGATGACCTCCTTTTAGTCTTAAAGATCCCCTCCCGCATGATTTTTAAACTGTATCAGTTGCACCACCTTGTCTACAAGGAATTTGGCAACACTGTGTCTGTGTCGGTTGTTCAGCCTTCCTAAGGGTGGTTAAAGAACTTGCGTGCCAGACCTCATGAAGTATCTAAACTATACCTGCACCTTCTGAAGGCCATTTCCTGACCCTTGGCTGGCTTCAAATCCTGGACCCCTCCTCCTCTGCCCCTCCTTCACGTGTAACCAGGTTTGGCAGGACTTGCACAAATACAATACACTGGACAAGAATAGGCCTATCCAATACTTTATAGTCAATAACATGTATATCACGCCTGTTAAAAAAGTGAAATTCGCTCACTCTAGCTCTCCTAACTGCCTTAGATGTGGTGTAGACCCGGGTGATATCTCTCACATTTTCTGGTATTGTTCCAAAGTAACCCCTCTTTGGAAGGCTATTCGAGATAACTTAGACCCCATCTTAGGCCTACAGGATTTATTTACATTACAGATTTGTATTCTGGGCATCTATTCTGGAATCTCCATCAGAGAGAGGAGAAATCATATTGCTTTTATCTCCATGGCGGTTAAGCGATTAGTGCTCCGTCACTGGTCGGATAACCTAGAAATCTCGTACATGGACTGGCTTGAAGAAATGTCCCTGTGTTTTAAAATTGTGAAACTGACTGCCAGTTCCAGATGCTCTCCTTCATCCTTCCAGAAAAAATTGGGTAAACTTTATGCCCTATACCTACACTGATTGGTAGCTTTAGGTCTACTGATGCTTTTTGTAGTCTGGGATCTTTTTCTTTATGATCTCCTTGATGTACCCCTTTCCCATCCATGAATCATTGGTTGTTGTTGCTGCCGTTCTTTCTTCTCTTTGGACTAGTAGCTCAGATTGAACTCTAGTCTCCTCTCTCAGGCTTGTAAGTTTCTCGTTCCCTCACCTTTTTACCTTCTAGGTCTCCCTTCTCTTTTTTCAGTGGTGACACCCTCTTGGGGGGGGGGGTGGTGGTCTGAGGGGTTTTGTTTTTGTTTTATCCCATGTTTTTTCCATGTCTTGAGCTATGCCTTGGACATTGTTACTGTTTTTGTTCCATTCCTGTTCTCTGTATGGTTGTTGTTATTGTTATTGTTTTCTTGAAATCAAATAAAAATTAGAATTCCAAAAAAAAAAAAAGAGGCATAGCGCCGAGACTGCTCTGGTTCGGATGCTGAATTGATCTCCTGATGGCGAGAGATCGGAGACACCGCTCTGTTCTGGTTCTCCTTGATCTATCATCAGCCTTTGATACTGTGGATCATGGGGTCTTGCTCAAATGTCTGAGGTCCATCTGTGGGCTCTCAGGTGTTGTCCTCAGATGGTTTTCATCTTACCTCCTGGGGAGAACTCAGGGAGTGGTTTCTGGTTTATATTCATACAGGGCTTTCTCTCTTTCTTGTGGGATACCTCAGGGTTCGGTGCTTTCCCCATGTTATTTGCAGTATATATGCTACCCCTCGGAGACATTGTAAGACGGTATGAGCTGAGGTTTCATTGCTATGCCAATGATACCCAGCTCTACCTGTCTTTTGCACCTGACCAGGTTAGTGCTATCTCGGTGCTGAATAATTGCCTTGCTGATATCCAAGACTGGATGAATACCAGTGGTTTAAAGTTGAACCCGGTTGCTTTACATAGAACTAAGATAAAATATTTAGAGTCTGGAGAGAGGGCAGGTAAATTACTTGCACTTAGGTTACAACAATTAAACTCCAATCATGCTATTGCGGCAATAAGGAATGAAGGCGAGGGTAGTGTGGTCAAGGATCCAAAAGAAATTGTAGTCGCTTTTAGAAATTATTTTCAACAAATTTACTCAGTCGATGCCAGTAACAAACCCACTTTAACAGAAATTCATGAGTTCTTAAGCTCTGTTCCTCTAACCAAAGTATCGGGTGCTAGAGTGAACCAATTAGGGGCCCCAATACAAGAGGAAGAGGTGATAGTTGCAGTTTCTCAACTGGTGGGAGATAAATCCCCTGGGCCAGATGGGCTGACCACTAATTTTTTTAAAGCTTATGTGGACATAATTTGCCCAATTATAACTAAAGTGTATAATTTTTGGTTTACCGATGGTATCTCGGACTTGTCCTTTTTGGAGGCACTCATCACCCTTATTCTTAAGCCTGATCGAGATCCTATGCTGATGGGCAGTTATCGCCCGATATCGCTTCTGAATGTTGACATCAAAATATTAGCTAAAATATTAGCAAATAGACTGAGTCCACTTATGAGTAGTATGATTAGTGATGAACAAGTGGGATTCATGAGTGGAAGGCTATCCAGTGATCATTTACATAAGATTCACCACCTAATCATACATGCCCAAGGGGTGCAATACCCGGCGGCGCTATTGGCACTAGATGCCGAAAAGGCATTCGATCGAGTGTCTTGGGATTTTCTCTTCGCAGTGCTAGATAATCTAGGATTACCTAGTGATTTCCTAGAGTGGATACGAATTCTATATAGTACCCCCACGGCTTGTGTTTGGTGCAATGGCATCTTATCATCTTCCTTTTTCTTAAATTGTGGTACAAGACATGGGTGCCCACTGTCCCCGCTCCTATTTAATTTATATCTTGAGCCCTTGATCCGTAGACTACAGTCATCGCAAGGGATCAAAGGAATTCAATTAGGGAGTAGACGGTATCTCGTTTCAGCATATGCTGATGATCTCTTGATACATTTAGAAGATCCAGGCACTGGTATACCAGAGATATTAAGGGAAATATCTAAATTCTCTAGAGTATCTAACTACAAAATCAACCCTTCCAAAACGAAACTCTTCCCACTGAACAATAGATGTTATCCCAATATAGTGACAGAATTAGGTCTGGTTTGGGAATCTAAAAAGTTGACATATCTTGGTGTCAAAATTATGAGAGGAATAAACTCAATGGTCAAGGAAAATTGTAGCAACCTCCTTAAGACAATTAAACAAGATCTAAATGGATGGAATTTTCTGCCCCTGTCGCTATGGGCTAGAATTGAAACGATAAAAATGAATATATTGCAGAGGGTTATCTACCCCCCTAAATATGTTGGGATGTTATTTGCCCAAGGCTTGGTTTATAAACCTGAGAAAGATGATCAGTACATATTTGTGGAAAGGGAAAGCCATCAGGAGAGCGTACCAGAAACTTACAGGTTCTAGAGAGAAAGGAGGACTTTCTCTTCCATCTTTCTACAAGTATTACTTGGCATCACACATAAGCAAGGTAGCCCATTGGTTTAAACCAAGTACATTTTCGTCATTGCACCCTTATACACCACTTTGGTTCTATATTGAAAGAGACCTAGTTGGAAAGCATAAGATAACGTTAATATACTACTGTTAAACTTCTCCCGAGAATGCTAAAAGACACCCCCTATTGGTTGGTCAGTAAGGGCTTTACAGCAGGCCCAAAAACTCTTAAGGGTCAATTGGCAGTCCTCACTAGAACAGATGTTGATGCAGAATATTCATTTTCTAATACAATGGACTCCGATCTCACTTGGGTTCTGGAGAACTCTAGAGGGCCTCAAGCTCGGAGACTTGGCTCCTCAGGGTAAGTTAATGACATATGAGCAGGCAGATACCAAGTTCTCGGAAATAAAGGGGCAATATTTCAAATTCAGGCAAGTCTCGGAGTCAATTAGAGCTCATCTCAGTAAAATAAAAACAATGGAGACAGATAACAGAGTTGAACTAACAGATTTAATTAAGATAGCCGAGCAACCGCATGCTGTTTCCGGAGTTTATAAGGCATTGCAACAGCTTGATGACAGCCTCCCAAACGGGGTCAGCTACTACTGGACATATAGGCTGGGAATAACAGAGGACAGAAACACATGGAAGTATATATGGTCTAGCACATATAGGAATATCAGACAGGACAGATACAGGCTTCAACAGTTCTACATTATACATAATATGTATTATACCCCCACGAAATTATATAGGATGGGTAAGGTAACGCAATCTATATGTACCAGATGTGGGAAGGAAGGCAATGATATATATCATATAATGTGGGACTGTTCTAAGATTCAGCCCTTTTGGAGGGCAATTTGTACCTCTTTATCACAACCATTAGGTCTTGATGCCTTTTTTTCACCTAAAATTTGTTTGCTGAACAATTTTTGTAGTGGAATGACCAAGCAGCAGAAAATGTATATGGCCTTAATATCAGCTGCTGCAAAAGCTGTTATCTTGAGACACTGGACAGATATCTCGGCTCCGTCTATGGGCAAATGGTACAAAGAAGTTACATTAGCGCTACAGGTCGAATCACATATTGCCAAAATGAATAATAGGGCCAAGAGTTACTATTCCCAATGGGGTCCTTTTGATGCAGCTCTGATAGCGTGGGGCTCTGGGAATCACCTATAGGAGGTATCCCCGTGGCGGGGGACTAAATGGGTTTATAGGCATGTGAATGCTGTTATATGCAATAAATGGATGAGGGGTTGGGGGTTTTTGGAGTGGTGTTTTATAATTCTTTCATAGGCATACAAGTGCTAACAGTATCTTCTGGTTATCAGTATACATAATGTATCTATGATAGTTTTGTAAACTCTTACCAGCTTAATGTCTGTTCTGGGTAAATGTAATGAATATGCCAATAAAATAAAATGAATACAAAAAAAAAAAGTTGAACCCGGGAAAGACTGAGGTTATGGTGGTGGACCCCGGTCGCAGGGTTGAGGGTTTAGGGATAGGGTCCCCCTCTGGATTAGTTCTTGGGGTAGACCAGATCCCTACCTCTGAACGGGTGTGTAACCTGGGTGTGGAGCTTGACACTGGCTTGACCCTTCGTTATCAGGTGTCTGCAGTAGTCAAGACTTCATTTTTCCATCTCAGAAACATCTCCAGGATTAGGCACCTGGTTCCACCAGGCGATTTGCCAGTTTTGGTCCACGCCTTTGTGACATCTCGTCTTGATTACTGTAACTCCCTATACCTAGGGCTTGCTGGGGTTGATATCCACCGCTTGCAGCTATTGCAGAATGCTGCAGCACGTTTGTTGACTGAGGTGTCTAGAAGGTCTCACATTACCCCTGTGCTGCGCACTCTGCACTGGCTGCCTATACAGTGGTGGATCACCTTCAAAGTGGGTCTTCTGACCTACAAAGTCCTACATGGGTTAGGTCCCGACTACCTGAAAGAGCTTCTGGTGCCTTACACCCCTCTGAGACAGCTTTGCTCAGCTGACGAGGGGTTGCTGGAGATTCCGAGGGTGAATTTGAAGTCTTCTGAAGCCCGTGCTTTTGGCTTTTTGGCTCCCACCCTTTGGAATTCTCTGCCCCGCCAGCTCCGAGAAAGTACAATGGTGGATAGATTTAAGAAGGCCTTAAAGTCATTTTTATGGAATCAGACATTCTCTGCTGTATTTTAAATTGTTTACTTTAAATATTTTATCGGTTGTATTGTTAGTGTTTGTATGGTTATGTTGAATGTAATGATGTTTTGTTCAGCGCCTTGAAATATTTGAAAGGCGCTTAATCAAATACATTTTATTATTATTATTGTTATTATTATGTCCTTCTTCTTCACTGTTCTGCGGTTGTGATTGGTTGCTCAATATGGCCTGATGAATGTGCTGATATATTGGTTGCAGTGTCTGTCACTCAAATAGGCACCAGTCTGCGATTGACTGAATGTTAAAAGGGGTGTAAATCAATTGAAATTTGTGAAAGTGTCATGCGTGCGGCACTATTATTCGACACTTTTGTGCATGCGACACTATTTTGCAACACTACATTCAACACTTTCGAACTTGCGACATTGTTTTTTTACAAAAGTGTCATTCAAACAACACTATATTTTGCAAAAGTGTAACATGTTTGACACTACTTTTGTAACTTTTTTAAAAAACAGTTTTCATTAGGTAAAACAGTACCGTGGATGCTTAACATTACACCAGTGCTTGATTTTTGACATTTTTAGATATTTATTCTCATATTATTATTGAAGTTATGTTTGGTAGCACTTGAAAAGACTGTGTATTGCTACTGATCTTCACTTACTACAGTAATTATCTCCACAATGTTTAGTAGGCAGTAGTATTTGTTGTTCTTATATGAGATATGGATAGTGCATGATACCATGTAATTTTAGAAGCAAACTAAAGAGATGAATTCTAACTGATTTTTTTTCTGTACTTCCCATACAGGTGTCTGATTCTTCTGTAAGACTGGTGTACCGAACTGTGAATTGACAAACAGGGAAGATGCCCTCTAAACAGAGACAGAAGTCTATGCAGAGACAAAACAGGTATAATAGTACATCACTGTTGCTTAAGACTAATGCAAAACCCAGTGATGGTAATTCAAGATGTAAAACGATTCAGCATTCCAGTAAAAGCCTGAATTCAGAGCTTCATCACTTTGCAGGAAAAAAACGTGCATGCTCAACAGCAAGGAAATAATGCGTAGCTAAGCAACAGTTGTGCAGATCTGTGAGCAGAAAGGATACTGTTGCAAAGACACGCATTAATACACATGGTAAGCAGTGTCATAAATTCATAGCTGCTGATGGTCATCTGAGGAAGAAAAAGTATTTTCGATTACTAGCTTCTAAAGCTAAGATTGACAGACTTATTGCTGCTGTGATGAAACATTAGCACAAAAAAATAAAGAGTCATCTCAGTTTGATGAAATTGCGCCTCACAGTATGCACATTTGTTAGTAGAGCAGTTTTTGTTCTTCAACGTTTGTGGGGTAAGATGTCTCCTGTACTTGAGCAGTTCAGAAAAATTGTGTATGACATAAAGATGAGGCTACAACGGTATCCTGTTTAGAGCCTGCACAATTTCTGTGATGTTTTCACAGGATGGTGGCTGCACACACAGCACTCAGAGGCATATTTCTGGGAGGAGTCATATTACTCACAAAAAAAGGACAGCAACTTTTGCATTGATGAGTCTGGTAAAGTATGTAATGTGCTCAGTGTGTGTAATGACTACAATGGAGTCAGACGATGAATGTGAGGGAACTACTCAGCCTCAAAAACATCATTGTCTCTCATGGACATGTGATGAGACTTGCAACCGGAGGCAATCATCGTTTGACAAAGTTGAGCACTTTATCAACCTGTTTGTCATTACTGACCAGAAAGACAGGCATAAACTGTTTGAGAGTATAGACCTTTGTGCGATCTGTCCACATACTGGACTTATGGGTCACTCGCTTGCATGCCTGGATAGTGGTGTTTGTGACAGTGTCTTTCACCACATGCGTATGCTGGGAGTGCATCAATCAGGCATGCGAAACTTTGTGTACAGGGTCTACGACGTTCATTGAGTTGTCACTCAGTATACTCGTCTGAATGAGTTACTGCAGTCTGGTGACATGCATGGTGCCATGACATTTCTGAAACAGCTGCGGTGTGTCAGCAGCAAGACACATACTGTGATTGATCAGTCATCAATTGCTGATGGAAATTGTGTGTCTGTCTTCGAAAGTGATATTCTCAAGCAGGTTGGGAAATCAATTGTCAAATTTGAGTTAGCAAAGACAGAAAAATATGACTGTGTATGTGTGTCATGTGATCGCCTCTGTTATGAAAAACAAACGGTTACAGTGAACCTGGAAACCTTGTCACCTTACAATGACATGTGGTTTCAACTGTCACCATTTCTGCTGTTAAAGTGTGACTTTCAGTTAGACCCAATCATTGTGATGTGCAAGCACTGTTTCTCCAAAGTGAAAGCAAACATTCTGCCACCAAGGTCAGTCTTGAACAACATGGATCCACATGTTACACCAACTGAGACTGCCAGATTGAATATGTTTGAATGAATTCTAATTCAGACAATGAAACCATTTCAAACCATTCTATGTCTGAACACAAAGGCATGGAACATTCCACAAAAAAAAACTCATTAGATCTCTTAAGGGTTTCGTTATGTATCTTCCACTTCCTCTGCAGGAAAGTTTGGAGGCACTATCTGTTGAGAACACTTTGGTGATTCTTGTCAATGGTGTTCCAACTAAGTCAAAGGTCATTTGGCAGGATGTTGTCAATGTAGAGAAGGTGAAGCTTGCTCTTAGTTGTTTAAAGAGCAACAATCCCTTTTATGCAGACCTTGACACTGATCACATGACCACTGTGTCTGTTGAACATAATCTGTTGGAAACTACAAAACCAATGATTGAGAAGGTCAATGTGCAGACAAACGATAATGTGTATGAACAGTACACAATTCACCCACTGCATGGCAGAGATCCAGTAGGGGACAACATTGATCTTTATCAATTGAAAAAGGTGGAAGCTGAGCCTGTCAGCATTTGGGAGGCTACATTGGAAGCACGTTGTTTCCCATATTTATTCCCATAAGGGTCAGGTGGATGCCTAGATGAAAGAGAAGTGTGTGTACAAGGTGTTGAGTATCATACTAACATTGTGCTCAGTAAGGGTAGCAAATTCAGATGTAACGTACAGTGCCTGTTTCATCTCCTGCGGGAAAGTGAACTTAGCATACTGTCTGCATCTATTGCATACTATTCGTCTTACAACTCCACTTGATGGAATAACAGCTGCACAGTTCCTGAAGAAACTAAAGCAGAAGGATGAAAATGTGCAAGTGAATTTGTTTTCCATTCTGTCAAGTCTACGTGGCACCAAAGAATACTGGTTTCACAGACACTCTGAGGTGATGACCATGCTGAGAGAGTATGGTCTAGCTACATGGTTCTTCACACTCAGTTGTGCCGATTATGCCTGGAATGAGGTCATAGAACTGTTGAAGTGGGCAAACTGTGATGTAGAGGGCATTTCATCAATGACTCTCAGAGAAATGTGCTCACTGACCCTGAATCTGTGACAAGGCATTTCCACAAGCGATTCCATGACATTCTGACTTTCATTTTGTCAAAGGACAATCTGCTTCTTGGTATTGTGGAGCATTATTTCTGGAGGATGGAGTATCAGGCACATGGTGCTCCTCATATTTACATGTTACTGTGGATCAAGGATGCCTCATGCATAGGTGAAATGAAACAGCACACGTGCTAGCATTCATTAAGCAGTACATTACTTGCCGTATTCCAGACAAGTAAAACAGTCCTACACTGTGGAAGTTGGACACAAGTTTCAACACCTTATTTGTGCGAAATTCCGTCACTGGTAGTGAAGAACAAACCTGATTGGAACACAAGATGCCATTTTGGATTCCCTAGACGTGTCTCTCAGGCTGGTTGCATGAATGAACTTTTTTCAGCTATGTGACACCACTTGACGGCAAAATCAGCCAAGAGGGTTTATGAATTACTCAGAGAAGAGAATGAGATGTACATCAATGACTGCAACCCTACTATTCTTCTAATGTGGCAAACAAACATAGATGTTCAGTTTGTGGCCGACAACTCATTGTCTCTGGTTCGGTATGTCACGTCATACATAACTAAACATGAACAGACTAACTTGCAAGATCTTTGGGAAGATATTGCCAGTTGAAGCAAGTCACTGACATCTCAGTTGTGGTCACTGGGGTTGAAGACCCTATCACACAGAGAATGTGGTGCTTATGAGGCCAGCGATCGCTTGATTGGTACTCATTTGTACTGCAAGTCTGCTGCTGTGTGCTTTCTCAGTGTAAACTACAAAGAGAAGCATAAACATGTACTTATTCCTCATGCTGAGATTGAAGAACTGGCTCTCAAGAGACCGTCTTCAAGACATGTCTTGAAGAATAACCTCATTGACACATGCTACCTCCATAGACATGAAGACATGGATAGGCACCTGGGAAACAAGAACCCAGGGGAAGATTACACAATGGGAGGGGAGGTAGTAACAAGAACATAAAAGGAAAGGGACATGAGGGTAATCATATCAGATGACCTTAAGGTTAGCAAGCAATGTGAGAAGGCAGTAGGGAGAGCTGGGCATATACTGGGATGCATAGGGAGAGGCATCACCAGCAGAAAACAGGAAGTTGTTATCCCTCTGTACAGACAGTTGGTGAGACCCTATCTGGAGTACTGCATCCAGTTTTGGAGACCCCATCTCCGCAAGGACATAGACAGGATAGAGGCAGTCCAGAGGAGGGCAACTAAAATGGTGCAGGGTTTACAAGAGAAGCCGTACAAGGAGAGACTAAAGGAGCTTAATATAGAAACATAGACTTTGATGGCAGATAAGGACCACTTGGCCCACCCAGTCTGCCCATTTCCCTACCTACTGGATAAGCTGCAGATTCTAGTTAACCAACAGCCTACTTCCTGCAACCCCCCACTATAATTGCCTTGTGTCTACCCTTGAGGAAAGAAGGGAGAGGGGGGATATGATAGAAACTTTTATGTACCTCAGTGGAATCAACAAAGCCCAAGAGGGTAGCATCTTTCAGAAAAAGAGACATGCAAGAACAAGGGGACACAATTTAAAGATAGAGGGGGGGTGGTTCAGGGGCAATGTGAGGAACTATTTTTTCACAGAGGGTAGTAGACGCATGGAACAGCCTTCCTGAGGAGGTTGTGGGGTCTAAAACTGTGGGAGAATTTAAGAATGCATCCGACAGACATGAGGAAATTCTTGTCGGGGGTAGGAAGAAATAGGATGTTGGTTAACTAGGATCTGCGGCATATCCTGTAGGTAGGGAAATGGGCTGCCTAGGTGGGCCAAGCGGTCCTTATCTGCCACCAAAGTCTATGTTTCTATGTTTCTATGTTGAGGTGGTTAAGTGGTATGACTACAAGAAGAATGTCTCACCTGATTGTAGACGTGAGATTTACAAGGCTAAAGGAGTGGATGGGTGTCTCAGGAAGAGACATAAGCCTTGGCTCGTTGACCACTGTAAGTTACATTTAGGCACATCTGAGAGCAGAGAGCATTACTACTTTGCTCTCCTATTTCTATTTAGACCCTGGAGGAATGAATCTGAATTAAAAGGTGACTGTGATACATTCAAGGACGAATTCAATCACAGTTATAAGACATTCAAAAGTGATTACTCTGACACATATATACAGAGGCTAGACATTGAGAAGGAGCTATTTGAGAAGGCACAGAAACTACTTGAAGAGGACACCCCTGTCAGTTCACAAGGGAATCTTGCTCTAGAACAACAAGGTATCCTTGGTGAACCTCTGCCTCTGAAAGTCCCAGAAGTACTCATGTCGGAAGTGGAGAGTGCTATGGAACTTGGCACACACTGCAGTGTTGACCCAGCTGAGTTGAGATAGAGACTCAATGAGCAGCAACAGGTGGTTCACTCTGAGGTTACTGATGCTGTCCGGCATGGATTACTACATGAACACAAGAAATGTGACTGTCTTGACTACAAGCCACTGCTGATGTTTGTTAGTGGCTCAGCCAGGGCAGGGAAGAATTTCCCTACAGAGGCCATAATGGCAGAAATACAGAACCTGACAGGGTCATCGATGTCTGTTGCTGTTAGTGTTCCCACTGGACTGACTGCATACAACATTGGTGGAATTACGTTACACCATCTCTTCATGTTGCCAGTGGAGCATGGCAAAGCAGGAGATTATCAAAAACTGCCATTTAAGGTTGCATCTCAGCTGCATTCTGTGTTTACTAAGATAAAGCTACTCATCATTGATGAGATTAGTATGGTCTCCAATGTAATACTTGCCTGTATACACCTAAGGATAAGAATACGCTAGGCTGCTTGGAGGTTTTAGCCTGTGGGAGTTATTTACCAATGTCAAGCTGTATCAGAACATGTGACAAAGTGGTGATCTGGCTTACAAAGCACAGTTGGATCAAGCTTGTACAGGTTCTCTGTCACCAGAACATGTTTCAGTGTTACATGGTCAAAGAATCAGAATGGATACTACAGCCATAGAAACAGAATGTGATGTTTTCAGTGATGTGTACTCCACAGGCACACGCATTGTGTATCTTATGCCACAACTGAAGAAATGTGCTGAGTTCAACAGTGTCACGTTGCTAAGAGAGAATCAAGAGATTTTCAAATGGCATGCTGTTGATACAGTTGATGGCATCATTCTAAGTCAAAAAATGGTAGCAAAGATGACTGAACGACTCTCTGAATTGAAGTCAGATGTTTCATGCACAGCTGGACTGGAAGCTGTTCTTACGGTTTGTAAGAATGCACATGTCACGCTATGCTGCAATCTTGATGTGGAGCATGGCATGGTAAATGGTGCCATGGGTAATATCATTGACTTAGTTTGCAATGTTCAGAAAATGTTTATTGAGACACTTCTTGTCCACTTTGGCAACACGGAACTTCCTGTACAGATTGATCATACCTGTGTTAAATTCCAGGTATTTAAGGATATCTATGTTAACAGGAAACAGTTTCCAATATGTGTTGTTTATGCTGTTTCAATTCACAAGTCTCAGGGCTAGAGTTTGGATTCAGCAATGGTGGACATAGGGACAGACATTTTCAAAGATGGCATGAGCTACTTCGCACTTTCACACGTACATAGTCTTTCTGGGTTGCACATCATAACACTCGCATCTCAGAAGATGCACACTGACAAGCAATGTATTGTTGAGTACAACAGATTACGTACTCCATATCAGCCATAGATGTCTTTAATACCACTACCTATGTGTGTGGTTGTCTCACATCCCACAGTCACAGCTACACCTGGCAACAAAAGAAAATGAGCTTTTACAAATGAGTCAACTGTGCAGAGTGATAAGAAGGTCACAATGTCAAATACAGATACAGAACCGGCTGTTGGTCAGAAGTCAATTGGTATGGCTGTTGTCCCAGTGTTTGATAACAGTACTAGAGTAAACTGCTATGCTAATTCAGCAATGCAAGAGTTTCTACACATGCCACACTTTGTGCAGACAATATCTGCTTCACAAGACATTCCTTTATTGAAGGCATTGAAGCAGGTTGTCAATGCGGCTTCTGATCAAGCTAACAACGTACAGTCACTTTCACCTCTGCGACAGGTGTTGGGGACATATGACGGATGCAGTACATTTGCTGCTAACATGCAGCAGGATGCTACTGAGTTCATGATGGCAATCATAAACAGCTTGGATGAAGAGGGGATTTCAATGCATCAGTATTTCACTGTGTCATATGTAACAAAATATGTTTGTGTGTTATGTGGTCATTCAGAGAGAGAAACCACAGAAGGCATGCTTTGGGTTTCTCTATTTGTGCCTCAGGTTAAAAGTGTCAAGTTCCAGCAGCTGTTTACCAATGCAGAAAGTGGTCACTTGTGTGTAAGGTGTGGAGGTACATGTACTCAGTCCATACGTCTGAGGACTTCATCTCAATATCTTATGCTTGTATTGCATAGATTTGACTCTAATGGGCTCAGAGTTGACACACCTATCACAGATTTCACAGCTGGTAGAATTGTATTTAACCAAGCAGTGTGTGACACTCATGCTGTGATCTACCACTATGGCCAGTTTGTACATTCTGGACATTACACTTGTTTGTTGAGGTACAGAACTGGCTGGGTTGACTGCGATGACTCAACAAGCTTTTTCAAACAGAGACAACTGCAACACTTAAAAAATGTGTCAGATGAATAGTCACACAACATGTGACATACTTTGCTGTCCATTTTGTTACAGAGTGACTTCTGGTACATTATCATACTTTTTTTACAGATGTACATTCATTACCACATTGGTAAAATATCACATGGTTGAATAGCATATGCTTACTCAATGTGACGTATAAGATTGTTGTGTTGATCAGTGACACATTAAAAATAGTTGCAGTGGTCTTTAATCGGCACCAGCTCTCTTCACAGTCACTAGAAAAAACACACTTATATATCTAAGAAAGGCTTTTTAATGTCAAAAGAGAAATTTCTAGCTAGTCACCCTCTTCTGTCATTGTCTTTTTCTTATGAGTATGTTGTATGAAGACATAACAAGTACTACTTGGCACACTTGCCAAGTCTGTGCCTCTACTAAGGCACAATACTTGTCCATGTGCATTGACATAACAGTGTAACATATCTGTTTGTTACAATGTTCTTTATCTTAACATTGTTAGGGTATTTTATAACTAAAAGATATCCTGGTGTTTGTTCCAGTTCTGTATCAGCAGTATTCAGCTCTCTTTTTTTACATGATCGGATGAGCTGTACTTAAGAGTACAATACTCAAAAAATTAACTTCACTTTGTACATGTTGAGTAACATCAGATGTGCCCTGTGTTCCTTTTTTTTATCCGCTTGCGTCTTCACTGAATACCACTATTTTGTGTCGCAACAGTGTATTACTATACTGTACCTGTTTTGTTCTCATACATCTGTAATGCATTTATGTATATATAATACTTAATACAACACTTAGTAACAGTTTGTAACTGTGACATTTACAGTAGTTGTGTTACTTGCCATATCACTTGCTGTATTGCAGAAATAACTAACATCTGACTGTTTTAAAGTATTACATTCATAAGCATTTTAATGTTATGTGAATATAGTTATTAGTATGACACAGATATGTAGTTGCAGATATATAGTACATTGTAATTCCATATAGCCATAATAGATATCAAAGTTAAGTGTTGTACTAGATTTTCTTAATTGTGTACAGGTGAAATTTTCTGATCATAGTATGAATAAATGTTCTATTCGTAGCATTATGGTAAGTATTTCTTTTATGTAAGTAGAAGATGTAACAGATGTACAGTAGGTGGTTTACTAGTTTATTAGTAATTTGATTATTGAATTGATACTTTTAACTGATGTATATACTCCCTGTCACCATGTGCTATTTGATTTAGTTGTATGGTAAGTTAATTAAATGTATGTTTATAATAGTTAAGAATTGTACATCAGACACTTTCACTGATAAAAACTGAGTTTTTGTGTTCCTGATAATATTTTTTGATCGACTCTATTGAGGGGTCGGGTTGGAATTTTCCAAATGCAGTAACATAGTGATATGTCTTAACATGTTTATGTATGTGTATATATATGCGTATGTGTGCATATAAATATATACAAATTAAATGTTTAACAGTAAGTTTCAGATGAATATTTTTTTTGAGAGGATTGTCTGTTGTTTCTGCTATTACTTTAATGGTTGCATCTGGTTTTTCACCCACCCCAGGAACATTCACACTATCAGTCACACAATGACAACAACATCATAACTGGTCAATGTGTGTAAGTAGTGTGCAGAGAGTAGTGTGGTACATGTCTTAGGGTATTGTGTACTACCGTCACATGTTAGCCATTGACTATCTGTGAGACTGTTTTACATGCATTTCAAACATTGCTGAAAACATTTAAATGTTTGTTTTGTGAGACTGATTTTGTGCACCAATTGTATTTTTAATTTGGCCTTTTTTACAATTTTTAATTGGGCAATAAATCTTTTGTATGCCTTATCTACCTGTGTTGTGTCTTTCATTAAGCATAAAGTAATAGTGATAATATGTATGTTGCTGTTGGTGTATTGATGCATCTACACATAGTGTATCATGCTCATCAGTGCAGATAATGTACTTTGCACTGTTTAGCTGCTATAGACCAATGTGGTGAACAGATTCATCTCCTATTCCATACATTGAGTGTAGTATTTTTACATCAAAGGTTCAGAACATGAGCTATTGCTGTATAAATACTATCAGAGAACTACATATTCAGACAAAGATATCTATATCTTGGTGAGTCTGTGTTGTGAAAATGAAGGCACGGTCTAAACAACATATTCGAATTAATATGGCATAATTATTTCTCAAAAAGACAGGAAGTTAATGGCAAAAAAACTCCATTTAATGCATCAGTTAGGATTGTTCCACAGCGACAAAAGCGAGGAAATTTGGTGTTAGGGTCTAAAACACCTAACTCCGCATTCTCCCCAACCCCCCTAGCTCCACACACACACACACAGACATGCACACACACATGCGAGTAGGGGGCAGGACCAAGGCAACACGACCAATCACAGACAAGCAGCAGCAGGTGACAGAAATAACATATAACTCTCTAAATGTACTACAAGACACATCCATCATCATGGGAAAACAGCTGTTGCATTTCAAAAGTCATGAGTGTACAGAGTGTTGTGCTCATCTTCATGTGGTCACATGTCACAACAATACTGTTACACATAGAATTTCTATGATATAGATTGTTCATGCTGCGATGATATAATGAGGTATCAACATAGAAGAAACTATCAATGACATTGTGCATTATGTAATGTGGACAAACACAGAAAAAAATACAGTATGAGACCCCTTAAGTAACATGTATTTATAAACAGATACTGTTTAAATCAAGATGTGCTTGTTCACATTGAGACACGCATGTTGCATGAATGGTAATTTCTTCTCACATATCTATTAATACATACAGTACTCAGTACTTGTGTGACAGTTCTGTTATTAGCAATGCAAAATAGTATGCACAATAAATATTTTGTAATTTTACTGCCTCATGCAGAGCCACTGACAAAACTAACACTGCTATAGATGCCTCAAGATTTTGCCAGCCCTATGATAATAGTCATATGACCGTGAATATGTGAAAATGCATTGCATGATAATTTGCACCATGGGCCATTATGATATTTCACAGTTTGTCACGTACAGTTTGACATAGCTGTTGATATGTTTAGGATTAGACAGCAGTGAGCAGCATACTGTTGATTATTGCATTAAAATACATTATTTGCTACTATTGGGGTGATATTAGTAGGCATTTACAGACGTGAAACCCTGTTATTAAGCCTGTCTAATATTATTCATTCATAGTTACAGATGTGGAAAAATGTTGTGCTTGAACACCACTAATACCACATAGGTAGTAATGTGTATACAAACATAAACATGCACCAACAGTTACAGAGTCAGAGCAAGACAAAAAAACTGAACTAGTGACATACAATACTTTGGGTGACACAGTGTCATATAGAACTGTAAAGGTTCAAATAATAGTGGAGAAAGACTTAGATACATAGATACATAGACAGTGTCGGCAGATAAGGGCCTATGGCCCACCCAGTCTGCCCATTTGAGCTTGTAAGTTCAGTTTGTTTTCCTAGAAATCTGTTGCCCCTTACCCCTGACCTCTAGAATTCCTTTATGTCTATCCCATGCATTCTTAAATCCCGTGATAGCAGATAATACTGTACTGCTGCAATTTTGTTTCTTACAGGATGGTAAGATCAGTGCATTATTAAACACACTAAAGTGTCTTAAACTGATCTCTGCTACTATGTGGTCATGAAGATAGACATCTAAACATTGATGGTTTGAATACCATAGTAGCAGCACTATATCAAATAGTGGAGGCACACAATTTTCTATTTAAAATGACAAAGTTTTAACAACTGAGCTATTGTATAGTGTTACCATGTGAGTTGTCAAGTCTGAGATTTCCAGAGTGATATTATATTCTACAATATAAGATGATTGTACAGTACTGTTGTGCAGAGAATATTATACTGATACAGCATTGTCTTACTCTGGGTTAACATCAGGAGGCATTAACAGTCAACAAAGGGCTGTAACACTAGTGCCAGATATTAGCATGTTATTACAGTGATGATTATCAACACACTGTCATCGAGAAGAAATACAAAATATATTAGATATAAATAATGTATACTGTTATACAGTAACAACTGATGGGCAATATGCATGGGAAAGATAAACTTACTTGCATGCCAGCAGAACTTGCACACTTGTTGGCCCATGATGATGGATGTGTGTTGTAGTACGTTTAGACAGTTGTATGTTTATTTCTGTCACCTGCAGCTGGTTGTCTGTGATTGGTCATGTTGCCTTGGTCCTGCCCCCTACTTGCATATGTGTGTGTGTGTGTGTGTGAGTGTGTGGAGCTGGGGGGTAGGGAGGGAATGAAGAGTTAGGGTTTTCAACCCTAACACTGAATTTCCTTGCTTCTGTCACTGTGGAACAACCCTAACTGATGCATTAAACAGAGTTTTTTTGCCATATGTGTATGTGTGTATATATATATATATATATATATATATATATATATGCATGCTGATAAATAGCAAAATAATGAGTGTTATGTTGATCCAACATAACTTGATAATATTATCTTGCAAAGTTGGGTATGTCACAATGCATTCTGAACCAGTTGAAGAGTGGCATTCAGTATGCTAGTGACATCTGTGCAGCTCTGAAACCAGCAGTTGAAATAAAAAGAAAAACAGTTACATCTTCAAACACACATCAGATTTAAATGCTATAACCAAAAGTTGTATACACTGAATATTCAGTTGTTTACCACAACATATGCAGTTTATCATCACTTCTGATGGGACAGGACTTTCATACCTCAATCATGGCTAGGCTGCTTGTAAGTTATAGTCCTAACCATCACATATGAAGATAAATTACATATTTTGAGTCAGTCTACTGCATATCCCATATGCAGCATATATCAATGGATCAACTGTTTTTACTGTGTGACCAAGCACATACACACTTTCATTCAGATGAAAGCAGCCAGTGATGGAAAAAGGTGGGTTGCATCAGTTGCCTTTTGTGTGTCTTGAGTCATCAACTTTTGGGTGCAGTGGGCCAGGACTGGATGAATGTGAGTTGGCTGTGGCTGAATCCAGAGAAAACTGAGGTGTTGGTTGTGGACCTAGGTCGCTGGGAGGCAGGTTTGTAGGCGGGATCACCCTCAGGTTTATGGCTTGGGGGTGTTCAGCTAACTACTTCAGACTGGGTGTTGTGTTTGATGACTGTTTGACACTTAAATCTCAGGAGTCAGCAGTTGTCAAAGCATCTTTTTACCATATGAGGAACATCGCCCGGGTGAAGCACCTGGTTCGTCCTGACGATCTTCCTACTTTGGTCCATGCCTTCGTTACCTCCTGCCTGGACTACTGCAATGCCCTTTATCTTGGGCTACTGGGGGTTGATATTCGCCGCTTGCAGCTAGTGCAGAATGCGGCAGCCAGGCTATTGACTAGTTCTTCTAGGGCCAGTCATACAACGCCTGTGCTCCGTGGACTGCACTGGCTGCCAATATGCTGGTGAATCACCTTCAAGGTCAGTTTGCTGACCTATAAGGCCCTACCCGATCAGGGACCTGGCTACCTGAAAGATCTCCTTTGTTCCTCCTCTCCCTCCTGCTCTCTCCGATCCACTGATGAGGGATTGCTGGAGATTCCCAGGGTTCATTTAAAGACCTCTGGGGCCAGATCTTTCAGTTTTATGGCCCCAACCCTGTGGAATTCTCTACCTTGTCAGGTGCAAGATTGTCCAACTGTCCAAAGCTTTAAGTGGGCATTAAAAACACATCTTTTTAGCCTTGCATATAATGATTTTTAAATGTTGCTGCCTTGGATTAATTTTAATATTGTTTTAATTATTTATTGATTTTTATTATGTTATGTACAGGAGCTTTGGTTTTGGAAAGGCGCCTTTTACAAATAAAGTTTGATTTGATTTGATTTGATTTGATTTGATTTGATTTGAAAGGAGGGTTGGAGTAGTGTGCTGCCAGGGTGGGGTGGGGGGACACATTTGTTTTTGCACAAACAAGTGCTGAAAGTTGATGGCTGGCTGTGGAGGCAGCAAATTGTGCCAGTCACGTATTATGAGTAGATTTTTTTACATATATATTAATAGCAAATTGGGTGCCTGGGAGGCGGAGGGTGAGATGAATTATAAAAGACAGTGGGGCACAGGGCTTGTATATTTAAAATTATTTTGGCTGGGGATGATGGTAGGGGATGTTTCTTTTTCTTTATAGTAGTTTCTGAATAGGAATATGGACAAATAGTTCAATTATTTGAATAAAGAATAGTGGATTATTTATGGCATTTGGAAAATACTATTTGTTACTCTCACACCTCTAGTGCATACATGCATGAGCAGGTATTGTACACCATTTGTGCACAGTAACATCTGACTACCTTTATTTAAATGTTGGAATCAGTGAGGAGGGTCCCCTTCCCAGGCTCAGTTTTTACTCCTTAGTATAGCAACATTTTATTGTTGGTACAGTGGTGTGCACTTTGCACATCTTTTTCCACTGCAAAATGTTTGACATAGAATTGTCCTCATTGCGTTTGCTCTAGTAGAATGGTTTGACTTTGATTTAATGCCGGAGGGAAATTCTCACAGCAACAAAAAAGAATTGTGTATCTTGACATTTTAGTGTATTTTCCACATAAAAGCATATCCTTTAGGCCTATAAACATGAAACATTACTTTCCTTTAATGGAACACTGTCAGTCAATTCCTTTTTGGTCTACACAGCCTTTGATAACAAGATCAGAGATTTAAATAGTATAAATGGTTCTGACAGTCTTTCTGTTTTGGAAAGTTCTCTCTAAGTGAATATAACTATAAAAATGTCACTGTTTACATGCCTGTACTGGATTTCTCTGGGAGCCCTCAAAAAGTCTGATGTTGTGGAGGGGATCTTTGAATGAATATGGTCTTTTATGAAAAAGATGTATATACCAAAAAAAATAATGTTTTTGTGGAGCAAGAATTAAAAGACTTGTTTTAAATAAAAATATATTTTCAGAACAAGGAGTTTTGACAGCAGTAATGAACAGATATTCAGTGTCTGTTCTGTTGGGCAATCTTTCTATCCTGCAAAAATTAGATGATACAGTAGTCTATTATTATCTTTTTATCTAAAATGAAATATTATTTTTTTAAAAGGCAAGAACTTTAGTGCAAAACACTGAAGCAGGGATTACCCTAGGGGGCACTATCAATAAAGTTTAAAAGAAATTCAGTGTAAAAATACCCCCAATGTAAAGCATCATGGGTAATATATGCATATCAGCATTAAAGAATGAACTCAGAAGAATTAAAGAATTAAAGAAGAAAGAATTAAACTCAGCTTTAATGTATTTATTTATTAAGTCTTACCAGGAAAGTCACACTGAGCTGGAATCAACTCATTTCCAGATGCATCCTGGAGGAAAGGGATCGAGTGAAGAACAGAACAAATACAAAGTGCAAAGTATAATGTACAAAAATTATACAATACTTTTGGTCTTTTAATAAAAAAATACTGATCCTGGGACACTTGATTTTGAACATCCCAGATGGAAAGCAATTGTAACTGTTTTTCTGTGTAATTCATTACTGGGCTTGAACATTTTCACAAGATTCTAAAAACAAGTACTCTGTCAATTGAAGGTGTTCCATTTAATTTGATTACTGCAGATAAATCTCATACCCTGATGTTCCATGTCACTTTTCTGCTTCTGCCCTTCTTCCAGACCTCTCCCCAAACAGTTGAGTATTTTCCCTCAATGATCAGAAGTCTGCTCCCTAAGATCCACTGGCTTAAGCTATAGGTCTTGCATTTACTACGTGACATACAGGTCAAAACTGAGTCCTGGCTATCAGCCTTTGTTAGAGGTGTGGATACTTGGATCTCTTATTAGCATTCCATGGGAGGTGTGGTGGCAGTGTTCTGATTTAGGCTGGTCTCAGTGTCAATTGTGACAACTTAGGATAGTGTGCCCCCTTCCCACAACCTTCTCCTCTGTAGGCTTTACTTCCCATGTTCTCTTCCTATTTTTTTTGACAGCACCTACTACTCCCCCAAAGCTAAGACCAAATGCCATCATGGTATCCTTGCTTCCACTTCCCCCTCTCTCAGTCTCTCTCTCTCTCTCTTTCTCCACCTCTGAGCTCCTGATTCTTGGGACCTAAATGCAAATTGACTCATCTTCAGTTCAAAACACCACCAACACATTTGAAACCTTAAAGTTCAGCAGAAATAGGAATAAAGACCCATTCACTGACTAGGATCAAGTTATATTTCAAATGTCTTAATGTGTATATACAAGGAAGCTCAAAGTGACTTTTCCTTTAGCCGCCAATGTTTTGTGACTCTCCTGGTCACCTTTTATTCTGAGATCTTTTTTTCACTTCATTGAAAAGCTTGGTTTCTCAAATTCACCATGGTTAATATAAACCCTTCCATCTTAAAAGTGCAGGACATAATGATAATGATACAGCACACTACATTAAATGGCCAGTGGATCCTCAGAGAAGACATAACTTTTATTTTGAAAACAGCCATAGAAACATAGAAATTGTTGGCATATAAGGACTGCTAGGTCCATCCAGTATGCCCATAGGCCCTATACATGCATGCATCCACTGACTCTAAGCAGTCAATGACTTTTCATCACTCCCTTCCCACCCAAGGTTTCCCTGTGCTTGTCCCAGACATGTTTAAACCCCTCCACTGTGCATGACCGTACTACCTATTGTGGCAGACTATTCCAATCATTCACCACCCTCTATGTGTAGAAAAACCTCCTCAAGTTACCTCTTAATCTCCTCCCCTCCAATTTCATATCGTGACCCCTTGTTCTGGCATCTTTTCTACATTGGAAAAGATCTCCCAAGTGCACCTTCTTTATGCCCTTGAGGTACTTAAAAGTTTATATCATGTTGCGCCTTTCTCTCCTCTCCTCCAGTGAGTACATCTTGAGGCCTTTTAAACTCTCATACATTTTGTGGTGCAAACCATGCACGATCTTCGTAACCCTTCTCTGGACAGCCTCCACCATGTTTATGTCCTTACACATGTGTGTTCTCCAGTACTGCACACAGTACTCCAGGTGAGGCATTACTAGTGTTTTATATAATGGCATCATCACTTCCTGTCTACTACTAATAATATCTCTGCCTATGCACCCCAGCATGCCACTGGCCCTCCCTGCAGCCTTTGCAGACTGCTTTGATACCTTCAGGTCATCAGATATGATAACACCTAGGTCCCTCTCCTCTTTGGTGATGGTCAGCACCTCCTCCCTCTCCTGTAGGTCTCCGCAGGGTTCCCCCTACCCAGGTGCATTATCTTGCACTTTTTTTGCACTGAGCCTCAGTTGCCACACTTCTGACTATCTTTCAAGCTTCTCCTGGTACCTCTTCATTATCTGAACCCCTTCTGGAGTGTCCACCCTGTTGCAGATCTTGGTGTCATCTGCAAATAGGCAGACCTTTCCTTCCAGCCCCTCTGCAATGTCACTAATAAATACATTGAACAGAATTGGTCCAAGTACTGATCCTTGTGTCACTCTGCTGGTCACCCATCTCTCCCCAGATTGGAGCCCATTTACCACCACCGTCTGCATTGTGTCTGTCAGCCAGTTTCTAACCCACTGTATCACCTTATGCCCCATGCCCAGACTACTCATCTTGTTAACCAGCCTTCTGTGTGGGACAGTATCCAAGGCTTTTCTGAAATCCAGGTGGGTGATGTCTATGGCCCCTCCCTGATTCACTTCCCTAGTCACCCAATCAAAAAAAAATCTATCAGATTTGTTTGACAATCCCTTCCTGATGTGAATCCATGCTGCCTCAGATCCTGGGCACCAATGGATTCTAGGTGTGCCACTATCCTTTCTTTCAGCAGTGTCTCTATGATCTTCCCCACCACTGAGGTGAGGATGACTGGCCTGTAGTTCCCTGCTTCCAGCCTACTGCCACTTTTTTTGTAGTGGGACTACATGTGCTCTCCTCCAGTCTTCTGGAACCATGCCTGTGTTGAGTGACTCTGTGAACAGGGTGGCCAGAGGTGCTGCTAGTTCCCTCCACAGCTCCCTTAATATCCTCAGGTGTATGTCATCTGGCCCCTTGGCTTTATCCATCTTCAGCTTTGTGAGTTCCTCTGGAACTCTCTCCACTGTGAATGGAATGGTGTTCATTTCTCCCTCCCCAATTGCCTCTGCTCCCCAACTGTGGTCCTTGACCCTTTCCTTCCTCAGTGAATACTGAACAGAAGTATTTGTTCAGTATTTCTGCCTTGTCTAGATCCCCTTCCTTACACTCATCCTCCTCCCCTTTGAGCCTCACAACCTCCCCCCCCCCAAGGTTTTTCTTCTATCTCTGATGTACCTATAGAATTTCTTGTCCCCTTTTTTTTACACACCACACTAAATCCTCCTCTGTCTGCACCTTGGCTTTCCTAACAGCCTTCCCTGCCTCTCTGAGACATTCAAGGTACACCTCCCTGTCCTTCTTCCCTTGGGTCGTCTTATACTTCCTGAAACTTGTTCTTTTAGCCCTTACTTTGTCTCCCACCTCTTTAGAAAACCATACTGGTTTCTTTCTTCTTTTCCCTTTGGCCACTATCCTAATGCATTGGTTAATTACCTCCAGAATTTCTCATTTTAGTCTCTATCCCACTGTTCCTCCACCTCCTCCATTACCTCTACCTTCTCCAGGGCTGCTTTTAAACATGTACCCATTTCATTGAAATCTGTCCTCCTGAAATCTAATACTTTTGCCCTTATGTGGTTTAATTGAGTCCATGACGCCATGTCAAACCACATCATGTGGTGGTCGCTGGATCCCAGCTGCCCTTCCACCTGGATTCTTTTGACTCTGTTCCCATTGGTCCATACCAGGTCTAGAATTGATTTGTCCCTGGTTGGCTCATGCACCAGCTGTCTGAGTCCAGCTCCCTGCAGGGATTCCAGGATGGCCATGCTTCAGGCTTAAGCAGCTGCCTGGGTAGTCCAGTCCATGTCCGGCATATTGAAATCTCCCATCAACAGGATTTTGTCTTTAGCTGCCATGTCATGAATTTCCTCCGCTAGTACCATGTCCACTTCATCCCTCTGTGCTGGAGTTCTGTAGATCACCCCTGTATGTTTTGCTGTGCCATTTCCTGGTTCAAGGGTGACCCACATTGCCTCGGCCTCCCCCTGCCTTCCCTGTACTTCTGTAGCCTTTATGCCTTCTCTGATGTAAAGGGCCACCCCCCCTCCCTTTTTACCTTCCTTGTCCCTTCTGAACAGTGTATAGCTTGGTACACTGACATCCCAGCTGTGAGTAGCAGAATTCCATGTCTCTGTTATTGCTGCTATGTCAAGGTCTGCATCTGTCCTCAAGGCTTCCAGGTCTGGAACCTTATTTCCCAGACTGCGGGCATCTGTGAACATGACCTTCCATGTTTTACTCCCTGCCTTCCCTTTGTTCCTGTTTTCACTACTTTGCCTCTTCCCCCTCACCATGGGATTCATGTTCATGTGCTCTTGGCTCCCCTTATCCCCCCATATAAAAGTTTCCCCTGGTTGCCCCTCACTGCTCACTTGCATTGTTCCTGTTGTCATTTTGTACTTTTGCATATTCTCGTGGGGGGGGGAGGTGTTCCTGAGCCACCTGTCTCTCCTGGCTCTTCCTTCCTTGGCCACTTTAAATGCTTTCTGCTGAAGCATTCCAACTTCTCACTAAGGACTGAGGTTTCCTTTCCAGACAGATGCAGGCCATCCTTCTGATACAAGCTTGCATCTGCCCAGGTTGGGCCCAAGTTCCCTATGAAGTCAAATCCTTCCCTTCCACACCAATCCTTCAACCAGGAGTTGAAGGTTTGGATGTGGCATGCCCTGGCCTCCCTCATGACTTGGACAGGTAGCATCTCTAAGAATGACACAGAATGTGCTGCCCATTTCAGGTCCTCTCCCAGCTTACTGAAATCCTCCTGGAGTCTGTCCCCTTCCCACTCTCACTGAGCCCACTGTGGTCCAGTCATCCTTCTTCCTGGGCAACCTTTGAGGTTGATGCTGTTGACCCAGTGGTCTCTGGGTTGGGGTGGGGCTGGATGCCACCTGTAACCTGGCCACCTCTGCATGGAGACAGGCGACCTCCTCCCTCAGCCCAGAGAGGTGCCTGCAGATAGGCAGCATTGCAGCCTCTAGAATGTCTCCCTGAAGACTGCTACTCCACAGTCACTGCACTGCACCACTCCTATCATGTCTGAGGTGACCTGGCCTGAAATATAACCTAGTTATGCCCTCTAGATGAACCCCTATGCTCCTCTCTTTCCTAGATGTGGAACTTCCTGTGTAATGTAGGAAGGTGTAACACTATGGGCCCACACTCTGTAAAACGAGGACTAGCCCAGGTGTGGGATTACCTTCTGGCTAGATCCAGAAACAATCAGCCGAGGACCCCTTTATCCTATGTTCACAGAGGACAAGCCCCAATGAAAAAAGAAAAAACAACAAAAGATAAAAAAACAGATCCCCCAAAATCCATTGGAATATGAGAGATGCCCTAAAGGTAACAGACTCAAACAAGCACAAACAGTTCCAAGCCTACCGGCAACTACATCCTTCACTCCTGCCCCTCCATAAACTTAGCAGCAACAGAAATGTACATCTACCTAAGCCAAACTAAGTCAGCTTCTGCACTACTGCAGACCATGTGACCAGTATGAAAAATGAAAAATAATGTTGTCTTTTTTGTGGGGAATGTTCTACATAGAAGCAGAAATACAGAATTTGTAGTTGGAAAAAGACTGCTTAGCCCACCCATTCTGCCCAGATGATCCCTACCTAGTTGACCTCTGCAGACCCTAACTGATCTCAGACAACCCTGTCTCCTCCCTGTCTGTTTACTAATATTCCCTTATGTCTGCCCTACTCATGCTTGAAGCCCCCTACTGTTTTTGCCTCCACCTCTTCCACTGCCAGTCTGTTCCAGGACTCCACCAATCTTTCAATGAAATAGTGCTTCATCACATCTTTCCTAAAATCCACCCCCCAAAGATTCACTGCATGCCATCTGGTTCTGGTGCTCTTCTTCTTTTGTAAGAGACTCCCTTGCTTTACCCTGTTCAGGATGTACTTGTAGATCTCTATCATGTCCCCTCTCACTCTCGTCTGTTCCAGGGTGTACATGTTGGTGTACATGTTGAGATCCCTCAGTGTCTCTTTGTAGGGCTTCTGATGCTGCCCTTGCACCATTTTAGTTGCCCTCCTCTGAACTGCCTCCATTGTTTCTGTGTCCATTCTGAGGTGCAGCTTCAGAACTGGACATAATACTACAGGTGGGGTCTCACAACTGAGCAATACAGTGGCAACACCACCTTCCTTCTCCTGCTGGAGATACCTCTCCCTCAATGCATCCCACTTGCCCTGCCCACTGCTTTGTCACATTGCCATGCCATGCTGAGGTCATCAGATGTGATAACCCCAAGATCCCTTTTCTGATTAGTGACTGTCAGTACCCCCCCAATACTAAACTCATTTCCTGGGTTCCTATGCCCTAGTTGCACAATTTTATACTTTTCGTCATTGAATCCCAACTGCCATGCTCTTGATCACTCCACAAGTTTCCCAAATCCCTACACATTCTCTCCACCCCCTACTGAGTGTCCATCCTATTTTGGTGTAATTTGCAAAAAGGTATAGTTGCCTTTCCAGTTCTTCTGCAATGTCACTTATTGGAGACAGTATAGTGTTGTGGTTAAGGGCACTGAGCTGCAAACCAGGAGACCTGGGTTTGAATACCATCTGACCCTACTTGTATATTTGTGTGAACAAGAGCAAGTCACTTAACTTCCTTGCACTCCAAGATTGCACCTGGAAACAGGCTCTGGCATAGTGTGCCTTTCCTGGTTAACAATTTCCCCTTTCCCTTTCCCTTTATGAAGACATTGACAAGAACTGGTCCCAATGCTGAGCCCTGCGGCACCCCATTAGTCATTCAGCACTCATTAGAGTGAGTGCTGCTAACCATTGCCCTTTTCTGCCTATCCATTGACCATTTACATATCCAATTCACCACTTTGGATTCCACCAATAGGCTGCTCAATTTCTTTATCAGTTTCCTGTGCAGCAGTGTTGAAGTTCTTGCTAAAATCTAGATTGGCCATGTCCACTACCCTTCCCGATCTTTTCCCCTGGTTACCCAGTCAAAGAAATTAATCAGATTTATCGGCCATGACCTCCTCCAGTGAATCCATGCAGGCTTTGACCTTGTAGTCCACTGAATTCAAGATACACTTCCATTCTTCCCTTTAACAGAGTTTCCATTAATTTCCCCACCACTGATGTGAGACTGACTGGCCTATAGTTGCTAGCCTCCACAGTGCTGCTACTCTTATGGAGGGGGACCATGTCTACCCTCCTTCAGTCCTCTGAACCCATGCCTGTTTCCAGTGAACTGTTAAATAAGGCCATCTGTGGAGCAGTAAGCACCTCCCTGAGCTCATCCAGTCCCATGCCTTGTCTACTGTCACAGCTACATGTCCTTTCATGATGCTTTCCTCTTAAAATGGACTTGTGTCCACCCCACCCTTTTGTTCTTGTTGCTTCCTGGTGATCCATGCACCCCCCCCCCAACTGTGAAGACCAAGCAGATGTACCTGTTCAGGATGTCTGCTTTTTCTTGATCCTCTTCTGTGCAGCTTCTCCATGCCATCCACCTTATCCTCACTTTTTCACACAGGCAACCACTTATAACTTGTGTGAATATGCAGTCCTTGCACTACCTCTACGAAAATGGGGGTAAATTGACCCTCTGCTTCTAAAGTGGGAGATCAGTCTGGAAAATCTGAGGGGGTTGTATTCCAGAGTGTTGTTCTACATTACCTGTTTTTTTTATTATTATTATTTTTATTATTACAGGTACAAAGCTTTAAATATACAGGGTCAGCACCGAAGCACAACTTTAATTCTTGTGCTTTATAATCCACAAAAAACATTTTGGGACTTCTGTAGCAAGTTAATGGTAACCCTGAGTATCTGATGTAATTAGAATAACCAAAATATCTGCTTACTTTTAGTTGATAGTGTCCCTTTAGGCCCCCTCCCCTCCCCTCCTAGTTGATGAAACATGTTGCATTTTGAGTAGGTTTAAGTTGCAGGTAGTGTGGAGATAGTGAGGCAAAATTCTAACAGGAGAATTCAAACACCTCTACATGACTCATTAATAATGATGATGTCAATGAAATGCTTCAAATGTGACAAGTCCATGTCAGGCAAGAACAATAGCTGCAATATCAGAATCATCCAAATAAAGGGAGCTCCCAGTCATTCAGAACTAATGTGCTTAAGAAAGATATCCATTATTTAAAGGGAGGTAATTCGTAATGCACTTAATCGCCTGCATTTTTTTTGCTTTGATATAATTGAAAACTATAAACATGATACATTTGACAACATTACTATTGGTAATGGTAATTTTATGAGGTGTGTACTGTTTGTCAATGTTGCAGTATGTTTTAACATGAAAATGATCTAAATTATGACAGCATATGCAGTAATAAGATGGGGTTATTTGCTATTGAAAAATGTATGCACTGTAAGTTTTTAAACAAGCTGGTTTGTTGCATAAAATATGCAGGATATTCTGTAGCAAGTACTAACCAATCTAAGGCAACTGCTAGAATGACCACCATTTCTGAGAGAACTAGAGCACAGCCATGAAACCCATATTTTCTTGCAGCTGGTTACATATCAGTTTTGCTGCAAATATCATGCTTTGTTAAAAAACTTAATCTTACACTGGCTAATGAGTTTGCTGTAAAAATAGTAACATGCAGCATACCGTCATGCCTCTGGAAGTGTTCTTATTGCATGGCATGTGGAATTAAGAAATAAATGTGGTGTACTTGCCGAGTGAAAAAATCTCTGCTATCAGTTCACACAATCCAGCAAGGTTTCTGTTCAGAGGACAGACTGTTTTACGGTTACTGTTACTTCATGAAGTGAGACAATTACTGAAGTATGCTTGTGCCACCTAGTGGTTCTGTGAAGCAAAACCACAGTTAAGACAAGGAATTGCTGGTGTGACATTAGCCATCACTAAGCATTTGAAACACACACTAAGAAAGAAAACCAAGTTATGTGACATCTAACTTGCTGTATTTCAAGCTAATTTAAAATTTCTGTCTCCAGTTTCCACTCACTTAAGGGAACTGTATATACTATAGGTGCTCAAACAGTGAATTATATTCTATATTCACCTGCAACTGGACAGCAGGGCTACCTGGGTCCCTCATATGAATTCCATCTATGCCCACTCCATGTACAAAACAGCATTATTGATACTGGATGTTAACCTGCAGTTTATTTATGTACTCTCTGGGTAATAAAATATGTATAGGACCTGGCTTGCATCACCGAGAAAGAATAGAGTAAACCAGCGCTCAAGGCAAGTGAAATCTAAACAATTGTGCAGCAGCAGAAAAACAGTCAACAAAACATCCAGGGAAATCACTGTGCAATAAACTGAAACAATAATCCAAATCCAGATGTAGGGTAAATGCAGAGTACAGAATTTATTGGTGCAAGGTGGAGGGCCACTTAAGGGGTCTGACCCTGGATAGCCTTATGGCAGTACTGGACCTATCGAATATGACGAGTGCATGCAGGGACCCAAGGGACCTTTTACTTGCCTATAACAATGTGGTGATGGGGGCCCTGGATGTCCCAGCTCCTCTTCATGTTTTCCCACTCAGTCTTTGCACTAAGTCCCCCTGGTTTAATGGGACTTCAAAGGAGATAAGGTGAGAGGGTCAAAGGCTGGAGAGCCACTGGCGGAAAGCAGGCCTGGCTGAGGACAGACTTTGACTAATGGTCCATTATAAGACTATCAGTCAGCAGTCTCCCATAAGAAGGCAAAATTTCTATCCAGGTAGTTTTCTGCCATGCAGAATGGACCAGCTCAACTCTTCTGGACTGTTGACAGACTGTGCATTCCAACCCACCTTCAGTCTCGGACAGAGTTTTTACACAGTAAATGTGATGAGTTTGCTCAGTTCTTTTCAGATAAGGGTGCCACCATTAGGTCTGGTATCCATTCAGTGCCCTCTAGTGGGTGTAGTATAGGTTGGCAGGAGGTTGCTAGCACCCAGTTTGGCTGGTCTGACTTTGACCAGCTAGTGATCACTGATATTGTGAAGATCATCCAGGGAATGCGACCAACCTATTGTAGTCTGGACCTGGGCCCAACTCGTCTCATTTTGGGATGTGTTGAGATGATTGGCCCAGTCTTGGCTGAGATAGTCTGGTGTTCATTAGAAACAGGGGTGTTTTCAGACCCCCCGTAGGAAGCAATCATGGTACTTTCCTCAAGAAAGCCCTCCCTTGACTCTGATTGCTTAGCTAACTACAGACCTGTCTCTAACCTGCCCTTTGTGACCAAGGTTATTGAAAAGGTGGTTGCTTTGCTGCTGGAGGATCATCTTACCTTTCATAATATCTATGACCCTCTCCAGTCCAGATTTCGTAAAAGGCATAATACTTAGATGGCACTGGTTTTGGTACTTAATGATCTCCTGATAGCAAGGGATCAGAGAAGTCATTCAGTCTTAGTACTCCTGGACCTCTCTGCAGCATTTGACACTGTCGACCATGGAGTGTTACTTGAACACCTGCGATTCATATATAGATTGTCGGGTACAGTTTTCAGGTGGTTTAGATCTTTCCTCATGGGCAAGACTCAGAGAGTGGTATCGGTGATTTATTCCTCGGTTCCTCTGCCCCAGTCCAATGGAATTCTGCAGGGCTCCATGTACCACCCATGTTGTTTGCTGTGTAAATGTCTGCTGTTGGGAGAAGTTATAAGATGGTATGGTTTGAGTTTTTATTGCTATGCAGATCATACTCAGCTTTTTATGTCCTCTGTGCCCAAGCAAGCTGTGGCTGCTTCGCTCTTTAGCAGCTGCCTCTATGAGATCCAAGACTGGATGAGTGCTAACTAACTGAGGTTGAATCATGATAAAACAGAAGTGTTGGTGGAACCTGATTGGCAGGGTCTGGGGTTGTTGGCTGGACAGTTGTCTGGCCTTTGGCTTGGTGGTAGCGAGCTGCTGACCTCAGACTGGGTGCATAATCTGGGCATTGCACTTGGAAGTGGTTTGATGCTTAAGGCTCAGGTGTTGGCTGTTGTCAAGACCTCTTTTTATCACATAAGGAATTAAACATCTGGTTCCACCTGCTGATCTTCCAACTTTGATCCATACTTTTGTGACCTCCTGCCTTGACTATTGCAATGCCCTGTACCTTGGGCTTTCATAGGTTGATATCTGATGCTTGCAGGTGGTGCAGAATGCGGTGGCCAGGCTGATGACTGTACTATCAAGAACGTGTCATGTCACACTTGTGCTCTGTAACCAGCACTGACTGATGGTACAGTGGTGGATCACCTTCAAGGTTGGTCTACTGACCTACAATACCATACATGGAAGGGGACCTTGGTACCTGCAAGATCTTCTTTGTCCTTTTTGCTCCCTCTTCACACTCCTTTCCTCAGATGAGAGATTGCTGGAGGTTCCCAGGGTTTGATTAAAATCCATGGAGGCACATTCTTTCTCTTTCATGGCCCCCACTTTGTGAAGCTTTCTACCATGTCATGTACGGGTGTGCCTTCTTTTAGTCTGTTCTTAAAACTCATCTGTTTGGTATGGCTTTCCCTGATTTTGATTATTTGGTTTCTTTTAATAATTCTAGGTTTTTACTGTAATTGTGTTTATATTTTAGTTTTTAGGACAGGCACTTTGATCTTTTTGGAATTGCATGATCAATAAATCAATGATTGATTGATTGTTTGATTGTTTGATTGATTGATTGATTGATTGACAGTTTATGACACTTATACTCTGAGTGCACTAAATGCCTGAATAAGTTGTACCATGGGTTACTTGCTGTCACTGTAAGACTTTGTAGTCCATATAGTACATGGGTAAACGTTTATGATTTACTGAGTGCAGCAGTCTGGCAGAATCACAAAAGTTAGAATGGTACCTAACCTTCATGAGAGATAGTCTGGCACCTAGGCACTGGTAGTTATTTAATGGTTTTCTGACTGGCAGCAGCACGGCTAGACAATGGCACAGCCACTATTACAATATATGGAGATGACCATTGTTAGAATTACACTTTATGAGCTTTGGGCACTGGGGGAACCATAAGGATCTAATCTTTAAATTAAGCCTCCTTCCCATTATAAGTCAAAGACAGTGATGTGTGAGCTACTGGGGCTCACTTCAGAACTACCAGGGCCAAGCCCTGGCAACCCCCCACCAATTCCAACACTGGAGTTGACAGAACTTTAACAATTAACCTAGTCAAGGTTAACAGTTTTTATGGAACAGAAATGTAAGAGAAGACTTGGTCCCTCAATCTCACCCAGGTGAAGCAACTAGTAGCTCACAGTTAGGTGCTGCTCCAATAAACCAAGCATTTTCTTGTTTTTTGCAATAGATAATATATATATATATATATATATATATATATATATATATAGATACAGATAGATAGATATATATAGATAGATAGATAGATAGATTGATAGATAGATAGATAGATAGATAGATATAGGCCTTGATATTCAGAATTGCAACTGGCAATGGCGCATGTTGTGACACAGTGCAACTGAGTTGAGCTGGTGCAATGCAGTGACATATTCAAAGGAGAGGAGCCATGGCACACATCTCCTTTGAATATATCAGGTAATGCACACTGTGCAAATGGGCTGCACTGCTGCATCCCCCCAGACAGGGCAGAGTACCAGGAATGGGAACTGCACCAGTGCAATGGAGTTATGCTGTGTGCAGATTCCTGATATTCAGCCAGCAGCATGAAAATGGGACCATAATACATGCAAGGTGCAAATGGGGCCATTTGCATGTCCTTATGGCTCCATTTGCATGGATTGTGCAGGGGTTGCCAGTGAAATGTGCCTGGTGCCCTGTACAGAATGCAGTGCTCCCAAAGGACATCTAATGGTACCCCCTTCCCTCCCCGTAGCACCGATCAGCAAAACAAAATGCTGAAATAACCCTGGTAGTCTAGTGGTACCCCCACCCCCTCGATGCTCTGATCACCGCAAATCAAATAATTATATAGCCCTGGTAGTCTAGTGGTACCCCCCACCTCTCCCAATGCTCCAATCACTGGTACACCCGACTGAAAGACATCCCTGGTGGTCCAGTGGCCCCCGACCCCCCATCCACAAGGGACCCTCTGCCCACCCAGGTCCCTCCCAGTTATTGGCAGGCAGCAGCAAATCCACCCACATACTTCCGAGTCTGGCTGCTGAATGACAGCATATAGCTTGAGCTGCAAGCCCATTGGTCCCCCAATGTGATGTGAACCAATTAGCTTGCTGCTCATACTGTACACTGTCATTCAGAGGGCAGAGGTGGAGGTATGCAGGTGGGTTTGCTGCTGCCCACCAATGACTGAGGGGGGAGCTAGCTGGGCAGGGGGTCCTGTGTGGGCAGGGGGTTGGGGTGCCACTGGACCACCTGGGATGTCTTTTCATCAGGTGTACTGGTGATAGCATCAGGAAGGGTTGGGGTACCACTAAACTACCAGAGCTATTTAAACATTCTATTTTTGGTGATCAGGGCTATGGGGAGGGAGTGGGGAACCACTGGACCACCAGGGATGTTTTGGGTGCTTGTGCACAGTGTACTGAGGGGGTGGGTGGCCACCCACGGCTGGTAGCTGCTGTGTTGCACCTTGCATTACAGCAGCTTGCCTGTGGGTGGCTACCATTTGAGCCTTATGTTTCAGGTTCAACTTTGTGCATTGGTATGTGGCACATCTCAGGGTTGTGCTGGCATATGTGCCACACATTCTGGGCTGAATATTGAGATGTGCCGCATATGCATGGGCACACCTTCTGGAGATGTACCACATACTTTATCTTTGTGCCCCGGTGCATCGGGAATTGTGCTGAACAATTCTCTCCTTTGAATATTGCCCAAGGGTGTATTTCTGGGTTGTGCTAGTGCAACTCAGTTGTTTCAGGTGCAACCTCTTTGACTATCTACCCCATAATATATGTATATATATATGCGTGTGCAGGCAAAAGTACGAAATGAGTACTTCTGTTCAGACATTACCAAGGAAAAAGAAGGGACAACTCCACAGTGAAACTATATATATATATATTATGGTAGCATGGTAGTGCTACCATAGTTAGGGTTGAGGAGCCATTTACATGTTAAACCCCAAATTTTGCACCTTAATAACTTTGCAACCATTTAATGGATTTGTATGAAATTGGGAACACACAATCAAGACCCATATGCCTTGGGATCTGCCAAGTTTCATACCAGTTGGATACACGGCTGCGGAGTTATAAAGCGTGGTCTGCACGTGTGTTTAAGATTTTTCTGGAATTCTATGGTCGCACCTACAGGTCACACGGTTTATGTGATTTGTCCAAAATCTTCAGAGAACATGCGGCTGGGGTCCCCAATGTGCCTTTCAAAGATTTCATGAAAAAATATTAAACGGTTCAAAAGTTATTCAAAAAACAAGTTCCCATTATAAGTCAATGGGAAAAGTTAACAGAAAGTTCAACAGTGTCGCAAATGCAGTTTTTCTTTCACAAATGGCTCTTTTACTGTCTCAAATTCACCATTTTGTTTTCAGTTGGTGATCAGAAAAATGCCTGGCATTTAAATTTGGGATCCTCTAGCATCCTAATTATTTTTGTATTCACCTACTCAGACCCTGAGGATGCTAGCCATGTCTTTATTTGGGGGTAAAACACTCCAGAAATATGTTTTTCAGATTTCTGGAAAAAGTACTTTCGAAAAGTAGTGTCTCACTCATGAAAGTGTCACAAATTTTTGTGAAAGCTTTTGCAAATTGCGAGAGTACTTTTCTAGGCTGTGGGAAAATGACAGCAATTCTTTGGCACCCCGCTGGAAAAGAACGGTTTGGAGTTTGGGGCTGAAATTTGGAGGAAACGCAGCTGATATCTCACAGATGTCCCTTTCAGTTTTTTTGTTGAAAAAATATTACATAGCGGCAATGATATGGTACTCTAATGTTGACACTTTTTCCCATAGGATAACATTACGGCATACGACGCATTGCAGCAATCGTTTGGTGCCCTGCTGCAAAATAACAGTTTGGTCTTTTGGGCTGAAATTTGCAGGGAACACAGCCAATATCCCACAGATGTGCCTTTCAGTGGTTTGGTGAAAAAAATATTACAGGGAGGCAAAAGTTATGGCACTCCGAACTTCTGTTTTTTTCCCTTAGGATAACATTATGCCGTTCGCCATGCCTTTCAGGGCCCGTATCTCGGAAACGGTGCGAGATATGGACTTTTCGCCAAAAAAAAAGCTTAGCTAAGTACAAAACTAGAGAGGAAAGTGATAATTCATATGACTTTTAAATTTTTTTTTATGTCATATGGTTCCTGAGATATAAGCAATTCACTATTCCAAGTCCTCATTTTTCTTTTCCGAGAGTCATTATTTTGTATACATTCTTTGTACTCACTGTCTTTCTCTATACAGCTTTTGGGGAAAACCAGCCTGTGTGCTTACATTACTGTTACCATTACCATTTCTGCTTGCGGTTCCATACCCGTTTCACTTACCGTTCACGTTTATGCCACCTTGTGCATTACCCTTTGCGTTTTCCTTTGCGGTTGCGTTTGCGTTGTTTTTATCATTTTTGTCTACAGTACTGTTTCTCTTTCTGTTTTGATTTGCTTCACCATGTGCATTAATATTTGCATTTGCGGGCACAATGTTACTATGTGACAAGACAGCATGTGGTGGGAGCGTGGGGCCCCCACCGCCGCATTACATTCACTATTTCTCATTATCATTCTCAAAAAGAAGGGAAATTAGAGGCAAAAAAATCCATTTAATGCATCAGTTAGAGTTGTTCCACAGTGACAAAAGCGAGGAAATTCGATGTTAGGGTTGAAACCCCATTTGCACCCCTTCAGCCCACCCCCAACTGGAATAGAGGTGCGAGTTGGGGTCATCGGTCCTAACTCTCACCCCATTCTCCTATTCCTCAGCTTCTTTCCACATGTCATAGGGTGACAGTTAGGGCCGATGACCCCAATGCACACCCCTATTCCAGTTGGAGGGGTGGGCTGGAGGGCTGCAAAGGGGGTTTTAACCCTAACATCGAATTTCCTTGCTTTTGTCACTGTGGAACAACCCTAACTGATGCATTAAATGGAGTTTTTTGCCTCTAATATATATGTGTATATATATATATATATATATATATATATTCTATTTATACATTCATTGCAAAAAACTCATTAATGCATCAGTTAAGGTTGGTTGTCAGTGATAAAAGTTTGGAAATGTGATGTTAGAGTTAACACCCCTACCACCCCTCCACACACCAACAGTAGTCAGGGCATGCCATGGGGTCATCAGGCCCAACTCTTACCCCATTCCATGTGTAAACAAGCTGACACACTACAGTACAGAAGAATGAGGTGAGAGGCCTGACAAGTCCCATGGCACTCCCCAACACATATTGGTGTGTGGAGGGTGGGGGTTTTGTGGTAGGGGTGTTAATCCTATCATTACATTTCCAAACTTTTGTCACTGTGTGACCAACCCTAACTGATTCATTAACAATTTTTTTTGCAATGAATTTCCCTTCTTTTTGAAAAAGTGCAATTTGACTGGTAACTGATATGTGTTTGTGGGAGCATGGGCCCTCCGGGTCCTATTATCCCTTCATGTTGACAATTTTTGCCTAATTGTATTTGTATGTGGGAGCGCGGGCCCTCTGGGCCTTGTGCTCCCACTTACACAGACGTACAGAGGCATACAGCAGCACGATAGTACTGAAAAGGAACCCTTGTAACACTGATTTGGCAATCTCTCAGTAACTGTAGCAACTACAGTATGGAGAAAATCCCACTGCAGTTGAAATCATGACTTTGAAATATCCACACAAACTTAATTCACCTTAAGGTGGACTAAGATGCCTGTAGCTATAAATTCATATCTCAAATCGTTTTTGAGATACGGGTGCCAAAAGTCACCGTGGCTGCTGCAGTTATCCTATGGGAAATGTATCAACTTCAGAAAACAGTAATTATGGGCCCTTTGAATCTTTTGGGACCAAACCTCCAAAAGGCACATCTGTGGGACAAAGGCTTGCCACTCAGCAAATTTCAGCCCGAAAGACCCAACCATATAGATGCAGTGGGGTGGCAAATAATTATTGTTTTTTTGGCACAGTAGTAGTGTCACAAATTGCAACACTTTTGCAAAACTTTGTGAAAGAATGGGCACTACACTTTCGTGATTTGTGAAAGTGTTGTATCTGTTCTGTCACAATTTGTGACACAACGTGGGGTCCGATCTCAGAAAAGGCATTTCTAGGCTTTTACCCCTAAAAAAAGGTTGTGCTGTGCTGCTCAGGGCTCGATTAGGTAAGCACAACAGTCAGTTTTTTCCTAGGGGGTCAGAAATTTAAACGCCAGCCATTTTTCTGCCTCACTAACTGAAAACAAGATGGCCACCACACAACAGTAACAGGGACATTTACAACAGTAAAATGTACTGGCAGCAGCTTTCGAGAGGCTCATATGTTTTTTTTTCCCATTGACTATAATGGGAAAATTAAAATGTGAATAACTTTTGAAAGGATTAATATTTGTTCACCAACTCTTCAAAAGGCACATCAGTGACCCAGACTGCATCATCCCTGAAGATTTCACACCAGACGGACAGATTGTTTGGGCTATAGCTCTAAGCAAAGAAATGCACAAAAAAACATTTTTTTGCATTTTTTGGTGCTCTGCAGCTCCGCAACTGCTCATCCAACCATAATGCAACTTGACAGATTCAGAGACCTATGGTGCCACTCTGCGCATGCAAAATTTCAGGCAAATTGATTGAACAGTTGCACAGTTATTAGGGTGCACAATTGTGGGCTGGGCAACCCTAGCTATAGCTGCACCACCGTGCAGCTATAATATATTATACTGGCGTGGTAGTACCAGTAAAGTTAGGGTGAATAGGCACTTTTATGTTAAACTCAAAAATTTGAAGCTTAATAATTTTGGAACTGTTGAATGGATTTGCATGGAACTTGGTATGTTTAATGACCAGAGGAAGGACTCTTAACTTGCCAACTTTGATGCAGTTTTTGAGAAACAAAGAGTTGAAAAAGACAGAGAAATCCATTTTTTGTCATTTATTTGTCATCCTGTATCTCAGAAATGGCTTTAGGTACTGGCCTGAAATTTTCAGGGCAGAAAGTCTTTCCTCACAGATGTCCCTATTGTAGGTTTGGTGAATAAATTTTAATCCCTTTAATAGTTATTACAGTTTTAATTTCCCATTATTTCCTATGGGAAAATGTAACTGTTCAGCATGAAAGTGGGGCATTTTCAAAAACGAAGTAGTGTTTGTAAAAATGTAAGTGTCCCATTTTTGAAAATGATGGAGTGTTTTCAAAATGGAATTGGTGCACAACTGCCCCATCAGTTTTTTACTGACATCAGGTTGCCCAATCCCCATGTTGGCATCATGCCCCCCCACCCCAACTCATGTGGCACACTGGGAGCCCACACCAGTGTGCCCAAATGTATTTTTTATTTTCTGTACCTGTAAATAAAGAATACCACCCCCAACATCTTTTTTCTTCAATGTAGGATCCTGCATCAAACTTCTGTAGTCTGCTCCAAAAAAATCCACTGACATTGGGGTGCCCCACCACTCCTCCAACTCATGTGGCACACTGGGAGCCCACCCCAGTGTGACCAAAAGTTTGTTTTTTGTTTATTTGTTTGCCTTGCTGATAGGGTTGCTCAATCCCCCTGTTGGCAGCATGTATCCCCCAACTCATGTGGCACACTGGCAGCCCACCCCAGTGTGCCCAAAAATGATTTTATTTTTTTAATTTTTTGCCTAGCTGATGGAGGTGCCTAATCCCCCTGTCAGCAGCATGTATCCCCCCACTCATATGGCACACTGGTAGCCCACCACAGCATGCCCAATTTTATTTATTTATTTTTTGTACCTGTAAATAAAGAAAACCATCCCCCAATGTTTTATTTGTTTAACCTGTAAAAAATTAAACATTTCTTTGTCATCCTCCCAGTTCCCCCTCCCCTATCCCCACCCTCCTACTGAGCACCAACCTCCCCACACTCCCCCCCCATAGCCCATACTTACCTCCATTGGTCAATATTGTCATCTTCTGAGGACCGGGAACTGCAAAATGAAGAATCAAAGGTCAGTGTCGTATAATGGCTGTCGATGGGGGTTTCAACTTATGATGATATCTCAGCCATTTTTAGGAATTTTGACCCTAACTTTTGAACATGAGTTCTTGGGACCCCATCACATTAGCACTGTCACTGTCATTTCATTACTCAATCCCAAAAGGTGATTTTGCGGTCATTGTGTGTAATCACCTTTTGGGGCTGATTAATGAAACAATAGTGCCAGTGTTCATGAGGTGGGGTCCCAAAAAGCCCATGTTGCAAATTTGGTGAAAAAATTCCATAAAATGACTGCATTATGAGTGTGCATTGAGCAGTTTCTACACACACTCGTAGCTTCACCAATTTTTAATATTTTCACTCTGGATTTTCAACATTACCATTTTTTCACATCACCTCATGAACGGTACAGCTGTAATTTTTGAAATCCTGCCAAAAAAAAATTTCCACACCTGTGGAGCAAAACAGCATTACAGTTGCACAGAATTACATTTTGTCAGGGATTTGAAAGTTTTCTGTACTGGGTACATGTGGTGAGGTGATAAAAAGGTTATTTTGAACACCTGGGGTGAAAATTATTTAAGATGCCACAGTTATGACTACTTGTTGCAATTCCGCTATGTCTTCTCATAACTTAATGTGTGGAAACACATGGGCAGAGAGCCTTGTTTTTCCACAGCTACATATAGGACCCTGTGCTCCCACTGTGACATATGGATACTGCTGTTCTATCTGGATGGAGGGATGGGTGCACAGGGTCCAAAGGACCCCACACTCCACACAGTAAAATGATGATACTATTATGCTAAGTGAAAAAGAAACACAGAAACATAGAAGTTGATGGCAGATAAGGACCACAAGGCCCATCCAGTCTGCCCATTTCTTTTTCTACCTTATAAATATGCCATCAGCCTTTGCTCTGTCAGTGGCCTGTCTATTCATTTTCATTCAAAAGCATGAAAATTAGTTACAAAAACTTTGTTAAAGCATCAGTTTGGGTGAATACCATAGCAACAAAAGCAGGGAAATGAGGTGTTATGGTTTCCAACCCTAATGCCCCACCCTCAGGGTTTCCTCTCCCCACCCCACCCTCATCTCCCCACCCTCCACGCACCAACAGGCATTGGGGTGTGCCATGGGAATCATCAGGCCCTAACTCTCAAGGCATTTTCCTATGCTGTAGCATGTAAGGTTGTTTACACATGGAATGGGGTGAGAGTTAGGCCTGATGACCCCATGGCACACCCTGATGCCTATTGATGTGTGTAGGGTTGGAAGATGGGGTGGGGTGGTGGATTGGGAACCCTGGGGGTGGGGTGTTAGGGTTGGAAACCACCTGGAGTACCATGAACACATTAAAGTTATCACAAAAAACACTGATCAAAAACATTATCCCATGTGTTGTTTTCTTTGTCACTTCATTGTGCCAAAGTGGATTGTGCTTTTGGGCTGAAATTTGCAGGGTGGCAAGTCCTGGTCCCACAGATGTGCCTTTTGGTAGTTTGGTCCCAAAACATTCAACAGGCCCATAGTTACAGTGTTCCAAAGTTTAGACATATCCCATAGGATTACATTGCGGATGGAAGACTAAGTTTGCTGGCAAAGGCACCTAGCTTCATCTGACCTCTTTTCTTCCAGGTTTGCTTGTAAGGACAAAGCAAGGAACATAATCAGAACAAGGAAAAAGATTAAGGCTTCTTTTGGCTAGGCAAATTTACTGTGTGTTACTATTTTCTTTTGTACTCACAGAGTTTGTTACTGATTTTTGCTAACATTTTACTGCTTCTTTGTTCTCTGATTCAAATTGCTGTTGCAGGGTATACTTTCTGCTGCATTATTACAGTGTGCCTACAGATTTCTTACTGTTTTGTGCTTACAGATTACTGCTGTAATCTTCACTGACTCAAACTGTTTTCTGCAAGGTGTATCTTCTGTTACTGCTTTGTTTTTCTCTGGAACAAAGTGGGTTTTTTTCGAGGAATATCTTCTCTGAAATTGTTACAGGTGGTGCTTACATTTTTGTGACTGTTTTATCTATCATTAGGCTAAGCAAAATTACTGTTTGCTGCTACTTTATTTTATTTTATTTTGCTGAAAGATTTTTAGTTTGTTCTCAAAGGTTTTGCAGTCTCCTTCTCACATTGAAGGAGCTAATTGCTTTTCTCCCACAGCTCTTCCAGTGGATTAGGTGTGTAATTGGTGAGTGGAGCTGACAAATTCTTAGTAACTTCCAACAGAAGGAAGCGTTAAAAGGGCAGGTTAGCTGGTGTTTTTGAGGTGGAAGACTAGATTTGCTGGCAAAGGCACCTAGTTTCACCTGAGCTCTTTTCTCTTAGGTTTGCTTGTAAGGACAGTGCAAGGAACATTATCAGAGCAAATAAAAATATTAAGACTTATTTTGGCTAGGCAGATTTATTGTGTGTTATTATTTTCTTTTGTACTCACAGGGTTAATCACTGTTTTTTGCTAATATTTTACTGCTTCATTGTTCTCTGATTCAAATTGCTGTTGCAGGGTATGCCTTCTGCTGCATTATTACAGGGTGTGCCTACAGGTTTGCTACTGTTTTGTGCTTACAGATTACTGCTGTAATCTTCTCTGATTCAAATTGTTTTTTGCAAGGTATATCTTCTGTTAATGCTTTATTTTTCTCTGTAGCAAAGTGTTTTTTGCAGGGTATATCTTCTGTGAAATTGTTACAGGTGGTGCCTTACAGGTTTTACAGTTTTATCTATCATTAGGCTAAGCTTTCAATGACACTGCATTTGTCATTGGTTGATTGATTCTGCTCTTACCTCCTTGTTTCTTTTGTCCATGGTTCTTATTTTTTGGCAGGGAAGGGCCCAGCCACCCACCCAACCCCATCCTCAACCACCCCATGCTACACTCCTTTTATAGGGTAGCACAGTTGTGACATTTCCTGTAGCAAAGCAGGAAGAGGAGGATCAGAGGGGTATCCACACAGTGACCTCACTTACAGGGGCACAACTAATTTAACTTGTTATAACAAGTTATACAAAAACAAACAAACAAAACAAAAAATCAAACTTTTGCTTTCATTTTCCTTCTTTTAATTACACAGACCAGGTTATAAACCCAGCAACTCATCTGGAATGGATATCATTAATTGCAGGTACTGCAGGACACTTTCAAAAGGGCAGTTATACAGGATTTAGGATGCTGTCCTACATGCTGGACCATTGGAGATCTAAGGGCTCAGCTCCAGGTAGCATGAGCAGAGACTGCATGCCTCAAATAGCATATTTATTTATTTCGTTTTTGTTAACCAGGTTAGGTGTGCTAGCCAAAGTTGACTATTTTCAGGCACAACCCAGGAGAATACATACATAAAATGAGATGAGATTATACAATATATAGTATATGGTACAGGTAGGTTAGAATACAGATCAAGTCAGACAGTACTCAAGATAATACATATAGCTATGCAGAGATGACAAAAGTGACATTAGTACATGCAAATAACAACTGAAATTAGGCTAAGTGGCAGCTATAAAGACATTTTATAGCAAAGCTTGCGTAAAAGTGCAGCAGTGTCTTTGGCAAAATAGGGTGGTTAGCTATGAGGCATTAAGTGGGATCAAAGCATGTGCAGGGGTCCCAGGATAGGTGGTGATATAGTTCTTTTTTGAAGATTAGATGGGAGTTAGCCTGCCTCAGGGCAGGAAGGAGGGAGTTCCAGGTGGATGGGGCGGTGCAGTGAAATGCTTCAGAGCCTTTTGAAGTAAGACACCTGGGTACGGTAAGTAGAAATTTGTTTACTGAGTGTAGTCCATGGGCAGGTGTCTGTGGTACAAGTAGAGCTGCAAGGGAGGAGGGGGTTTGGTTAATGATTACAGAGTCTGTGAGGGTCCCTAGGGAGTATAGTTGCTAGGCAGTTGGGGAGAGCCAGTCTAGGTCACTATATAGTGTGCAGTGGTGCTTCAGGTGATGGGAAGAGGAGGTTTACTGACATATGTTGTTATACACGACATCCCATTTATGGAGAGCAGTCTTATGGGCATTAACAAAAGTGGAGACACCATATGTCAGCACTGAAAGCAGAATACCCTTGGCAATTGCCAATTTGGGGGATGGTGTTAGCAGGTGACAAGTCTTATAGGCGATTCCATGTTTGGCATTTGTTGCTTTACAGGTTGACTGGATGTGCAGACTGACATCAAAGGATTTATCAAGGACGACTCCCAGGTATTTGAAGGATGTGACACAGTCGATGAGAGACCCCCAGGGTCATGGACTAGGAGGGGTTCCTTACAGGCCCTGAGTTTGGGGGCAGTGCCAAATAGCATGGCTTATGTATTTTTTGTGTTGAGGATGAGCTTATTAGCATTTAGCCATGTTTGCACATTCCCAAAATCCGGGGAGAGGCTTTCATTATTGATGTTGACTTTGTCAGTGTTGGAGTAGAGGAGGAGATCATCAGCATATAGGATAGCTGAGCAGGATAGTATGGCATAATCTATGTTGTTGATGTATAGCAAGAAAAGGAGGGGTTCAAGGATGGAGCCCTGGGGTTCTCTGATGTCAGTGCTAGTCACATCTGAGACAGCAGAGTTGAATTTAATAAGTTGTAATCTATTTGATAGGTAGTTGTTAAACCAGTCAGCAACTGAGGATGAGAAGTTAAGTCTATGCAGGGTTGAGAGAAGCAGGGGATGATCAACAAGATCAAAAGCGTTGGTAAGATCAATTAATACTGCTCTAGTAAGTAGGCCTTTGTTCATGTTGCAGAGTACATTGGTGGAGAATTTGAGAAGAGTGGTTGAGGTACTATGTCCTTTTCTGAAACTATGCTGAGTGTCTGAGAGAAGATTGTTCTTTGTGAGATAGCCAATGGTTTGGGTTGCAACAAGCTTCTCCAGTAGTTGCTTAGCACAGAGAGGATGGCTATGGGCCTGTAGTTGTTGATATCCTTTGGGTCTCCTTTTTTAAGGATAGGCTTAACTTGGTCAATCTTCCAGAGATCTTGGAAAGCAGTGAGAGAGAGAGAGACAGAGTGAAAATCTTGGCCAGTGGTGAGGCAAGCAATGGTGCCACTAGCTTCAGGAGTCATGGCTTGAGTGAATCTGAGCCAGGGTTAGTGTTGTCGGGTATGTTTTGCAATAGCCTTTGGACCTCTGATCTAGATATAGCTTTAAAGTGGAAAGGGGGGTAGTAGTTAGTTGGCAGTGGTCAGCACCAGATGCAGATTTCTGGGGTGCGCAGTAAGGCTGAGATGCTGTGGGAGGCCAAGCGAACGATGAGATGTACTGAGACAGGTCAGTGAATAATCTGTTAAAGGCATCCGCTGTAGTGTTCTAGTCATTGCAATGCACACCATTTAGTATCATATCCCCTGGGGTTGATGACTGGGCAGCCCCAAGGAAGGTCTTGATGTGTGTCCAGAATGTTCTAGGGTCACCAGCATAGTTTGTGAGCAGTTCCTTCCAGTAGATGCTGTTTGCTGTTCTGATTTGTTTTTTACAGTTTGTTTTATTCAGGAGGAAATATAAGAACCACACGCCATTTCCCCAACATCCAAATGAAGCACCTTGACTGCAGAGGGTAGATGGTCCAGGACGTTGGCAGGGGGTTAGAAGGGGCAAATCAGGAGCCCCATCACTCAATGCTTTCCAAAGTATCACCTTCACAAGCAATATAAACACTATAAACATGTATCTGCCTCTATCTTCAATTCAAACAAAGTGGCAGAGGATACTGCAGCACAGGAACTAGTGCAACAAAAGTTACCCAAAACAGGGACCAAAATAAAAAAGTAAAAAGAAAATCCAAAACACTTCTGATCATAGGAGACTGCATTATCCGGAAAGTTGATATCTACTTCCAGCCGGGGGTAATGGTCAGATGTCTTTCTGGTACATCAGTGTGGAGAGACACTGACTGCATTGCTAAAATCATGCAGCAAGCAGGAGAAAACATTGATATCCTGGTACTTATAGGGAATGAAGATCTTGCTGGGTAGTCAGTTGTGGAGACCATGGAACACCTGACCAGGCTGGGAGACAAACTGCCATCAATTTCATCCAGCATCTCCTTCTATGAGATCCTGCCATCTGGGGGGGGATAGATGAAAGGTCAGAGAAGGGGAGATAGGGGAGCTAAACATGTGGCTCAAGGGCTGGTGCCAGGAAGAACTATACAAATTTGTAGGTAACTGGCAACAGTTTTGGGAGTGAAAGGTCTTTAAATTCGATGAACTGCATCTGACTAAGGAGGGAGTCAGCGCACTGGGGCAGAAGTCTGACATCTTTGCATCTTTATTTAAACTAACAAATGGGGAAAGGGGTGCAGCACCCGGAAGCACCAAGTTTGGTCGACAGTAAAACTGCCAACCTCCTGCACAGCGATGGCAAAGTACTGACACAGGTATTGTGCCATCCAATCCACCAGTGTTTTCTGTTGGGGGTTGTGCCCCCCATACCCCTCATGTGGGGGGGGCACTGCCCCCGCACCCCCGGACTTTAGGATTCTCAACTACAGGTTGGAGTTGGTCCGGGGATGGGACAGAACACTGGGGGAAAGAGAAACATGGAAATGGACCATTACAGTGACTGTCACTGTAGTGGTCTTTTTACGTGTTTCGCCTTCGGTGTGTTGGGCAAAAGGGGAACACCCCAGCACCCAATACATCGAATGGGAAGAACAGCTCTCTCCACCTCAGCTAGTGATCAAACAGGAGTTCAGCATGTTTGTAGTTCATTTGCATCACTAGGTAAGGAAAAAGGTCCATCTCCCCATACGATGTACAGGGGAAACACCAGACCTCACCCAACAACTAACACAACAAAATCTGGCCAATGGTAAATCATTTGCACAAATGCCCATGGTCTGGGAAACAAGATCCCAGACCTGCAGGCAACAATGACAGAGGCTAAACTGGACATAGTAGCCATTAGTAAAACATGGTTCACCAGTAACCACACTTGGGACAGTACAGTACCTGGATATGTACTCTTCAGAACAGACTGAGGTACAGATAGGTGTGGGGGGAGTGGCCCTTTATGTCAATGATAATATTAAAGCTATAGAAAGTCAGAAAATACATAACGAGCCAGAAGAACTGTTGGTCACCCTGGAAACAGGAAATGGGACAGCCATACAAGCTGGGGTTGTCTACATGCCTCCAGAACAGGGGGAGGACATAGACTCATTACTGTTAGAAGATATGCAAAACATGACAGCTAAAGGGAAGGTTCTGATAACGGGAGACTTCAACATGCCAGATACAGATTGGTCAATACCAGCAGGAACATCTACCAGAACTAGACTCATAGTGGATTCCCTGCAGAGGGAAGGCCTCAAACAACTGGTACAACAACTCACAAGAAACAGGGCTATCCTAGATCTAGTACTGACTAATGGGGAAAGGATCACAGATCTCCAGGTAGAAGGTCACTTGGGGGCCAGTAACCATCACATGGTATGGTTCAATTTGGCCACTAGAACTAAATCATCCCATTCCAATGCAAAACGATGGTACTTCAGAGGGGCTGACTATGATAAGATGGCCAACAGAGTTAAGCTAGCCCTGGCAAAAAGAAATACAGGTGAGGGGGTACAGGCAAAGTGGGCAAGCATTAAGGATGCAATACTTGAAGCAACATCCCATTGCGATAGAGAGAAAAGCAAGCGTAAAAGAAGAAGGAAACTACTTTGATTTTCCAAAAACAGTAGCAGAAAAGGTCAGAGCCAAAAGGCTTCCCTTCAGGAAATATAACGGAATGCAGCAGGATGAAGATACGGAGGCATACCAAACTTCCCTCAGGGAAGCAGGGAAGGCAGTAAGGAAGGCAAAGGCCCAAACCAAGGAAACACTGGCATGAACAGTAAAAGAAGGGGACACGAATTTCTATAGATAGATTTGTGAAAGAAGAAAGTCCAGAGGGGGTATTGCCAAGATCAAAGAGGATAAGAGGGAGTGTGTGGAGGAGGAACAAGGAAAAGCATCTATCCTAAATAGATACTCCTGATCAGTATTTACTGAGGAGAAGGTAGGGCAGGGACCACAAGTCAGCACCATGGACACAGGGGGGAGGGAGGTTTTCACTGGTCCCTTCACAAAATAAATGGTACTACAAAAGTTCACTACGCTCAGGGTGGACAAGGCAATGGGACCTGATGGCATACATCCCAGGGTACTAAAGGAGCTGAGGGTGGAACTAGCAGAGCCATTATCTGAACTGTTTATTGAGACTCTGAGCACAGGAGAGGTCCCAGAAGACTGGAGAAGGGCTCATGTGATCCCACTCAACAAGAGTGGTAGCAGGGAGGAGGCAGGTAACTACAGACCAGTCCATCTTACCTCAGTAGTGTGCAAGATTATGGAGGCACTCCTTAAGGAAAGAATAGTGAAACACCTGGAATCCATAGGAGCACAGTATCCAAGACAGCATGGGTTTACAACAGGAAGGTTCTGTCAAACTAATCTCATAGATTTCTTTGACTGAGTAACCAGAGTGGTGGACCAAGGGGGTGCAGTTGATGTCACCTACCTTGACTTCAGCAAAGCTTTCGATACTGTTCCACATAGAAGATTGATTAATATGCTGGGTAGGCTCGGGTTGGGTCAGAAGTTGGTCAACTGGGTGGCAAAATGGATGGTGGGAAGAAAACAGAGAGTGGTGGTAATAGTATACAGTCAGAAGAGATACAAGTCACAAGTGGGGTACCTCAAGGATAATGTCCTGGGACCAATCTTTTTCAATATTTTCATCAGTGACATTGCAGATGGACTGGAGGGTAAGGTTTGTCTGTTTGCAGATGACACAAAGATCTGCAACTGAGTAGATGATCCAGATGGGGTGGGCAGAATGAGAAGAGATCTGGATAAAATGGCAAAATGGTTGAAAGAGTGGCAACTTGGGTTTAACGCAAAGAAGTGAAAGATCATGCAAATAGGGAAAAGAAGCCCTGAAACAACCTATAGATTGGGAGGGGAGAGTTGCTGGTAATCACAAGGGAAGAAAGAAACTTCTGTATCATCATCACAGATGACCTGAAATTATCCAAGTAGACCATTAAAGCAGTAGGTAAGGCTAGAGAGATGTGGGATGTATTAGTAGGGGTATCGCAAGTCATAAGAAGGAGGTAACAATCCCCCTTTACAAGACACTGGTTAGGCCCCATCTAGAGTACTGCGTACTGTACTGGAGGCCTCTCCTGCACAAGGACATTAACAAGATGGAGGCAGTCCCGAGAAGGGCAACCAAAACAGTACAGGGACTACATCAGAAAACATATGAGGACAGATTAACGGTATACATATTGAGCTCCGTTAATCTGTCCTCGTATGTTTTCTGATGCAGTCCTTGCACAACTTTGGTTGCCCTTCTTTGGACTGCCTCCATTTTGTTAATATCCTTCTGCAGGTGTGGCCTCCAGTACTGCATGCAATACTCCAGATGGGGCCTAACCAGTGTCTTGTAAAGAGGGATTATTATTACTTCCCTCTTATGAATTGCAATGCCATACTAATACACCCCAACATCCCCTCTAGCCTTACCTACTGTTTTAGTGGTCTGCTTGGATGATTTCAAGTCATCTGTGATGATGATGCCCAAGTCTCTTTAGTCCATTGTGATTTCCAGCAACTCCACTCCCAACCTATAGGTGGGTTCAGGGTTTCTCCTCCCTATGTGCATGATATAGAAACATAGAAACATAGAATTTGATTTCAGATAAGGACTGCTTGGCCCACCTAGTCTGCCAATTTCCCTTCTTAATGGATAAGCTGCAGATCCTAGTTAACCAACAGTCTACTTCCTCCTGCCCCCCCACTAGAATTGCTTTATGTCTATCACATGCATTCTTGAATTCCCCCAGTGTTTTTGACTCCATGCCCTCCTCAGGAAGGCTGTTCCATGCATCTACAACCTTCTCCATGAAAAAATATTTCCTCACATTACCTCTGAGCCTTCCCACCTCTGTCTTCAAATTGTGCCCCCTTGTTCTTGCACATCTCTTTTTTTGAAATATGCTACCATTTTGGACTTTGTCAATTGCCTTGAGGTACTAGAAAGTTTCTATCATATATGATCTCTCTCTCCTTTCCTCGAGGCTATACATATTAAGCTGCTTTAGTCTTTTTTCATATGTCTTCTGGTGCAGACCTTGCACAATTTTGGTTGCCATCCTCTGGATAGCCTCCACCCTGTCTATGTCTTTGTGTTGATGGGGTCTCCAGAACCGCATGCAGTACTCCAGATGTGGTCTCACCAACTGCCTGTACAGAAGGACAACAACTTTCTGTTTTCTACTGGTGATGCCTCTACCTATGCATCCCAGTATCCTCCAGCCTTTCGTACTGCCTTCTCGCATTGCTTGCTCACCTTTAGGTCATCTGATATAACTACCCCCAGGTCCCTTTCCATTTTTGTTGTTGTCAGTATCTCACCCCCCACTGTGTACTCTTCTCCTAGGTTTTTGTTTCCCAGGTGCATTCCTTTGAACTTCTTTGCATTGAATCTAAGCTGCAATACATTTGACCATTCCTCAAAACCTTGCCAAGTCTCTTCTCATCCTTTCCACCCCAGCTTGTGTATCAGCCCTGTTGCAGATATGTCACAGTGGGTCCCATAACTCCATCCAGATACTACAACACAGTACAACAGTATCCATATGTCACTTTGGACCCTGCACTCCCATCCCTCCATCGAGATAGTACAATACTGTCCATATGTCACAGTGAGAGCACAGGGTCCAAAAGACCTTGTGTTCCCATTCCCCCATCGAGATAATACAACAATGCCCCTATAGGATCACGTGCTCCCATCCCCCCATGTAGAAAATACAACAGTGTCCATATGCCATGGTAGGAGCGCAGGGTCCCATCCTTTCACAGATGCACATATGTTTCTAGCTGTGGAAACACAAAGGTCTCGGGCCCCTGCTCTTCCACACATTAAGTTATGAGTAGGCATACCAAAATTGCAACAAATAGTCATAACTGTGTCATCTCAAATAATTTTCACCCCAGATGTTCAACATAACCTTCTTGGCACCTCACCACATGTACCCAGTACAATAAACTTTCAATCCTTCGTGAAAATGTAATTCCTCTCAACTGTAACATCTTTTTTGTGCCACAGTTGTGGAAAAAACATTTAGGATTTGAAAAATCACAGCTGTACTCTTCATGAGGTGGTGTGGAAAAATGGCAATGTGAAAAATCTGGACTGAAATCAGGAAAAATCGGTGACGTTAATGAGTGTGTGTAGAAACTGCACAATGCACACTCGTAATGTGATAATTTTTGGGAATTTTTTCACCAAATTTTCAGCATTGGCTTTATGGTACTGCCCCTCATAAACTTTGCAACTGTGATTTTGTTAATCCATTCCAAAAGTTGATTTTGCAGAGCGATTGCACCATTCTGCACCACAGGTGTGAAAACACTTTCCAGGCAGGATGTGCAAAATGACAGCTGTACTGTTCATAAGGAGGTGCTAAAAAATGGCAATGTTGAAAATCTGAAGTGAAAATATTGAAAATTGGTGAAGTTATGAATGTGCATAGAAACTGCACAATGCATACTCATAACGCAGTCATTTAGGGTAATTTTTTCACCAAATTTTCAGCATGGGCTTTTTGGGACCCTATTCCATGAACAGTGGTACTGTTGTTTTTTGAATCAGTCCTGAAAGGTGATTCCATGCAGTGATCGCGAAATCATGATTGAGAAATTAAATGACAGTGCCATGCTCATGAGGTGGGGTTCCAAGGACCCAATGTTGAAAATTTGGTGCAAAAATTCCTAAAATTGACCAAGATAGCAACATAAGTTGACCCCCCCAATGACTGTCATTATACTGCTTACCTTGATTCCTCAGATCGCAGTTCAGATTTGAAGAGTGAAAACGTGTCCCGGTCCAGAGACGATCACCAGTCCCAACCTCCAGAGGGTAAGGATGGGTGCAGGATGGGGTAGGGAGGGTGCACAGAGGGAGGATGGGAATGGGGGAGAGGGAGTGGGGAGACGACGATGGACCGTTTTCTTTATCTCAGGGTTTCTTTTAACATAAAAGACTATGGAGGATGATTTTCTGTATTAACAAGATAATGTATTTAAAAAATAAATATGGGCACACTGGAGTAGGCTCCCAGTGTATCAGATGAGTCTGGGGGGCATACATGATGCCGACAGGGGGATTGGGTACCCCTCACTGGAAGTGAAAGTGTCAGTGGATGGGGCAGACTAGTTCAATGGGGGATCCTGCATCGAAATGTTCACAAATTTTGATGCAGGATTCTGCATCAAAGAAAAGACATCAAGGGACAGTTTTCTTTTTCCAGAGGCTTTTATAAATATGAGCACACTGGGGTTGGCACCCAGTGTGCTAGATGAGTTCAGGGGGGCATACATGATGACCCACAGTAAAAGTGTCAGTGAATGGGCAGACAATTCATTTTCAAAAATGGCCATTAAGGTTATGGTTTTTGACAGCCCACATTTCACAACCCACAAAACCCAGCCACAAAATGTTTAGACTGTCAAGAGACCTATCCCTGGAGATTATATGTGCAAAATTTCGTGCAAATCTATTAAACGGTTCCAGAGTTATTAATGTTCAAAAATTAAACAACCTGGTTTCATTTTCACAAGCAGACTCATTTTCACAAATGGTCCATTTTCATGCTAAGCCAAACACCTAACTTTCCCCATAGGAAATAATGGCAAATGTAAAACTTTATTAACTTTTGAATGGGTTAATATTTATTCACTAAACCTTCAAAAGGTACATCTGTGACCCAATGGCTTTCTACTCTAAAAATTTCAGCCCACAATATAAAGCCATTTCTGAGATACAGGATGACAAAGAAATGTCAAAAAATCCAGATTTTTCTGTTTTATTTAACACTTTATATCTCAGAAACCACTAAAAAGACTCCCACCAAATTCAGCAGTACAAAAGAACTATGTGCAGTAATTAAGCATGCCAAATTTTGTGCAAATCCGTTTAACAGTTCCAAAGTTATTATCCCTCAAGGTTTGAACTTTAACATAGATGTGCACTTTCACCCTAACTATGCTGGCACTACTGGGCCAGTATTATATATATATATATAGATCTAGATATAGATACACACACACACACACACACACACATATATATATATATATATATACACACACACATATATGATAGTAGTGCCCCTATAGTTAGGTTCAATGTTGCACCCCAGTTTTCGCACCTTCACAACTTTGGTAGTGTGTTCAACAAAATAGCCCAGAATTTGGCATATGTGGTCAGGATGGCATAGTCTTAAGATGTAGCAGATTTCATGATAGCCTTTTGTTTGTCTTTTATAATGGGTGGAAAGCCACACACACAAAAAAATCAAGGTACGGAATGCCACAAAATGAGGAAAAACGGTGGTTGGTTTTCCTATATTTAATATGTTTTTAATTTTTTTTTTACTCTCGCTGACAGTCTAGACAGTGCAGAATTTTTTCTTGAAATGCTCAGGGTAGAAGCGACAAGTATCGAGGTAGTGTTTTTCAAAGATTTTGTGAAAAAATACTATACAGTTATAGAGTTATAAGGATTTTTTATATCACCAATTTTGAGTGCTTCATTTCATGATTAACTTGTCATAAAAAAATCTATCTATCTATCTATCTATCTATTTATCTATCTATCTATCCATCTATGTATCCTATTGCAATAAATAGTGGACCAGGGTGCCCAGCCCTGGTCCTGCTTCCTTCTCCCCCTTCCCTCAAGTTGTCAAACCCCCCTCATCATGTTTAATTTTATCTTTAATAAGCCAACTGGGGTGCCCGCCCCAGTACCACTTCTCTTTACCCACACCTCTACACGTTGCCTTCCCTTTCCCATTATACACATGGCAGCATCAGGGTACCCACCTCTGGTGCCACTGAACAGTACCCACCACAGGGGTGCCCAATCTCCCAATCCTCCATGTTAGAAAGTCCCCTGAAATAAAGACAACCATCCCTTATTGACATTTCTTGAACCTATAAAAAACAAAACCATCCCTTACCATTCTGAACCCCCACATGCCCCCCACCCAACCTTCCACTCAGCACCCACCTGAACAGCCCCCCTCCTCCCCCCACACACACACCCTTAATCACCTGAATATATCCCATAATGTAGATCTATTTCCCAGTCAAAGACACATCTTACTGCCAGAACCATTGACTGCAATATGGGAAAATAAGTTGAATCCAGTGTAATGTATTTCAATTGGGTTGGAACTCTTATTCATATTTTTTTTTTCATTTTTTTAATATTTTTACACCAGGTTTTCAACATGGCCTTTTTTGGACCCTATCTCATGACCAAGGGCAGTGGGAATTATTCAAATCTGGCCTGAATTGTGATTTCATTTACTTTGCAAAATCTCCTTTTGGGTGGGGTTTAACAATTTTTCACAGCCCTTGTTTTTTTTTTTAAAGACACTTTATTGTGGTCAGAACATATTACAGTAATGTTCAAAATCACTTTGATTGTTGTTGCTGACTTCTTTATCTTTTGCAGTTTAACACTGATACAAGCATAATAACTTCCTATACAGTTTGGAATATAGTTATCCAGATGAAGAAAATATAAAAGAGAAGCTAAACTAAATGAACACTATTTTCTTCTTACTTCTTATTAGATAGTGATGAGGGGAGAAGAGACAAAACAGAACTAAAGACTACATGTACTTCTTGAGTCAGTCCTGAGGTCAAACTCAGCTGCGAGTATTTATTCCTACAATAATTGAGGGGTTGACTGTGGGCCTTTACTTTGTCCTTTACCGTTCCACTTTTCATTGATGGGTATAATGAGTATAATTGTAATAAATGTAAGTATCAGTATATCCTGGAAATGGGAGGGTAATTCATCACCTTGGGGAGACTGCACTTGTTGTCTCCTCTCTTTCCTGTTTCCCTGCCATCCAGTTTGTAAAGCCATTCCAGATGTTATTATGGGTGAATGTCTTCCCATTAAGCCCTACACAAAATTTTCTCTAAGCTCATACAGTCAGTCAGTGTATGTAGCTATGCTTTAAATGTTGGTGTGTTGGTATGTGTCCAGCCCTTAATATGACTAATTTAACTGTGTCATACAGAATTAGTTTAGTTGCCGTATTGGCCCTTGTAAGAACAGATCCAGAAACAAATGGTTTGATAAGCTTCTGAGGAAGGACTTGGTTGGTCTGGAAGTTTAGACACTGTTTTCTTTTGTTACATCTATGTTGGTCCACTAAAAGACATCAAGCCATTTGTTTCTGGGTCTAGTTTAGCTGTATTAATATTTGTAAGGAAGAGCTTCTTTTGGGCCCATAGTAATCCTTCCATTTCCCCAGCACCCCCCAGCATAGCTGTCCTTAAGGTTATGGAGATCTGCTGACCCAGTGCCTCTGAGATAGAGTTTTCAGTCTCCTGCCAGTAATAAGTTCAAGTCATGTATCTGAACATCATGGGTGCATTGTCCACCAGCTGGTGTACACAACTCAGACACTCTCCATTAACTGGGGGGGGGTGAATTTGGCTGCTCCATCCTTGGAGTAGCAGGTTCTCTGTATGGTTAGGAAATAGATGTCCTTATTTTTGCTTTGTATGGTCTGCCTCCAGCCTTCCTCAACTATGTCTTGCCAGCCCTCTTCATCAATGTTCTCCCCCAATATCTCCTCACACTTATACATTTGTGCCTCCGTTGTGTTAGGCACTGCCATCATTATTGACTGGTAGAGGTGCACACCAACACTTTTGTGTTTTCTGCCTCTGCAAGATTTGCTGTGATGCCCAACAGCTCCTGCAGGGTATACATTGGTCTTAGCTGTTCCCCCATGAAATGTCTCAACTGGAGGTAGCCAAAGAAGTGTGTTTGGTGGATGCCATAGTGTAGCTGTAAGTTTCTAAATGGCATAAGTCCTCATAAATATGACCAAGTAAGGCTATGCCCTTCTCTTCTTACTTTTGAAAATCAGGGTCACGGGTGAACCCAGGGAACACCTCATTATTCCTAAAGGGGTGGGCAGGTTCATAAATTGTGAAGTCACTTTTTTGTATCGATGTACCATGTGCCAGGTCAGGAAAAGATGCTGGATCACCAGATTGCCCTTGGCGCATTTAAGATTCTTCCCTGTTGACCCATATAATAAGTCACTTATCCTGCTCATCTGTTCCCATTCATTTTCTATTAATATACTTATTTTCTGGCATTTTGAGTGGTACCAGTCCCTCAAGCTGGTCAGCTGAGCTGCCTAGTAATAGTTCCTGAAGTGGAGTGCTCCAATACTCCCCTTCCTTACCTCATTAGTCAATCACTCTTATTTAATATGTGGTTCTTTATTTTGCAAGAGCCAACACATGCTCACAACTGCTTGAAAAATTCTTGAGATATAGGGAGTGGCAGTACTTGAAACAAATACATGAGGAATTTGGGTAAAATTGCCATCTTTAGAATGTTGGCTGTCCCTAATAGACAGAGGTGTAGGCTACCCCAATTCACCAGCAAGCTTTTCACCATGACCAGGACTGCAGGGAAGTTCACACCATATATCCTTTATTCATTCTTATATTGACCCATAGATACAGGTAGCTAAATCGCAAGTGTGTCCACTGCAATGGAAGCATTTCCTGCAAGTGTGTATAGTCACACCTGCACAAAGGGAGAACAATAGTTTTTCACAGATTGACCCTGTACCCTACTATGGTCTGAATTCTTGTATTGTAGCACCTCAATCATATTTGGCAGTGACTGCTCTAACCTAGTTAAACAGACCAAGAGATCATCTGCATATAAAGAGATTTTGGCTATTACCCCCCCCAAAGGTCTACCCCTCTAATATTCTCCTGCTATCTCAAAACATTTGTCAATGGCTCCAGGGCCAGGTCAAGCAACAGAGGGGATAAGGGGAACCCCTGTCAGGTCCCCCTGTGAAATCTAAACCAGCCGGAAAGCCACATATTGGTCTGTTCCCTGGCAGCTGGGATGGAGTTAATTGCTTTCAACCATCCTGTAAACTTCTCACGAAATACATGCCTTGCATTGTGCACCAGAGGTGGTCCTACTTGACCCTATCAGATGTTTTCTTTCCATCAAGTGAAACCTCCAAAGGGCAGTCCTTAGAGATTTGTTGTCCCCAGGCCTGAACCTGTAGCAAAGTTCTAAGGTTTGATGGCGCTCCTCTACCCCTAACAAAGCTGGCTGGATCTTGTACAGTATATGTTTTGGGAGCACTACCACCATCTTCTCGGCCTAAATCTTTGCATATATCTTGTAATCAGAGTAGAATAGTGATATCGGTCAGTGCGAGGCCACTTGCTCCTGCAGCTTCCTCTTTTTAGGTAATTCCACGATTCTGGTTTGAAACAATGAAGGAAGGAGCCCCCCATGTTCCATCACGTGAATTAGGGTTTCATGGAAATGGCCCAGTATGTCAGGGGTAATAACTTTTATAATTGATTGGTAGCCCATCCTGCCCTGGTGCCTTTCCCAGTGTTAATTGTCCCAGCACCCCCAATACCTCCTGCTTGGTGAGCCCTTCCTCCAGTGTTCAGTTGTTTTCTTCCAGTACCAACTCCAGTCCTTCACAAAACTTAGGCACTCTCTATCTTTCCCATACCTTTGGGTTATCCTACCCCACTGTATATAATTTGGAGTAGTAATCCAGGAACTGTGTGCTAGTACCTTCTTGTTTGGTTACTAGCTCTCCCTCTGTGTTTATGATACCAAAACTATGCCTTTGAGTATTCTCTTGTTTTAATTTGTAGGCTAGACATTTCCTGCATTTATTGCTGGTGTCATAAAACCTAATCTTCTGGTATTACAGAGCCATCTCAATAGCTTCCATATTTCATTTATTGTATTCTTCTTCCAAGCTGATCAGGTGGCAGTTACATTTCTGGTCCCTAGTAGCTTTGTATTTCCTTTCTACCTCTGCTATCTGCTGTTCTAAATCTTTCATCTGCTGTTTGCTGTCTTTTCTAAGTCTCTGGGCAAATGTGATAACTCTTTGTCGAATAAATGCTTGGAGGGACTCCCATACAATAATGACATCTTCCACTGAGCCCTTATTTATATCCCCAAATTTCATTATTTTTGCCTCTATCTGATCCCTGAATTCTTTGATGTTACATAAAATGGGATCCATCCTCCAAATCCAGCAGTTTTGTGACAACAGATCTTCCAGAGTCCACAACATCAGAAGAAGTGCATGACTCGATATCACCATCGACAGATAAGTGCACTCTGCGATTTCCCACAGGATACTCACTGAAGTCAAAAACAAGTCTATGTGGGTGTAGGTGTAGGATTAGTTTGTAGGAGGATAATATGAGTTGCCTCTAAGAGTGGGGTGTTTGACTCATTATAAATCATGTATGCCCATGTCTGTCAGTTCACCCTTTAACAACTTGGCCACTCTTATTAACTGGTATGCGTGTTGAGATGATCTATCAAGTTTTTCATCTAAGATGAAATTAAAGTCCCTACCCCATATCATTTCCCTTGTGTTTGCCCCAGCTGCAGCACAAAATCTTGGTAAAAATAGTGATCATTGTAGTTTCAGCCATATAAATTCAGAAGGACTAGCCGATGGTCATACAGAGTGCCCGGGACCATTACCCACCTGCCCGGATCATTTGCCTGCATGGTCATCACTTTGAAGGGTAAATTTTCATGTATGAGAGTAGCCTCCCCCCAGGCATGTGTGGTGAGGGACAAGTAGTAAATCTATGTCACCCACTCCTTTTTAGTAGTGAGATGCTTCTTCTCCTCCAGGTGAGTATCCTGGAGGAATTCAATCCCTGTGCAGTGTTTCTTGAGGTGCCCTTGGACCCTTTTGCATTTGATTGGGTGATTTAACCCCTTTCACATTCCAGGTCACCCTCTTAGGTGGATTATTCATATGGACATGGATAGCATAGCTCCTCTCTAATCATAATTTTAGCTAGAAAATGGTAGTGGATCCTTCACAGTTCTTGACTGAGTCCCCTTATGATCTGACCCTTAGAGTGTTGCCTTAACCTAAACAATAAAAACATTTGCAAAGAAAGAAAGGAGAAAATGAAAAAGAGCAGAAAATGTAAAAGAGAACAAAAAGAAAAGGAGAAGGAAAGAAGATGAGGCAGTCATTTAAAGGTGTAGTCTCATGAGGGCCCTAGAGCCTCAACTGTGCCATGGGTTCCTCTTTATCTAGCCCACACCACTGGTGTATAGTAAGCAATGGCAATCCTGTACTCTAGGTAGGAAGGAGTGATGGTTCTAATTGGAGGGATCTATATCCCTATTCCCATTCCAATCCTCTTCAGAAGATAGCATCCGGAGGTATCCCAATGGTAGCACTTGTTGCTCTAGTCAGAGTATACAAGACAGTAAGGAGGTAGGTAAGGCAATACCTGATTAATTCTGTAAACAATCAAATAGATAATCAGATATTCAAACAGTCATTGGCCATAGAGCCAGAGCCCTGCCTCTGCAGCTTAGTGCTGTGTTAGTCTTTTGAGTTCCTGCATATAACTGCTCAGTAATTTGTTGTGGTACTTATGCTAGCTCTACTGGGTGGGACCTCTAGCACAGACCCTGTAGAAGTCTAAGCCACTGGTACGGTGTTTGGGGTGTCAGAGCTACCAGGTTAGCCCTAGCTCACCTGCCTGGAGACTCTGCATGAGACATGTCATGCCACTGCTCCCAGCCCTTCTGGGCCTGGCCCTTCCCCCCTCAACCCCATCATCGCTGGTTATGTGCAGCATGCTAATCCATTCTCCCCTGCTAGGGGTAGGCTACTTATCAGCCTTGAAGTTGAATGGCTTCATCAGAGAGATGCACAGCTCTGCAATGAGCCAGCAGCCCTATGTGCAAAAAGTAACATCCCCTTTCGGCAGTCTGCAAAGGTATTGGGTGAGCACTTGTATGCCCTCTTTCTCCCTTAAAAACCAGTTGTGGGCTGGACAGGGTTTGCCACACCTTTATATAGCTTACAGTCCATTCTAGTTCTTAAAGTCATATGCATGGCAGCGAGGGAGGAGCCAAGCCACTCCTGTTCATGTGATGGCAGTAGAACATTCAGCTGACCCACCAGAAAACTGAGGCAGAGACCCCTACAATGGGTTCCACACCCCACCCTCAACCCCACATATAAAGTTAGGGTGGTGCAGACAAACACAAATACTGTGCACTCAAAACCCAAAGAGTGAGGGTGCTGGCTAAACCAGAAATACACCACTTGATGGCATAAACAAAATAAAGACACACTCTGATGAGGAGACTTAAACAAGGAAAATTGCTGTGTCCAAATAATAAATTATATTCAGGCAGAGCTCCACACATGAGAAAGTAACATTAAACATAGGCACTTTGGATCTCCATGTGACCCATCATCAGATAGTGTGGAGTCAAGAGAAACATATATCTTTAAAGCCCATAATTTAAGATACAGATCACAAAATATCAAGTTTGACCCACAAAAGCCCAACACAGTGTGATACTTTGTAATATAAATCCCCAACAATGATGCTTAAAAAGAGAAGGGACATCATTTTTATACATTATCAAATGGATTATATTTATGCAGCAACATAATTCCACAAATAATTACATATATAGAAAGTTTACAACCCAGGTCACCAAGAAGAGAAAGGAATGGGAAGGAAAGGAAGAAGGGGAGGAAGGAAGGGATGGAGGGATATATATAGACAATATTATTGTTGTATGGGATGGGGCAAAAGTATAGCAATGGAGTTCATTGGGGAGTTGAATAACAACAATTTTAATCTATGTTTCACAGCAAATATGAATGAGACTGAGATTATTGTTTTAGACATTCATATTAAAGTTGATGAAGCAGGTGGTATTCATACCATTACTTTTAATAAACTCACAAGAGGAAATACTTTCTTACTGGCTGCTAGCTCCTATCTAGGCAGTTCCTTATAAGCAGTTCATCCATCCATGTAGAAATTGTTTAGACCTAAACACTTTTGAAATACAGGCTGATGAACCGTACCAGAAATTCCTTGAGAGAGGATATACATCAATTCTGAATCAGGTACATGAGAATGCTTGAAATGTAAATAGGGCTTCTGTCTTGCAACCAAATTAAAGGACAAAAGACAGAAATAAAATAACTTTTGTCACATAATATAACATTATAACACCAAACACCTCTAAAATTATCATTAAAAATTGGAATGTTCTTAGGGATGACACTGACTTGTTCCAGGATGTTGGTGATAAACTTAGAATTGCTTGCAGCCATTGTCTTACAACAGGTAATAAGGTAACACATTCTATGTATAAGTATCCCACAGCATGTACAAACTGGCTGCCACCATTGCCAACAGGCTTTCATAAATGTGGTAGGTCTAACATCTGTAGATACAGTATAACAGGCAACTTATTTGTTCATCCAGTAGGAAGTAGAAATGCACAGATTAAACAATTTATTAGATTAGACTCTGATTTTGTGGTTTATATTATATCCTGTTTTTGTAACAAGATATTTGTTGGATGTACTATAAGATGTTTAGAAATGTAGACTCAAGAACATATACGATCTATAACATCAGATATACCAAACACTCCTATTGGTGTACATTTTGCATAATTTTACAATAAGGATGTGTCCTCTTTTTGTTTCATAGGTATCAAAAGACAGTTAGCACACCCATGAGATGGCAATCAAACTTTAATGTTATTACAAAAAGAAACAAGATGGATTTATTGTCTAAAATCATTGGCACCTTGTGGATTCAACAAGACTGGACATTTCTCTGTGCTTGCCTAAATAAATGTGTCCATTATATTTGATACCATATTTAGAGCTGCTTCTTTGAGACCCACATTGTTTCTTTTGGCAAATAATTATTTGCTTCAATACCTATTTATGTGTAGGATGCTCCCTATTTTAAGGATGCTTCCTGGGAAAATAAGTTTGGGGTTCGATCTGAACTAGCTCCTGAATATGTGATTCTATGTTTTCATCCTGCTTCCTCTCCTTTTTTTTCCACCCCTCCCTTCCTTCTCCTTGTTCCTTTCTCTCCCATACCTTGCTCTCCTTCATTTGCCTGGGTCTGGACTGGAAGGATGGCATACAGTTTGTGAGTTAAAACACAGTACTAGTAAATAACTTGTACTCCATATTCAGGACTGAAATTTAATAGTATGATTCACAGTTAGTTTGGTCTTTTTGGGGTTTTATTATTGCCGATATTGTTGCACATCTCCAAGTGTTGGGGCATTTTGATGAAGTTAATACCTCTTAACCTTTTGAGAACTGAATATGTGTGAACGTATACAGATTCTGGACGTATATATACGTCCACAGTCTTCTAAGGGTTAAACAGTTTTGAGGAGCAACCCATGTAAAAGTTCCAACATATTTTAATAACATTCCACCCTGTAGCCATCCAGGCCTGGGCTTTTATCATTTTTGGGTTCTTTAACCTTTTAACTGCTGGTCACTTTTAATAATTTTGATCCCTTGCTGCTGGCAATTTTGCAGGAATTTGGACCTTAAAAGTACAGTCGTATATATTTTTTTGTGTATGAGATATCCTAATGAAATTTTCTGTGTATGATGTTAGGGTCAATAGCTACACCTAGTACTAATTTTATTTTTCCACTGTTAATGGTAATTAAATAACCAGATCTTACATATTTAGCTAAAATAGAGCTATTTTCAAATATGTTTTTTTATGTTTACTTGCACGCATGTGCAAGAAACACAGTGCCATCATCCGAGTTTTCAGAGGTGTGGCACCCGTCTTCCAATTCAGTCAGTGTGTTTGCAGACATAGCTGCAGTTCTCCAATGAATGCTGCAGCTGTCTATGACAGCAGTTGAAAATGCAGTGCTGTACAGCTGAAAGGGGAGCGCCACTTCAGTGAGCAGTGCTCCCCCCCCCACACACACACATACACGCATATTGCATGCTCATGCATTCCCCCACATGCACACACTGTGTGGCCGATGGGGTGTCCAATCCCCTGTTGGCTCTGCTGCGCTCCCCCCCAAAAAAAAGGTTTCCAGGTGCCACGCTGGGAGCCCACCACAGTGTGGGAAAAATTGTTATGGCTGATGGGGGTGCCCAATCCCCATCAGCTCCAGGCCCCCCAAACAGCCTTCCAGTTGCCACACTGGGAGCCCACCTCAGCATGGCAAATGTCCCGCATCATCTTCCTAAAAGAAACAAACCTGTAAACAAAAAAACATATCCCTCGGCAGTCTCCCTGCCCACCCACGGCTACCCTCTGTGCACTCTGCCTCCTCACACCCCATACTTACCTCTGGAGTCTGGTGCTATGATCTTCGGGGGACCAGGAACACGTCTGCACTTTTCAAAGCCGACAGAGAACTGAGGAAATGCTGGTAAGCTGTATAATGCCATAAATAGGGTTTTTTTCAACTTTGATGTGTATCTCAGGCATTTTTTGGAATTGTGGCACCAAATTTTCAACATGGGGTTTTTGGGACCCCTCCTCATGAATTCTGAACTGTCATGGTGTTAATCAGGCCCGAAGGGTGATTTTGCAGTCACTGCGTGAAATCACCTTCGAGAGAGACTGATTAATGAAATAAACAGTGCCAGCTATTCATAAGGTAGACCCTCAAAAAGCCTATGTTGTTAATTTGGTGAAAAAATTCCTAAAAATGACCATTTTACGAGCGTGCATTGTGAAGTTCCTACGCATGCTCATAAGTTCGAGAATTTTTAATATTTTTACACCAGATTTTCAACATTGCCATTTTACTACACCTCCTTATGAGCAGTATAGCTGTCATTTTTTACATCTTGCCCAAAATGTGTTTCCGTGCATGTAGCGCACAGTAGCACAGTCAGTGTGTGAAATCAATGTATGGGACATATTAAGAAAATCACTGTGACACTGTTCATGAGCAGAGGTCTTAAAATGGCTATGTTGAAAATTTAGTGGAAAAATTCCTAAAAATGACTGTTTTATGAGCGTGCATTGCACAGTTCCTACGCACGCTCATAAGTTTGCAAATTTGCAATATTTGCACTCCAGATTTTCAACATTGCCATTTTACCATACCTCCTTATGAGCAGTACAGCTGTCATTTTTCACTTGTCACCCAAAATGTGTTTCCATGCATGTAGCACACAATGGCACAGTCGGTGTGCACAATCAATGTTTGGGACAGATTAAGAAAATCACAGTGACACTGTTCATGAGCAGAGGTCTTAAAATGGCTATGTTGAAAATTTGATGACAAAAGTCCATAAAATGACTGTATTACGAGTGAGCATTTTGCAGTTTCTTTGTAAATTCATGAGTTTGTAATATTTTCAGTCCAGATTTTCACCAGTGGCATTTTTCCACACTTCCTTATGAACAGTACAGCTGTCATTTTTCACAGCATGACTGAAATGTTTTTTCACACTTTCAGTGCAAAAATGCATGGTCGCTGTGAGAAATCATTGTTCGGGACAGATAAAGAAAATTACAGTGACACTGTTCATGATCGGAAGTCCCAAAATGCCTGTGTTGACAATCTGCTGTAAAAAATCCCCAAACTAATTACATTACGGGTGTGCATGCACAGTTTCTATGCACGCTTGTGACTTCACCTTTTTTTAATATTTTCACTGCAGATTTTCAACATTGCCATTTTTTACACCTCCCCATGAACAGTACAGCTGTAATTTTTCACATCCTGTTCAGAATGTGTTTTTGCATCTGTGGTGCCAAATGCCATAGTCACTGTGCAAAAGCTGCTTTTGGCTAACAAACTGATATTGCCACTGTTCATGAGGTGGGGGGGTCACAAAAAAAATGTTGAAAATTTGGAGTGAAAATGCCAGCAAATGCCTGAAGCGTTAGGGTTTCCAACCATAACGCCCCACCCTGTAGAGAATGATAGGCATCAGGGCTGTGACTTGGGTTGTCACCTGCAATGCTCATACCACTCCACCCCACCTACACCCTGCAGCCAGTGACAGGCATCGAGGTGTGCCTTGGACTCTTTGGCCCCAAAGTTCACCCCATTCTCCTATACCACACCCATCTCACCGTATTTCCTGTTGGAATGGGGTGCGCATAAGGTCCAAAGACCCCAAGGCACACCATGACACTTGTCAGTGTCTGCAAGGTAGGGTGTGGTGAAATGGCATGGCCGTTGTGCCTGATGACCCAAAGACACACCCCAATGCCTATCACTATCTGCAGGTGGTGATGGGGTTGGCTTCAGTTCAATACTTCACTGCCATTCCTATTATGCAGCTCTGTAACTCCTACACTACCAATGCCAATGCCAACAAGCAATCATTTGGCATTCACAAATGCTTGTTTATGTCCTAGTCATATGTCATGAGGCAAAGGTTGAGAATAAAAGCTAACTGAAGGTCACATGAAGGTTTATTTAATAGTCTGGATGTTATTTAAATACATTATAGTTATATTTCCCTGATATTTATGTATTGTATTTTTGCACTTCATTACACCACTGTATTGTGTGTATTTATGGAAAAAATCAGGCAAATTTTGGAATTGTGTCATAGGCTGAAACAGCACTGGATGTGGCAAGGGTAGAGGCAGGCAAAACAATGTAAAATGCAAGGCAAATGTGTGTTGCAGGTGTGGAATGCTGTAAAGGTGTTAAAGGCACTGAATATGATAATAAAGTCACTAAAATTTAATTTTTTACTGTCCTGAACTGTGCTTTTTCACATTACTCTGAAGTCAAAGGTGAGCTTTGCAACATATTGATAGTGAATGCCTTTACCACCCTTATGCTTGTAGATCACAAATGAGTTGAACACTGAGATTTCCACTAAGTGGAAAAACATTTTGTGTACCATTTTCTTGTTTTTCTAACACATGCATAATTTTTGAGCATTTGGTCACTAAAATCCACACCTCCCATCTTACTATTGTACTGCAGTACAGCATCTGGTTTGATCTTTGGGATTCCATCATGCTAGTTGCCACACGACACTGTGGACCCCTGATGCACAGTGATCAATGTGTATACAGTCTGAGTTTTCTTGGGCCTTACATGCCACATGATGGCTCTCATTTTGGGATAGTCCTCTGCAACAAGTGAAACACTATCTCCTACAGCCGGCTGTGCCTCTTGAAACTGTTGTGGCAGTCCTAACTGGGTTTTGTTGACAGTTCCACAGAACTTGGCTTTGAGGTCCTGTAAGTGTCAAACAAGCTCAGGGGTAGAGTAGAACCTGTCTGTGAACAATATATACCCCTGACTGGCAAGTTCACCCAATAACTTTATTACAATGTCATCTGATGTTTGCCCTGTCATTGTAGTCAATGCATTATTCCTGACCTTTGCTGTTACTTCGAGATTATTACAAGAAGGTGGATGAGCACTCGTTCAAACTTTTCTTCAGCACTGTGTGTGATGGTCTGGTCAACTGTGACATTTTGTACATTTTTAACGGCGTACACCATGAAATTCCACGCATACCCTCCCATCCCACCATTATCTGAATAGCTTTCACACAATTCATATGTTTTGATTTATTTATTTAGTTAGTTTTTGTTAACTGGGTAGATATACTAAACAGCATAGCTTCCTATTTTCAGGTACGACCCGGGAGATTACAACAAAGGGTATGTAGACAATAGTAGATACAAGAAAACATCATGGGAACAAGTAAAAGTCAGACATAGTACACTTATGAAAAATTTTCAGCAATGACAGTACATTTGCAGGAATCTATATGTAGTAACAAAACAGTAATATAAGTGCAAATAACTAACAGTCAAAAGTCATTTAACTAGTGAATAAGTGCTAGAAGAGAGGAAATAGTAAGATTTCCAGGCAAGTTTGAGAGTAGTAGAGGTTGGAGTCAGTAGGCATCTAGGAGGAACCAGTACAAGAGTGGGTGGATAGAGAACAGAAGCAGGGTTCAGAGCTTAGAAGAACCTTATGAAGCTCCTGTTTGAAGTTACATGGAGAAGGGGATATTCTTAGACTCAGTGGAAGGGAGTTCCATAGTATAGGTGCCCAGCTAGAGAAAGCATTCTCCCCCATTTTGATTTTACATCTCGGTTGGACAAGAAGGGATTTGTCAGCTGATCTCAGTGGGTAGGAAGAGGTCACAGGTTTGAGCAGTAGAGCCAATTTGTCAGGTATCTGGGAGGAGATTGTATTCTTTATAAAACACTAGGAAGTAAACTGACAGAAGGCTGATGGGATAAACCATCCCAGATTGAAGTTTAGTGTGCGTCCGTGAGTAAGTTTGGGTAAAGAAAAAGCAAAATGGCAAATGCTGTTGTAGCAGACATCCTACTTTCGGAGGAGCCCTCAAGTAGTTTCCAGAAAGACTATTAACTCATATGTCAATTTGAGTCTCAGGATCCCCTGTGCAATGGCCATCCTCACCGTGGATGTTAGGCTATGCCTCACTTTATTTGCCAGCCCAAGTTGAATATTGATGGATTTAATGACTGAGGTTAGGCATAGGTCAAAATCCAAGGCAGTATCAAGGGTTACTCCTAGGTATTTGAAAGAGGTAACTGTGTTAAGGGGAGAGCCATCAAGCTCTCTGATACTTGATGGCTGGGTGCAGGACTGAATTTTTGAACCTGAACCAAAGAGCATAGTCACTGTTTTATTTTTATTTAAGACAACTTGTTTTTCAATAGCCAGCTCTGAAAGGTATTGAAGTTACTGTTGAGATTCAGGTTGATATCTGAGAGGTTTGACGCTAAATTTTGACCATTTCAAGGGCATAAATTGTTTCAATCCTAGACAACCTTTGAATAAAAGAAGTGATTCATCAATGCTAATGTATCGGTCAGGGGTATATGCTGTCATAAACTTGTGTAAGAAATCTAATATACTCCATATTTTTCTTAGCTTGTCTGGTGATTCCACTCATATATCATTATCCAAAAAATGTAGGAATTGTTGTATATTTAAGAACATGTCCTTGCTCATGAGTGAGTGCACAATAGGTGTGGAGAGGAATGGGTTGCTGGACCAGTAATCAGACAGTTGTGTTTTTTTCATCAGCCCAGTCAACAAGAAAATACTAAGGAACACATACATTTCAGAATGACTGACTGGTTTCCAGGAAGAAGAACGAGAGAATTCAGACTGAGTTACATTGATCAGAAATTGTTGACATAACGGTTTGTTTCTGTGCAAATTAAATTTATAATGCTGTCATTACCATCAATGTCTGACTCTGAATAAAATATGTTAAAACACTCCAGTGATGTAGGGTTATCAGACAAAGGGACATTGATACCTGGTGATCCTGTGAACTCGAAAGGTTCTACCTGCTGTTCATTTTCATGCCACAACATTTCTGCCGCACTTCTCTGATTTGCTGCAGTAGTATTTGTAGCTAAATTTCGCTGGGCTTGTCCACTGATTCGTCTTCTTCCATGGCCTCTTCCTCTCCCTCTGATACTTATTGCATGCCTAGTCTTGTTTCCTGTGACCTCACCCCTCCTGTCTACTGAGACTGACTCTCCTTCACTTGTGGAGTCCCATACCCACTCACTTCCTGAGCTTTGTTCTTTCTCACTGTCTGTGCTTTCTTCCATAACAGTTTGCATGTCAATATTTAAAACTGTTACTTCTACTGTTTCACTTAATGCCATTTGCTACACATTGGTAGATGTTGATAGACAACTTTCAACTGTTATTTGTTCATCTACACAATGTACTGTGCCTCTCCCTCTTACATTGTTTTTCCTGCCTTGTCCCCTGCCACTTTCAGTACTGCTGAAATTTTTGGTTAGCCTGCCTCTACCTCTTATATTTGTGTCACCTCTATTTGGCCTGCCTTGACACATCGCACTTTCTGTGACTTTGTCATTATTGACCCAGCCTTTCCCCCTTTCACTTGTGGTGACTTTGTTTGTTTTTTTTGCATGCCCTGCCTCTTCCTGATATAGTTGTCCTGTCTGGTCCTTTTACAGCTTGGATGCATTTATTTGCCCTGCCTTGCCCCCTTACACCACTGGTGCATGCATTACTGTTATTGGCCCTGCCTCGCTCAGTTATGCTGTTCTCTGTTAACACAACTTTGGTGTCTGACTCTGATGAGAATAAGTCTGAATCATTACTTGTGACCCCAGCAGAGTCACTGTCTGCAAATATGTCATCTAATGCATGACTCACAGTGAAACTTTTTCCTGACATGGCAAACTCAATGTCAAAGAAAATTTACAAAATATCAAGATGAACTAAAAATGAAAATGAAAGCGGATTACAAATGAGTGCTTTAGCAGAGAGACAGAAATGTGCCATGATCAGTTCAGTCAACAGAGGTTCATCAACAGACACATGAGATGGTAGGAATGGGGGAGGTTTAAATATTCATTGATCAGCAGTCAGTAAAATAAGGTACAGTGAGCACTGGGTTTCCTGGCTTACATCAAAAAATAATACAGCAGACTATCTATTTGCTATATGATCAGAGTCACTTTCTGCAATTTCTGATAGTTTTTCCAGTCGGGAAAATAAGTCAGAAATAGAACTGTGTCTCCTGGCTTATGTCACACAAGATAAACACCAGAGTAGCTGACAGTGTTTATTACTAGCTACAATTCACTTTCTGCAGTTTGTGAATGTTTTTCCCCTTAGGTAAATAAAATCTAGATAGTGCCGTGTACCCTGGAATATGCAATCAACAAACACACCTGAATTGCTATTTTTTACAATATCCAAATAAATTTATTTAGTTGGGGACAGTGTTTAGATGAAAGGAGCTGCTTGCTGAAGTTACAAAACCCAAAGCAGGTTCCACATGTTGCAAATGGCACTCAGACACCTGACTATCAGAAACACCAAAAATTACATTTTTACTAATGTCACTGTTATTTTTTCAGTTAGGGACAGTGTTTACATACAAAGATCTGCCTGCTAAAGTGACAGAACTGAGTGCTAGTGCCACCACATGTTCAGACGGCACTATGACATCCGACTATCAAAATCACCAAAAACTCGATTTTCTGAGAAAAAAAATGATATTACTACTTCTGAGTAAATGCACAACCCTTTTATGCAGAGTTTGTTAGTATGTTTTGTTTATAATGAGGCTTTGGCACTTTTGCAAACTGATCTCTTCAGTGACTGGAGCTCGAGTGAAGATGACTTTTCTGTTAGGAACCCCACCAGTATATGGTGTGAGACTTGACTATCATCAACACATAAAACTCAATTTTTACTAATGTCCCAGTTTATTTATTGAGTTGGGGAAAGAGTTTACATGAAAGGAGCTGCTTGCTAAGTGACAGAACAGAGTGCTGGTGCCACCATGTGCTTCTGACGGTACTCAGACACCTGACTGTCAGAAAAACCAAAAACTTGATTTCTGATATAAAATAAATGACATTATTACTTCTGAGCAAGTACTACAGATAATTTTGGTATGTGATGTCTAATTATGTGACTCTTCAACTTTTGAAAACCAATCACTTCAGTGATTGGAGCTGCAGTGAAGACATCTTTTCTGTGAAGAATCCCACCAGTAAATAGTGTGACAGTTTGCAGCCTAGCCTTTTGTAAATGTAACTACAGAGGCTAGGTTGAATGACACATGGCCACATGGCATGCATTTTCCAGATCACATGTGGCCATGTGTTACACTAAAGCTGTCACACTGAAAACAAGTGCTAAACAGCAATGAATTAACAGTTCCCATTCAAACCAAGTATACTCGGCACCCACAATGGTGCTAAAGTGGGAGTGCCCTGAGAATACCTGGCACCAACTGATAAAGGGTTAACTCTGAGGGTAAGCTCTGCTGACGTTACAGGTTGTAGTAGACTTTATTTGTGGTCTTGTGTAAGTAGGGGGAGTGGGATTGTTTTAAAAAAAGTTATCTGGATATTGATCAGGTGTGGGGTCTGCCTTGTACAGCTGGGTATAGAAGTTCACAAAACTTTGTAAATGGTATTATTTCTAGTGAGGTGATGCCCATACCTGGGTCCATCAGTTTAGTAATGGTGGCACTTTTATATTTATGTTGGAGTCTGTGGGCTGAAGTTTGGAGACTTTGGTACAACCAGTTTCCTTCCACTATCAAGAGATTCTATGTTATATACAGAGGGGAAATGATTGCTGGGATACTTAGGCCCTAAATTTAAAGAACTCAGCTCTGCTTTATAGGACAGAAATATGGGTTTTATGGAATATTAACACACTAGAAGAAAAGCAAAAACGGCTTTGCAGTAGTAATAATTTATTTCATCAGCTGAAAGGCCATTAGGCAACACATGTACTGTAAAAAAATGAAATAGTAGTGATAACACAAATATTGACGGGACTTATTGCACATAATCTCATATAAAGTAATACATTTAGTGTTATTTTGTTTACATTTCTGCATTTGTATTACTGATTTTAAAAACTTCACCTCTTGTCAATAATATGTGGTCAGAGACAGCTAACAGCATCTTTAATTGTTTCTTTGGTGGGTCAAGCAATTTAGCTAAGAAAGAACCTTGCCACTTTTTCCACCGAAAATTGTATCTAGGGTAGAATGGCACCACATGGATGGTGTCCTCAGAGACACCAGTTCTACACACAAATTGTTAGGTCATAGTTATGCGACTTCCTGGCATGTCTTGCATGAAGAAAATTACAGTCAAAGGTCTCAAACCTTAATTCAGTGTAAGCCTGAAGCATTCCTGGTACTGTCAAGAAAACTAGTCCTTTGATTCATGGGTCTTTTCCACTCTGTTGGATATAGACTAAATTTTTCAGTGGGCCAGTGGTTCAAAATCTTTATGCCTCATTGCATCACCCAATTTTTGCTGGACTATGGCCATAACTTTTCACAATCACTAGCTTTGATAGAGTAACAAGGGAGAGCAAATCTGCTTGTCTCAATATAGATTTGAGGTGACGAAGCAAACTGGGATTTAAACTTTCTTTTTGAAGCTTTAACATTTCACTATAAGCTTATGGTAATCTCAAGAAGGCATATTTCAAGTGATCAACTAGTAAGAAAAAAAGTCTTGCCAGGGGTTGTACTCCATCCCTACCTGCTCAGATTCAATCCTGGACTGGAACACACTGTAGTAAACCTAAAATTATTTTCCAAAACGGCAATCATTCTTTATTGAATATGTCTAGTTTGACAGTACTCCAGATCTTGGCCCCATAGAATATTAGAGGATAAGTTTGCATTTGCTGCCTTAGAGACTGACTCTATTGAATTACCACCATGCTTTATATTAAAATGTCCAAACCCTGCTGGCCTGGAGGTCTGAGACATTGAATGCCTTCCCTACTACTCTGCTGATGACCTGCATTTGGGAATGAGCATGGCTTGCTGGTGGTAGGCCACAGGAGGAGGAGGATCCAGCATCCAATGGACTGCTCCCCTCTTCCAGGGTGGGGTGGGAAGTGTGCCAAACATTAGCCTGGCCTGTGGCAGTGGCTTGGGGTCAGACTAATGGAAAAGCACAAAGGGGATGGAGGCATCGTAGACATCCAGCATGCTGCACACAGAAGTGTATGCAGTTTGACCATTGATGTCATCGCATGCCAACTCCTCCAGGGCATGGAAAAGGAGGAAAAAGGGAGGATCATCCTGGCTGGCAGGATCATTCTTATACCCATTGGCAGGCCCCATGCCAGCAAGCTAGGCATGGCTCCAAGCAGATCCTTTCCAGTGGATTGAGCTCAGCTTGCTGCCACCTCACAGGGGGTATGCTGTAAGGGAAGCTGGAGCCAGTAAGTCTGACAGATGCTGGTTGACAGGGGTGGGGGTGGTCAGAGAAGGGGGAAGCCAGCCAGGAGGGGAAAAATGTCATAACAGAAAAAAAGTCCAAGCTGTTAGAGTAGCATCAAGCTTCTTAGTATAAATTTTAAAATGGTTAGACCACCCTAAATTAGAACTTAATGTTAAACACATGTATAAGTTAATTTCTTCAATTCTGGAGCCTCCAGGATCCCAAAAATAAGAAGGTTTAATTCTGGGGCCAAATACAGCAAAATTTACTTTTAGTTTACAAATTTTGCAAATGTCTCCAAAAGAATTATCAATTTCTTGCAGAGCAGTTCATGTCAAAGATAAGAGGACTACACCATCTGCATAAGCAAGGGCAAGAATAGCTTTACCTCTATTTTGGGGGAATTGGCCTCAAAAGGGCCAGTGAGAAACACATTCAAATACAAATTATAAAATGGGCAAGAAAAATCCAATATGATTGGTCAATAGCTGTTCAGACCTGTATGGTAACTGACCAGTAACTGCACAAGTCTATAACATACTTGCAAGTCTTGGAACTTGTCCTCTAGGCTATATTGACAGTTAAGAAAAAAAAAAAATCAACTAACAAAATGTGTGACTTGCCTACCAGGCAATTTTCTCTGTTTGATGGAGCAAATCAAGCAGCTTATTGTGAGAACCAATTTACCAATGATGAAAATTTATTAATTCTTAATTTAAAGGTTAATTTAGTCTATTATTATTATGATTACTATTATTATTATTAGTATTATTATTATTATTATTACTTTGATGCCATTCTATAAATGTGATTACACACTTCTGGGCTTGCTGTTCTTTGGTAATTTCCATACTCCCCCCCCCATGTTTGAAGGGTTCTTGGCTAACACCTTGTGACTCCATTCCTTTTCTTGGAGTGTATCTGTGGTAATTACCCAGTAACCACATGCCTTATTGTGTGTTATTGCTTACTTTTTTCGGGCTGGTAGTATAGCCTAGCGGTTAGAGGAATGAGGTGTGAGCAAGCTTGGTATATCCAGTAGACCAGACCTGAGTTTGATTCTCACAACCTTCACTTGCATACTGTGTGACTCTGAGCAAGTCACTTAACTGCCCCATGCTCCCAGGTCACCCCTGAAAGCAGGCACTTGTGCCTAGTGGGTCTTACCCGGTTACCAAAGACTAAAATAAAAATAAAAAAATACGTAAATACCAGGTGGCTTATAGTCATCTGTGTTAGAAGCATCCACTGTTAGAAAGAAAAGAATCAGTTAATTGGTTATGTATGTAAACTCTTACTCTTGACTAGGTATCTAAATATAACATTCTAATAATAATATATAAAAGTTGCAAATCAATCCCACATTTTTTACATTTTTGTCCATATGATGATACATGATAATGAATCAAATATGGATGAAAAAAAAACAAAACTAAAAACTGTATATTCTTTGCTTTCATAATCAAACATCTTTGAGAACAAGCATTTGTCAATGCCGAATGTTGTCTTGCTGGCATTGGCATTGGTAGTGAAGGAGTTAGAGAGATGCATAATAGGAATGGAAGTATAGAACCAATGTAAACCCCACCCAACCCTGCAGAGACTGACAGGCATTGAGGTGTGCCTTTGGGTCGTTGGCCATGATGCTCTTGCCATTTCACCTCACCATACCCTGCAGACTCTGACAACTGTTGCTTTGTGCCTTGAAGTTGTTGGGCATTATGCTCACCCCATTCCATAAGGAAGTACATTGAGATGGTATAGTATAGGAGAATGGGGTAAACTTTGGGGCTGAAGAGTGCAAGGCACACCTTGACACCTGTCAGTGGCTGCAGGGTGGGGGTGCAATGGCATGAGCACTACAGCCAACAATCCAAAGGCACACTCCTGATGCCTGTTTGTACAGGGTGGGACGCTATGGTTAGAAACCCTAACTCCTCAGGCGTGTGTTGGTATTTGCACTCCAAATTTTCAACAAGGCCTTTTTGTGACCCCACCTCATGAAAGCATTTGGGACCTCTACTCATGAACAGTGGTGCTGAGATTTTGTTAATCTGTCTCGAATGTTGATTTCCCACAGTAACCATGCCACTCTGCACCACATGTGTGAAAACACAGTTTGGGCAGGATGTGAAAAATGACAGCTGCACCATTCATAAGGAGGTGTGAAGAGATGGCAATGTTGAAAATCTGGATTGAAAATAATAAAAATTCTCAAAGTTACAAACGTGCATGAAAACTGCGCAATGAACACTTGTAAAACAGTCATTTTTTGGAATTCTTTCACTAAATGTTTAACATAGGCATTTTGGGACCTCTGCTCATGAACAGTGGCACTATGACTTTCTTAATCTGTCCCGAACATTGATTTCCCACAGTGGCTGCACCATTGTGCACCAGATGTGTGAAACCACATTTTGGGCAGGATGTGAAAAATTACAGTTGTACTGTTCATAAGGAGGTGGGCAAAAATGGCAATGTTGAAAATCTGGAGTGAAAATATTAAAAATTCTCAGTTATGACTCTGCATGGACACTGCACAATGTACGCTCATAACATAGTCATTTTGTGGAATTTTGTCACCAAATTTTCAACATAGGCATTTTGGGAGCTCTGCTCATTAACAGTGTTACTGTGATTTTCTTACTCTGTCCCAAACATTGTTTTCCTACATCGACTGCACCACTGTTCACCAGATGTGCGAAAACACATTTTGGACAGGATGTGGAAAATGACAGCTATACTGTTCATAAGGAGGTATGAAAAATGGCAACATTGAAAATCTGGAGTACAAATATTAAAAATTCTCAAAGTTATGAGCGTGTGTGGAAACTGCGCAATGCACGCTCGTAAAACAGTCATTTTTGGGAATTATTTCACCAAATTTGCAACATAGGCTTTTTGGGAGCCCACCTCATGAACAGCAGCACTGTTGTTTTGTTAATCAGTCCCAAAAGGTGATTCTGTGCAGTGATCTCAAAATCACCTTTCGGAACGAATAACGAGATGACAGTAACTGAATTCATGAGGTGAGGTCCCAAGAACCCCATGTTGAAAATGTGCTGTCAAAAGTTCACAAAAATGGCCAAGATATGCACCAAAGTTGAAAAAAAACATTTATGCCATTATACAGCTTACTGGCATTTCTTCAGTTTGCGGTTGGCTTTGAAGAGCGCAGATGTGTTCCTGGTCCACCGAAGATTGTTGTACCAGACTCCGGAGATACGTATGGGGTGAGGGGGGGTGTGGGGAGGTGGGCTACACAGAAGGTGGGTGTGGGTTGAGGGATGGGCACCAGACACATCGAGGGACCATTTTCTCATTTTTCAGGGGGTAAAAAGGAAAAAAAAACAAGACAACACGGGTCGGTTTTCTTGTTTTGCAGGTGTGTTTTGGCACACTTGATGGGCTCCCAGAGTTCCACCTGTATTTTTGGGGAAGGGGAATGAAGCCGATGGGGACTGATCCCCCATCAGCAAATTGAACTGGGGAAGGGGCATGCCAAGAGAGGGATTAGACACCCCAACATCAGCTTATTGGGGAGTGTGAGAGGTGGACGGCGACAGCCGAAACCATGCTTCATTGAAATGTAACAACAGGGAAGGCTCACCCTGCAATAAGGGTGAGCTCCTCATTCCAGCAGCGAAATTGTTTCATGTTGGTGGCACGCTTTTGCACTGCTGTCATAGACAGCGTGCACTCTAATTCATGCCACAGAGCCCAGCCTGAAAAAGCAGTGGCCCCACTGGCCACAACAAGACCGCACCTCCAAAATCTGCTATTCCAAGCTACCACAATATGTTGCTTGCACATGCGCAAGACAACATAAAAATGTGCATTAGTACAAAACAGCGATCAATGATTGTATGTCCAGCTCTGAAGCCATCAGGTTAACATGACAAAATGGTATTATCATCTATAAGCTTAGTAATCGCATCAAAATTAACTTAGAAAAATGTTTTGATAGAATATAAATTTAGCCATTTGAGCAATTGGATACAGGATTTAATCTGCCCCCTTTTAAGAACATGGAGACAATAAGATTTCCCTTCCATGAGTGTGGAATGTAATTAGTCAATAAGGCAATAATTAAAGGAGCTGCAAAGAGAGCTGACAGAACCTCTAGCAGCCTTGTTTACAGAGTCACTCAATACTGGAGTGGTGCCATCGGATTGAAGGAAGACACATGTGGTCCCTCTACACAAATCTAGCAATAGGGAGAAGCCAGAGAACTGTAGGTCAGTCAGCCTCACATCAGTAGTGGGAAAATCATGAAGACAATGCTTAAAGAAAGGATAGTGGGACATCTGGAGGCCAACAGTGCCCAGGACCCTAGGAAGCATGGTTTCACAGCAGATAGGTCATGTCAGACCAGTCTGATAGATTTCTTTGACTGGATGATAAAGGAAGTAAATCAGGGACTAGCAGTGGATGTTGTCTACCTCAATTTCAGCAAAGTCTTAAACAGTGTCCAACACAAGAGGCTGGTAAACAAGATGGGTAGTCTAGGCATGGGAAACAAAATAGTAAACTGGGTTAGGAACTTGCTAATGAACAGGAGGCAGAGGGTGGTGGTAAATAGGGTACAATCTGGGGAAAGGTGAGTGACCAGTGTGGCACCTCAGGGATTAGTCCTTGGGCCAGTCCTGTTCAATGTCTTCATTTGTGACATTGCATAGGGGTTCAAAGGAAAGGTCAGTCTATTTGCCGATGACAACAAGATCTATAACAGGGTGGATACTCCAGAAGTGGTGGAGAAAATGAGTAAGGACCTGGGGAAGCTTGAGAAATGGTCTAAGGAGTGGCAACTGAGGTTTAATGCAAAAAATTGCAAAGTTATGCACTTGGGACACAGGAATCCTGGAGACAGCTACAGGATTGGTGGGGGGGGGGAGTTGCTGACAGTCACCAAGGAAGAAGGGGACCTAGGAGTTATTGTTTAAGATGGCTTGAAAATGTCAAAGCAGAGTACAAGGGCAGCAGGGAAGGCCAGTGGCATGCTGGGGTGCAAATGCAGTATTGCAGTAGTATAAAGCTTTGAGCTGCAAACCTAGAGACCTGGGTTTGAATCCCACAGCCCCCACTTGCATACCATGTGATCCTGAGCAAGTCACTTAACTTCCTTGTGCTCCGAGGTCACACTTGTAAACAAGCTTTCAGCTTAGTGTGTCTCTCCTGCTAAAAAAAACCTAAAAAAAAAATAGGCAGGAGTGTCACCAGCAGAAGATGAGAGATAGTGATGCCATTATATAAAACCCTAGTCAGTCCTCACATGGAGTACTGTGTGCAGTTCTGGAGGCCGCACCTTCATAAGGACATTAATAAGCTAGAGGTGGTCCAAAGAAGGGAAATGAAGATAGTACAGTGCCTGCACCACAAAACTTATGAGGAGAGATTAAGGGACCTTAATATGTACTCGTTAGAGGAGAGGACAGGAGAGGAGAGGAGGGAGAGAGGGGACATGACAGAAACATTCAAGCACCTTAAGGACATAAACAAGGTGCAGGGGGAAACATCTTCCAATACAGGAGTAGAAGAACAAGTGGGCATGACATGAAATTGGAGGGTGGCAGGTTGAGAGGGAATGTGAGGACATTCTTCTACAGGGAGAGGGTGGTGGATGCACAGAATGGTCTGCTACAGGAGGTGGTGGGAGTGAGCACTGTGGTTGGATTTAAACATGCATGGGACAGGCCTAGGGGAACCATGGAGATAAAGCAGCAGGAGGGAGAGAAGCTGTTATCAAGTACAAGGCTTACAGGCAGACTAGATGGGCCCAGTGGTCCTTATCTGCTGACAATTTATCTGTTTCTGTTTCTACATAAGGCACAACAGGGTGTGTCTTAGTGTAATAATAACTGGGTCCTGTATTTTTCCTAAGGAAACCCGGTTCATAACTTGCCATTATAAAGGAGTGTTTATAATGGCAAACACAAGCCGGGTTTCCTTCACATCTGCAAGTGTGCCAGCTGTCTGAAGTTGTCACACTGAACCCACCTGAACCCAGCACCACCAGTCGCTCTCAGTGGTAAGAAAATATTTAAAAAAGTGGAGTGCCACATAACTTTTCTACGTGGCTGCCTACTTACATTGAAAATCTTGAAAAAAAAAAGAGATACCGGTTTAATGAGCCGTGGACCACGCTTCAGCCAGAGGGAACAGCAGCTGAACAGCGACTGACTTAGTCTTATTTTATATAATTGCTCGGGCAAACAAACAGGACCAGCAATTATAAAAAATGAAATATGGGGTAGTGTGTAAAAACTCAAATTTTACACACACACCCTCTGTGTTGGATGCTTGAATAAACCCCTCAAGCTTCACTCTCGGGGTTTATGTAGCATGCAACACCCTGGGTGTGTGTAAAAATCTTGTTACACGCACCACCCCAAACATTATTCTGTATATAATGTCACACCTTGGGTGGTTGAAGAACAAGGCCACAGTGCACTCAACACACAAGATGTGATGTTATTTCACAATAACACACACCCTGGAGTACCTTATTGCTACTATATAATGATTCTTTATTAAGAAATAAAAATAAAATCAGGAAAATATGTTTAAAATAGTATTTTTTTGTAATTTTTTTAAAGGGAGGTATACTTATTCAAAAAGAAGTCTTTAGATTTTCTGTTGTCCAGCAGGTGGCAGTGCAGCTATATATTTTACCTGTATCCCGGTGGTGCTGCTACTGTGCTCTCTTTCTCCAGGTACCCTGTGACTGTCAAACTGTACATCCTGTTCTGCACTCCCCCAATTCTGAGTGATCACATTTCTCCTGTGACAGTGTGAGAAAGTGTTGTTTTGTACCAGGAGAAAGTATATTGTATTTTAAATCCTTGTTTCCCTGATTTTGCATGTAGAGTACAGGATGGACAGAAGCAAAGGTGAGGTGAGTGAGGTCATTGGCTGATTTCTTTTACTATATACTGTACAGTGCCGGTTTACAGTTCAAGTCTATTTATATGTATTTTTTTGGTGGGGGGATTTTCTTTTCACAGCTGTTCAAATGCAACAGTTCTATAAAAGAGCTTGGCAGTGTGAGCAGCAATTGTGGCACTTTTTAACTCTTCACATGCTCTCATAATCATGCTGGGGGATGGTCAATGGAGGGCTTGGTTCATTTTCTTTTAATTTTTTGGGATTCAGTAGTATTAGCGCTTAGTGGTGGAGCAAAGGTGGAAAGTACTGTGTGTGGGGGGGTGCACCTGTGTTGGCTTCAGTGTCTAGTAATGTTTTTCTGTGTGGACAGGGCAGTATAGACTTTGTGGTGGGCTGTGTGCAGAGGGAGGGATTTATTTTACTGTTCTGTGATCACTTGTGTGCCTGGACTTTGTACAGTGATGTTATTGTGAAATAATATCACTGTTTCAGGCACGCAGTGACCAACCAGAGGGGAGTAAATTGTATTGCCATTGTATAATTATGTTTAACACATGTGTTGAAAAAAAAACATTCAAAAGATCAGACCAACAAGATTTATTCTTAATCTGTATCTCAGCTGGGGTTTTACTAACCCCTGGTGCTTTCACCCTTTTTAAGTGCATTAATAGTATTGAAAACATCAACTACAGTGATTTTTGACATCTCAAATCAAGATGTAGATAGTAGATACTCATGCAATAGTGGCACAGTGCAGCCACTGTAATTAAGGTTGAGTAGGCACTTTAATATTAAGCCCCAATTTTTGCACTTAAATAATTGCAACCATTCAACAGATTTGCACAAAATTGTGCATGCATGGTCTTTTAGGTAGATAGCTGAATGTGCCAAATTTCATTCAGTTCAGCAGTGCAGATTTCATGATCTGGATAGTGCAAAAATTGAATTTCTCAGGATTGTTTGCTGTTTCTTTTTTTTTAACAGCCCTAGGACCCAGATGGTTTTGACATTTGGTCTGCAATTTTCAGAGTAGAAAGAAGCTGGCCTACAGATGTGCCTTTTATTTTATTTATTTATTTGAAGATATCAGATTTCAATTTTTGAGTCAGGGACTCATTTACAAATGCTCCACATTGCTGGTTTGGTGGAAAAATATTAATATGTCCCAAAATTATAAATTTTTTTTAATTCAGGTTCTGAGCATGCTCAGAAAGCACTTCAAAATAGCTATATAAAATGAAAAAATATTTTTTTTCTATGGGGCCAATCCTTTTTCTTGAGGGGAAAATAATTTTTTTTTGTTTGTTGCCATCTTGTTGTCCATTTTTTCCTAAAAATTTAAATTTTAAAACTGTCTAAAATAAAATGCTAGAGGGAAACCAACACATCTATGTTGTACCTAGGGACTCCATTAGGAGCACTGTGCAGTTAACTGTTGGACAAATTACTCCAAAATGTGTTTTTTTATATATTAAAAACACTTTGTCATGACTCACTTTTGCTTTTTTCATTTGACATTCATATGAAAATGTTCATATGAATTATAATCTTTGTTTTTTTATGTTTTTTTGAAGATTCCTAGTGCCTTGATGGCTTGGAATTTTGGTATGAAGTTTTCTGTGTAAATAGGGGCTGGTGCATGAATGTACCGTTTGCTGTTTTGGTGAAAACATTTTAATCTATTAGAAAGCTACAACATTCAGCCTCCACAAAGACTAACAGATGTACCTTGTTCATTGGGACCCCATTAGGTGGATAATGCACAGTACTACTGTTGAATTGCCCCCCCCATTTTATTTTTTATTTTTATACCACTGTCCTGTAAATATATATATAAATATTTCCCTGGTGTCTAGTGGCACCCCCCACACCCTCTGACCACCATCCCCATAATTAATATATATTTTCCTGGTGTCTAGTGGCAAACCCCACCCTTTTATCACCATCCCGGAAATTAATATATATTTCTGTGGTATCTGGTGGCACACCCCTCTGATTACTGTCCCCATAATTCATATATATTTCCCTGGTATCTAGTGGCACCCCCTTTGATCACCAGCTCCATCTTTTAATACCCTGCAATAAAGAAAACTTTCCCTTGATGACTTTCTAAAAATGTTTTAACCTGTTAAAAAAAAGTCCCTTGCCAATCTGACCACCCCTGCCTGACCTCCCACTCAGCAGCCCTCCACAGCCCCCACACACCTTAACAGGTCCCAGGGTCAAATTGCAGTCTCCAATCGATGACACGTCTTGCTACTGGAACCACCAACTTCAATATGAGAAACTAAGGTAAATGCGGTTCAGTGTACTTCAAAGCGGGGGGTTGAACTTTACATTAATGCATAACTTTGTCATTTTTGCATATTTTGACAACATATTTTCAATGTGGCCTTTGTGGGATCCCACCTCATGACCAGTGGTGGTGGGATTTCACAAATTAAGCCTAAAAAGTGATTTTGTGGTCACTTGACAAAGTCACTTTTCAGGTGGGATTTGAAAATTTTCACTACCCTTGTTCTTGCTTGTGGGGTCATAAGAAGGCTATGTTTAAAATTCAAGGAAAATTATGTAAAAATGGCAATGATATGTGCATTTATTGATATTTTGCTACACTCGATCCTGATTTTGTTCATTTTAAATATTTTGACCCTAAATTTACTTTGCAACCATCTTTTCACACCACCTCATGAATGTGGCAGCTGTCATTTTTCAAAGCCTGGGTAAACTGTGTTTTCACACCTGTGGCATGCAACGGTATTTCAATGGTGGACAATCACATATTGTTAGGGATTTCAAAATTTTCATTACTGGGTTCATGAGGTGGGGCAATAAGAAGGCTATGTTGACAATTTTGGCCTTGTTTAAATACAAGTGCAAGTGCAGTACAAATCTAAGGAGGGATGGAAGCACATGGTCCAGAGGGATCTGTGCTCCCACAAACAAATGAGGATACAATTACACTAGCTCAAAAAGTAAGGAAATTCTTTGCAAAAAATGTTGTTACTGCACTAGTTAAAGTTAAAAAAAACACAAAAACAGGGAAATGTGGCATTAGGCTTTCCACCCTTAACATCACACCCCCACCATGCAGGCAGTAACAGGAGAAAGCATTACTGTTTCACCTCTTTTGTGTCTTAACAAATCAGGGATGGGGTGTGCATTGGAGTTGTCAACCTCAATTCTTATCCCATTCCATAATTTAATAAGCTGAAATGGGTACAGCATATGAAAATAGGGAGTGCATTAGCACATTAGCATTGACAAAGCCAAGGCACACACCACACTTCATTTGCAAAGATGCAAGAGATGTGAAACCATAATTTTTTGTGTGTGTGTGTGTGTGTGTATATATATATATATATATATATATATATATATGAAAAAATCCATTTAATGCATCAGTTAGGGTTGTTCCACAGTGCCAAAAGCAAATAAATTTGGTGTTAGGATTGAAAGCCCCACTTGCACCCCCCAGCCCTCCCCCCAACAGTCATCAGGGTGTGCGTTGGGCTTGTTGGCCCTAACTCTTACCCCATCACATGTGTAAACAAGCTGAGGTATAGGAGAATGGGGTGAGAGTTAGGACCAATGAGACCAACTCTCACCCCGATGCTGGCTGGGGGGCAGACTGGGGGGCGCAAGGGGGGCTTTCAACCCTAACACAGAATTTCCTTGCTTTTGTTGCTGTGGAACAACCCTGACTGATGCATTACACAGAGTTTTTTGGCCCGAATTTCCATTATTTTTGAGAATGAGGACTATAAATAGTGAATAGATTATGGTGGTGGGAAAGGGCCCCATGCTCCCACCACGTGATGTGTAGTGACATAGTTATGGTAACTGCAATGCAAACAAAAGTGCTAATGGTTATGCACATGGTGACGCAAACATAAAAGGTAACACAAACGTTAATAGAAACACAAGGGCAAAGTGATGGTAAAGCGAACAGTGATGCAAACAGAGACACAAGCGCATATGTAAACACAACTGGTAATGCGCACGGTCACGGTACCACTATTGTAAACACAAATGTTACAGCAACAATAATGCCAAAGGGAACAGAAATGGAAAGGCGAACACAAGCACATATGGAAATGCAAAGTGTGACGTGCACAGTCATGATACCGCAATTGTAAATGCAAATGGTAATGGTAACAGCAAAAATAATGCCAAAGGAAACAGATACGGAAAGGCAAATGCAAGCACGTATGGAAACGCAAACTGTAACATGCACGGTCATGGTACCACAATTGGAAATGCAAATGGCAATGGTAACAAGTAAAATAATGCCAAAGGAAACAGAAATGGAAATGCAAATGCAAACACGTATGGAAATGCAAACCGTTACATGCACGGTCAAGGTACTGCAATTGTAAACGCAAATGGTAGCGGTAACAGCAACAATAACACCAAAGGAAACAGAAACACAAATGCAACTGTGTACGGAAATGCAAACCATAACGTGCATGGTGACGGTACTGCAATTGTAAACACTAATGATAATGGTAACAGTAACAATAATTCCAAAGAAAACAGAAACGCAAACGCAATCGCAAGCACATAAGGAAACGCAAACCATGACACGCATGGTGATGGTATGGCAATTGGAAACTCAAATGGTAACGTTAACAGCAGAAATAATGACAAAGTAAACAGAAATGAAAATGCGAATGCAAGTGTGTACACAAACAAGAACGCAAAGAGTAACGCACATGGTGGCGTACACGGGAATGATAACACAAATGGGTATGGAAACACAAGTGGGAACAGTAACTGTAACAGTAATGGAAGTGCACATCCTGTATTTTTCCAACAGCTGCATAGAGAAACACAGTGTGTAGAAAGAATGTATGCATAATAATGGGCCTCAGAGCAGAAAATGAGCTTTTGGAATACTTAAATTGCTGATATCTCAGGAACTGTATGACGTAGAAAAAAAATTTAAATTTCATATGATACATGAGTTCCTGGGCTAGGTTTTCCATATTCTGTATCTTGCCCCTTTTTTGAGATATGAGCCCCAAAAGGCACAGCATACGCCTCCATGTTAGTCTATGGGAAAAAAAACATCAACTTCAGAGTACCGTAACTTAGCCTCCCTGCAATATTTTTTCACCAAACTATGAAAAGGCACATCTGTGAGATGTTGGCAGCCTGCCCTCCAAATTTCAGCCCACAAGACCAAACCATTCTTTTGCAGCAGGGTGGAAAAGAATTCCTGTCATTTTGGCCATAGTCTGAAAAACTAGTGTTGCAATTTGCAAAGGCTTTCACAAAAATTTGCGAAAGTGTTGCAGGTGCGACACTACTTTTACCAGAAATTTGAAAAACATATTTCTGGGGTGTTTAACCCCAAAATAAAGACATGGCTAGCATCCTGAGGGTCCGACTAGGTGAACACAAAAAGAGTTGTGTTCCTAGAGGGTCCCAATTTTAAATGCCAAGCATTTTTCTGATCAGTAACTGAAAACAAAATGGTGGATTTGCCACACTACTAGGGCCATTTGTGACACTAAAAGGTGCATTTGTGAAAGTGTTGAACTTTTTGTTAACTTTTCCCATTGACTTATAATGGGAACTTGTTTTTTGAATAACTTTTGAACCATTCAATATTTTTTCACAAAATCTTTAAAAGGCACATTGGGGACCCCAGCCGCATGTTCCCTGAAGTTTTCAGACTGGTCGTGCAAACTGTGTGACCTGCAGGTGTGAGCAAAGAATTTGCAAAAAAGCATAATTGCACACATGGATATCGCTTAATACCTCTGCAGCCATATATCCAACTGGTACAGAAGTTGGCAGATACCAAGAACTATGGAGCCCCCCCCATGTCTGCCAAATTTCAGGCAAATCCATTGAACAGAGGAAATGTTATTAAGGTGCAATGTTTCACCCTTTAACCTTAAAAGTGCTACTCAACCCTAACTATGTGCAGTTGAAGTAGTGAAAGTAATGTAGTGGTGAAGGGCCTCATGCTCCCACCACATGATGTTTTCTGACATAGTAACAGTAAGGGCAAGGGAAACGCAAGTGCTAACAGTTGCGTACATGGTGACAGAAATGTAAATGGTAAAGTAAATGTTAATAGAAATGCAAGCACAAAGTGATGCCAAACGAACAGTGACGCAAAAGGGAGACATAACTGCTTAAGGAAATACAAACTGTGACATGCACGGTCATGGTACGGCAATTGGAAATGCAAATGATAATGTTAACAGCATAAATAACGCCAAAGGGAACCAAAACGGAAATGCGAACGCAAGTGCACACGGAAATGCAAACTGTAATGCACATGGTCACAGTGCCGTAATTGTAAACGCAAATGGTAAAGTTAACATGAACAATAACACTAAAGGAAACAGGAATGGAAGTGCGTATGGAAATGCAAACCATAACGCACACGGTCACGTTTCCGCAGTTGTAAATGCAAATGGTAATGGTAACAGCAACAATAACAGCAAAGGAAACAGAAATGCAAAAGCAAATGGAAGCACATACGGAAATGCAAACCGTAATGCGCATGGGCACGGCAACGCAATTGGAAATACAAATGGTAATAGTAACAGCAACGAAGACGCAAACTGAAAGAGAAATGCAAACGCAAATGAAAGAGGTGCCGGAAATGCAAACTGAAATGCAAACAGAAACAGTAGTGGAAATGCAAATGGTAACAGTAATGCAACCACAATGGCAAATGAGAACTCAGAGGGTAATGCACATGGAGGAGTACACGGGAACAGTAAGGCAAATGGGTACTGAAGCACAAGTGGAAATGTTAACTGTTACATTAAAAGAAGAGCACACCCTGTTTTTGCCCAACAGCTGCATAGAGAAACACAGTGTGTACAAAGAATGTATGCATAATAATTGGCCTTGGAGCAGAAAATGATCTGTTGGAATACTAAATTGCTTATATCTCAGGAACAGTGCGACATAGAAAAAAAATTTAATTTCATATGATTCCTGAGTTTCCTGGTGAGGTTTTCACATTGTCATGTTGAAAAGTCCATATCTCACACCATTTCTGAGATATGAGACCCGGAATACACGGTGAATGCCACCATGTTAGTCTATGGGGAAAAAAGTCAACTTCCGAGTACTGAAACTTGGCATCCATGCAATATTTTGTCACCAAACCACCAAAAGGCACATCTGAGAGATGTTGGCTGCCTGCTTTGCCTCCAAATTTCAGCTCAAAAGACCAAACCATTGTTTTGCAGCAGGGTGGCAAAGAACTCCTGTCATTTTGGCCATAGTCTGGAAAAGTAGTGTCACAATTTGCAAAAGCTTTCGCAAAATTTTGCAAAAGTGTCACAGATGCAACAGTACCTTTCGACACCACTTTTTCCAGAAATTGGAAAAACATTTCTGGGGTGCTTAACTCCAAAATAAAGACATGGCTAGCATTCTGAGGGTCCGACTAAGTGAAACAAAAATAATTGTGTTCCTAGAAGGTCCCAATTTTATATGCCAAGCATTTTTCTGATCAGTAACTGAAAAAAAAAGTGGATTTGCGACACTACTAGGGCCATTTGCAACACTAAAAATTGCATTTGCAAAAGTGTTGAACTTTTTAAGGTTTCCCATTGACTTATAATGGGAACTTTTTTTTTTTAATAACTTTTGAACTGTTCAATATTTTTTCACAAAATCTTCAAAAGGCAAATCAGGGACCCCGGCCGCATGTTCTCTTTAGTTTTTGGACCGGTTGCACAAACCGTGCGACCTGTAGATGTGAGCAAAGAATGCACAAAAGAGCGTAATTGCGCATTTGGATGTTGCTTAATAACTCCACAGTGGTATATCTGACCAGTATGAAAGTTGGCACATCCCAAGACTTACCATGGCCAACTGTGCATACCAAATTTCAGCAAATCTATTCAATGGTGGCAAAGTTATTAAGGTGTAAAATTTCACCCTTTAACCTTAAAAGTGATACTCAACCCTAACTATGGTAGCACTAACATGCTATCATAATATATATATGTATATATATATATATATATATATATATATATATATATATATATTAGAGGCAACAAACTCTGTTTAATGCATCAGTTAAGGTTATTCAACAGTGAAAAAAGTGAGGAAATTCAGTGTTAAGATTGAAAGCACCCCTTGGACCCCCAGCCCACCCTCCAACTGACATCCGGGTGCACATTGGGGTTATCAGCCCTAACTCTCACCCTATCACATGTGTAAAGAAGCAGAGCCATAGGAGAATGGGGTGAGAGTTAGGACCAATGACCCCAACATGCATCCCGATGCCGGTTGGGGGGTGGGCTGGGGGGTCCAAGGGGGGGCCTTCAACTCTAACACCAAATTTCCTTGCTTTTGTCACAGTGGAACATCCCTAACTGATGCATTAAATGGAATTTTTTGCTTCTAATTTCCCTTCTTTTTGAGAAAGAGGATGATAAATAGTGAATAGAATGTGGTGGCGGGGCTCCATGCTCCCAGAACATGATATCTTGTTACATAGTAACAGGAACTGCAAAGCAAATGCAAGCAGCAATGGTGACACACATGGTAAAGCAAACGTAAATGGTAAAGCAACGTTAATAGAAATGCAAGCATAAAGTGACACCAAAGTGAACAGTGATGCAAATGGACATGCAAGCACATACAAAAATGCAACTGGTAACGTGCACAGTGACAGCGTTGGTATTGTAAATGCAAATGTTAAGTGTTACAGCAACAAGAATGCCAAACGTAACAGAAATGAAAACGCGAATGGAAGCGTGCACGTAAATGTGAACTGTAACACTCATGGGCATGGTACCACAATTGTAAATGGAAATGGTAAAGTTAACATGAACAATAACACCAAAGGAAACAGAAATGTAAACGTGAACGCAAACGCGTAATTAACCGCAAACCGTAATGCACACGGTCACATTACTGCAACTGTAAATGCAAATGGTAATGGTAACAGCAACAATAATGCCAAAGGAAGCAGAAGCACAAAAGGAAATGCAAGCACATATGGAAACTCAAACTGTAATGCGCACGGGCCCAGTAACGCAATAGGAAATACAAATGGTAACAGTAACAGCAACAAAGATGCAAAACGAAAGACAAACACAAATGAAAGGGCTACTGTAAATGCTAATGGTAAATGCACATGATGACGCAAACCAAAACACAAACACAAACAGTAGTGGAAACGCAAATGGTAACAGCAAAGCAAACACAAGCACAAACGAGAACGCAAAGTGTAACACACATGGTGACATACACGGGAACGGTAATGCAAATGGGCATTCAAATGCAAGTGAAAACAGTAACTGTAACATTAACAGAAGGACATACCCTGTTTTTCCCCAACAGCTGCATAGAGAAACACAGTGTGTACAAAGAATGTATGCATAATATTTGGGCCTTGGAGCCGAAAATGAGATTTTGGAATACTAAATTGCTTATATCTCAGTAACCTTATGACGTAGAAAAAAAAATTTCACATTGTGTATGATTTTCCTGGCTACATCTTTGCTAAACGCATAGCCCATAAGGCTACTCATTGTCATGATGAAAATTCCGTATCTCACACCATTTTCGAGATACGAGCCCCGAAAGTCGCAGCGTACACCACCATGTTAGCCTAAGGGAAAAAATGTCAATTTCAAAGTATTGTAACTTGGCAGCTGTGCAATATTTTTTCACCACACCACTAAAAGGCACATCTGTGAGATGTTGGCTGCCTGCCCTCCAAATTTCAGCCCAAAAGACTAAATGGTTCTTTTGCAGCAAGGTGGCAAAGAACTCCTGTCCTTTTGACCATAGTCTGAAAAAGTAGTGTCGCAATTTGAGACACTTTGGCAAAAATTTGCGAAATTGTTGCAGGTGCGACACTACTTTGCGACACTACTGTTTCCAGACATTTGAAGAATATGTTTCTGGGGTGTTTAACCCCAAAATAGAGACATGGCTAGCATCCTCAGGGTCCGACTAGGTAAACACAGAAAGATTTGTGTCCCTAGAGGGTCCCAATTTTAAATGCCAAGCATTTTTCTGATCAGTAACTGAAAACAAAATGGCAAATTTGCGACTCTACTATGGCCATTTGCAAAACTAAAAAGTGCATTTGCAACACTTTTGAACTTTTTGTTAACTTTTCCCATTGACTTATAATGGGAACTTGCTTTTTGAATAACTTTTCAACCGTTTAATATTTTTCCATGAAATCTTCAAAAGGCACATCGGGGACCCTGGCCACATGTTCCCTGAAGTTTTTGGACCAGTCGTGCAAACTGTGCGACCTGTAGACAAGAGCAAAGAATTTGTAAAAAACATAATTGTGCATTTGGTTGTTGCTTAATAACTCCACAGCCATATACCTGACCATTACGAACGTTGGCAGATCCCAAGATCTGCCTTGCCCAATCATGCATTCCAAATTTCAGGCAAATCCGTTGAACAGTGACAAAGTTATTAAGGTGCAAAGTTTCACCCTTTAACCTTAAAAGTGCTACTCAACCCTAACTATGGTAGCACTACCGTGCTACCATAATATATTTACATACATATATATATATATATATTCATGGCTAAAACTCCATTTAATGCATCAGTTAGGGTTATTCCACAGTGACAAAAGCAAGGAAATTCGATGTTAGGGCTGAAAGCCCCCCTTGCACCCCTACCCTGCCTCCCAACCAGCATCGGGGTGTGCGTTGAGGTCACCAGCCCTAACTCTCACCCCATTCCATGTGTAAACAAGCTGAGGTGGTGAAGTATAGAAGAATGGGGTGAGAGTTAGGACCAATGACCCCAATGCACACCCCGATGCCGGTTGGAGGCGGGGGGGTGCAAGGGGGGATTTCAACCCTAACATCGAATTTCCTCACTGTTGTCGCTGTGGATCAACCATAACTGTTGCATTAAACAGAGTTTTTTGCAATTAATTTTCCTTCTTTTTGAGAATGAGGACTATAAATAGTGAATGGAATGTGATGGTGGGAGCACCACACAATTTTTTTTGTCACATAGTAATGGTAAGTGCAATGCAAACACAAGCGCAAATGATTACGCACATGGTGACAGAAACGCAAATGTTAACGCAAATGGTAATAGAAATGCAAGCGCAAAGTGACACCAAAGCGAACAGTGATGCAAACAGAGATGTTAATGCAAGCGCATCTGGAAACGCAAATGGTAACATGCACGGTGATGGTACTGCAATTGGAAATGCAAATGGTAATGGTAACAGCAACAATAACGCCAAAGAAAACAGAAAAGGAAACGCAAGCATGTATGGAAATGTAAACGCACACGGTCACGGTACCGCAATTTGAAACGCAAATGGTAACGCTAACAGAAACAATAATGCCAAAGGAAACAGAAACGCAAATGCAAGCGCATACAGAAAACGCAAACCATAATGCTCAAGGACATGGTAATGCAATTGGAAATGCAAATGGTAATGGTAGCAGCAATGATGACGCCAAACGAAAGACAAATGCAAATGGAGGGTGGCCACAAGTGCAAATGGTAATGTGCATGATGATGCAAATCAAAATGCAAACAGAAACAGTAGTGGAAATACAAATGGTAACAGTAATGCAAATGCAAGCACAAACAAAAACGCAAAGGGTAACACATATGGTGGCGTACGCGGGACTGCTAATGCAAACAGGTACAGAAACGCATGTGGAAACGCTAAGTGTAACAGTAACGGTAGCACACACCCTGGTTTTCCTCAACAGTTGCATAGAGAAACACAGTGACTACAAAGAATGTATGCATAATAATGGGCCTCGGACCAGAAAATGAGCACTTGGAATATTAAATTGCTTATATCTCAGGAAACGTACGCTGTAGAAAAAAATTTAAATTCCATATGATTCATGGCTTTCCTGGCTAGTTTGGGGGGGCTAAGCATCTTTCTGATGAAAAGTCTGTATCTTGAAGCATTTCCAAGATACGGGCACCAGAAAGGCACAGTACATGCCGCAATGTTGATCTATGGGGAAAAGCATTAATTTTGGAGCACTGTAAGTTGGCAACCATGCAATATTTTGGCACCAAACCACTGAAAGGGACATCTGTGTAATGTTGGCTTTCTTCTCTCCAAATTGCAGCCCAAAAGATCAAACCGTTCTTTTGCAGCAGGGTGGCAAACAAGTCCTATTATTTTGGCCATAGTGTTGCAAAGTAGTGTCGAAATTTGCAACACTTTCACAAAAAAAATCACAAAAATGTCGCAGATGCGACACTACTTTGTGACACTACATTTCCCAAAAATTTCAAAAATATATTTCTGGGGTGTTTACCCAAAATAAAGACATGCCTAGCATCCTCAGGGTCTGACTAGGTAAACACAAAAATAATTGTGTCACTAGATGGTCCCAATTTTAAATGCCAAGCATTTCTGTGATCAGTAACTAAAAAGAAAATGGCTGATTCATGACACTGCAGGGGTCATTTGTTACACTAAAAACTACATTTGCGACACTGTCAAACATTTTAACTTTTCCCATTGACTATTATGGGAAACTTGTTTTTGGAATAACTTTTGAACCGTTCAATATTTTTTCACGAAATCTTCAAAAGGCACATCAGGGTCCCCGGCCACATGTTCCCTGAAGCTTTCGGACCAATCGCACAGACCATGCGACCTGTAGGCAAGAACAAAGAATGCACAAAAAAGCATAAATGTGCTCCAAGATGTCGCTTAATAACTCCACAATCATATATCTAACTGGTACGAAACTTAGTAGATCCCAAGATCTATGCTAATGCTTTGCGCCTGCCAAATTTCAGGCAAATCCATTGAACAGTGTCAAGTTATAAGGTGCACACTACTTTTTAACCTTAAATGGGGTACTAATCCTAACTATAGCTGCACTACTATATATATATATTTATATATACACAGATATATATATATATATATATATATATATATATATATATATATATATATATATATATATATATATAAAATAATGTACGAGTGGTGCCACTATAGTTAAATTGAGTACCCATTAGGTAAATCTGAAATTTGACAGCTTAATAACTTCTGCAGCCATATGATGGATTTGCCTGACATTTGGAAAGCACAGTCTGGTAACACAGATCTCTGGATCTGCCAAGTTTTGTTATGGTCAGATGTACGGTTGACGAGCTACAGAGCACCAAAAAAACACATAAATTATGGGGTTTTGTGCATTTCTTTGCTCACACCTATAGGTTGCACAGTTTGTGTGATCGGTCCAAAACCTTCAAGGAACATGCAGTTGGGGACCCCAATGTGCCTTTCAAAGATTTTGTGAAAATATATTAAACAGTTCAAAAGTTATTCAAACGAACCTGTTCCCCATCACAGTCTATGGGAAAAGTTAACAAGATATTAGAAAGTGTCGCAAATGCAGTTTTTACTGTCGTAAATGACCCTTTTACTTTTGCAAATCAGCCATCTTGTTTACAGTTGGTGGTCAGAGAAATGCTTGGCTTTTAAATTTGGGACCATCTATGGACACAATTCTTGTTGTGTTCACCTAGTCGAGTCCTGAGAATGCTAGCCATGTCTCTTTTTTTGGGGGGGGGGTAAAACACCCCAGAAATATGCTTTTTAAATTTTTGTAAACAGTAGTGTCGAAAAGTACTTGATTTGGTGACAAAATATTACAGGGCTGCAAAGTTACTGTAGTCTGAAGTTGACAATTTTTCCCATAGGATAACATTATGGCATCCGATGCACCTTTCGGGTCCTATATCTCGATAATGCTTTGGATACGGACTTTTCTTCACAAAAATTCTTAGTCCTCCACTGGGGACTAGGTGAAAAACTAACCTGGAAAGTCATAAATAATATGAGATTTTAATTTTTTTCTACGTCGTACGGTTCTTAAGATATAAGCAGTTTAGTATTCCAATTGCACATTTTCTGCTCTGAGGGCCATTATTATGGCCACATTCTTTGTATTCACTGTGCTTCTGACTGCACCTTTTTGAGAAAAAAAGTGTGTGTGTTTGCGGTACTGTGACCATTAGCGTTTCTGCTTGCATTTACGTTACTGTTTGCAATTGCATTTCCTTTTATGTCACTATGTGAGTTACCCTTTGCATTTGAGTTACTGTTACCATTTGCATTTCTGTTGCCATTTTCATTAACGTTTACTTTTGCGTAACCATGTGCATTACCATTTGCATTTGCATTTGCGCTTGTGTTTGAGTTTCCATTTGCGTTACTGTTTCCTTTGGCGTTATTGTTGGTGTAACCATTACTGTTTGTGTTTCCAATTGCATTACCATTACCTTTTGCGTGTTCGTTACTGTTTGCATTTGTGTTTCTGTTGCCATTAGCATTTGCATTTTTGGTAGTGTTTCCATTGTCAATTGCTTTACTGTTTCCTTCTGTCTCGCTGTTGTGTTACCGTTTGTGTTTCTGTTACCATTTGTGTTTTCGTAACAGTTCTCATTATCGTTTGCATTTAAGTTTCCATTGCCGTTAGTGTTTGCGTTACCATTTGCATTACCATTTGTGTTTGCATTTACATTTGTGCTTGTGTTTGTCTTACCGTTTGCATTATCATTTCCATTAGCATCACCGTGTGCGTTACCATTTGCACTTGTGTTTGCGTTACCATTAGGGTTACTATTTTCTTTTACCTTTTAGGGCAGACTGGGTGGGTCGCAGGCTCTTATCTGCTGACACTGTTTATGTATCTATGTATCTCACTGTTGCCATTACCATTTGCATTTATGTTACCATTTCTGTTTTTGCATTTTCGTTACTGTTTGCATAACCATTTGTGTTTATGTTAATGTTTGTGCTTGTGCTCACTTTTCCGGCTGCATAACCGTTTTCATTTGCATTAACACTTGCGTTTCCATGCATGTCGGTGACATTTGTAATACTTGCTCTACTATAGAACTTCTGTGCATTTACTAATTTTCATTTGACATCTGCATATGCTTTTTGCAGAATGAAGCACCCAAAAATGTATTTTTTGCCACTTGTGTGAAGTCTTACGCTCGTGCTGCTCTGCAACTGTTTAAGAGATTTGAATAAGATTTGGAATACATGAAGTGGAATGGTGCATCTATTTATTTATGGATTTATATTTCACTGGTATATATGGTTTCTGCATAGTGCATTGCAAAACATTCTGTTTTGCAATTTTTCTGCACTGTCTTGCGTGATATATAGAGCAGCCATGGTGTGGTTAATTGGCCTGACTCTTGGCAAGTTGAACACCCTGGCTCAGATATTCAAACTGCGCCATTCTGTGGCACAAGCCCCTGCGCTGCTCAAAAAAGTTGTGCAGGGGTGTGGCCAGGGCAATATTCAATGGGTTGCACTATTGACAGCTTCTTTGAATATCGCCCCCTGGTAACACCCACTGTGCATGGCACAGTGGAACTGCGCCACCGCAAGTTGTCAGAATGGAGCATTCAGATGCGGTGGCGCAAGTTCCATTGCGCCATGCACAGCATCTGCGATATTCAAAGGTGACATGCAAATGGGGCCATAATTTATGCAAAGGCGCACGGGGGCCATTTGCATCTAATTACTGACCCCATTTGCATGCCATTAGCATGCAGGTTGCTCCGATCCCTGATGACTTCGCCTGGGCCCTGCTGAGGCAGCCGTTGAGGACGGCGCCCCCTGCAGCCCGATCACAGGCATAATAGATGTTCCCCCACCCCCTCAGCAGCGATTGTGGGCATAATATAATGTTCCCCCAGTAGCCGATCGTGGGCATGAATGCACTCCCCACCCCGAGTTGCCCGATCGCGGGCATCAGACCTCCCCAATGTCCAATATCCCTGGGGTTCCAGTGGACCTAGAGTAGCCTGATCGTGGGTGGCATCCATACCCCCAAGTATGTCATCCTGGTGATCTGGTAGCTCCATCCCCCCCACAGAGCCCCACCACCTGCTCCCCTGTCAGCCAGTGGGCGGCGCACCCCCGCCTGCCGCCCCTGCCACCTGCCGACCGACTGATAGCTCGGTAGGGCTGCATGTCCATTGGTTCAGGCATGAGCCAATGGGCATGCAGCCATACTGGCTGAGCCGATCCAGATATGTGAATGAATCATTCATTCACATATCTGGACTTCTGCTTATACCGATATGGGCTACCGCCATAGCTCTAGCTGAATGCGGCACCACCGAGCTGTCAGTCGGCAGGCAGGAGGTCGGCAGGCAGGTGAGTGCTGCCGCCTGCCGGCTGACTGGGGAGGCGGGTGGTGGGGCTCCGTGGGCAGGTGGGGTGAGGGCACTAGATCACCAGGGATGACATACTTGGGGGATACGGATGCCACCCGTGATCAGGCTACTCTAGGTCCACTGGACCCCCAGGGATATTGGACATTGGGGAGGTCTGATGCCACGCGTCGGGCTACTCAGAGGGTGGGGGAGTGCATTCATGCCCGCGATCGGGCTAATTGGGGGGTGGGGGAGTGCATTCATGCCCGCGATCGGGCTACTTGGGAGGATTAAGCCTGCGATCGGGACATGGGGGGGCGCCATCAGGTGCGGCGGGAATAAGTGGAGGGCCATCCACAGGTGGCAGCTGCTGTGTTGCGCCCTGCAATGCAGCAGCTCACCTCTGGGTGGCCCTCGACTTGATCCTTTTTTTGGGGGCGTAAAGTTGTGCAGGCGCAGGTAGGGGTTGCGCCTGTATAACTCTGCATGGCCCGGCTGAATATTGGGCTGTGCAGTTAATGCATGGGCACTCCCCCCCACCTGTGCCTGCATACATTACTGATGCGCCCTGGCACATCGGGATTTGTGCAGGCGCACTTTTCCCTTTTAAATATCTCACCGGGACGCATCAGTGGGTTGTGCATGGCACAACACTGTTTCGCCATGCGCAACCCTTTTGAATATCTGGCCCCCTGTCTTCATGGAGTATGCCAGGTTTTGTTTGGTGAAAAAATGTTGTTCCACTCCAGAGTTATAAGCATTTGAAGTTATACCTTCCCAGTCAGAGATTTCCGGCCACGAGTTCCACCATTTTAGTGCATTTTCAGCCGTAATTTCTGCCATTTTGTGGTGGAAGACTTCTTAAAGGAGCAGAAACTTAAAAATTGAATATCCCTGGAATGGTTTGGTCTTTTCACATGAAATTTGGAGGGTGTTGAGTGGATGTCCAGGACGCATCTGTAGTCGAGCAGTACTCTGCTCAGTATGTCTTCCTGGTAAAATGCTTAAATAAATAAATAAATAAATGTGAATTCTGCTGTTTACATGGGAAAATAATTCTATGCGGAGATACTGCATGATGCACTTATTGTTTTGCGCATAGCATTATGCATGGTGCTAGTGGCTTGAAATGTATAGCGTAGGTAGCCCTAGTGGTACGGAGGTGCCTTTCAGTGGTTTAGTTCACATTAGCCTTTGTGCAGTTATCTTGGAAACGAAGCGAGATACAGACTTTTTGCTACTGTTGACTTACATCACCTTTGTGCCGTTATCTTGGAAACAAAGTGAGATACAGACTTTTTGCTACTGTTGGATCACATCGCCTTTGTGCAGTTATATCGCAAACAAAGCGAGATACAGACTTATCGCTACTGTTGCCTCAGATTACCTTTGTGTCATTATGTCGGAAACAAAGCATGATACAGACTTTTCGCTACTGTTGACTCACATCACCTTTATGCCATTATCTCGAAAACGAAGCGAGATACAGAGTTTACGCTACTGTTGGATCATATCACCTTTGTGCCATTATCTTGGAAACGAAGCGAGATACAGACTTTTCTCTACTGTTGCCTTACATCAGCTTGCTGTTACCATTTCCGTTTGTGTTACCATTTGATTTAACTTTGCATTTCCCTCACCTTTTGCATTATGGTTTGCTTTTCTGCTTCCATTTCCATTACCATTTCTATTTCTATTTATGTTTGCGTCACTTTTACTATGACTGTTAGTGTTTGCAGTTACATTTACTGTTGTCATTACCGTTGCCTTTCACATTTTCATTTGTTTCACCGTTACCGTTACCATTTGCATTTGCATTACCACTTGCATTTGCATTTCCATTTGCGTTACCATAACAGTTAGAGCTTGTGTTTGCATTCATGTTTCTGTTGCTGTTACACTTACCTTTAGCGTTTGTGTTTCACACACCATTACCATTACTGTTAGCAGTAGTGTTACTGTTACAGTTATTAAGCAGACATGGGCAGCATGGTGGGAGCATGGGGCCTAAAGGGACCCATGCTTCCACCACCACATTCCATGCACTATTTATATTGCATATTCTCAAAAAGAAGGAACATTCATGGCAACAAACTCTGTTTAATGCATCAGTTAGGGTTGTTCCACAGTGACAAAAGTGAGGAAATTCAATGTTAGGATTGCCTCCCCTTGCACGCCACCCCTACCAACAGGCATCAGGGTGTGCATCGGGGTCATTGGTTCTAACTCTCACCCCATTCTCCTATACAGCATAGAGGTTAGAGTAATGAGCTGCAAATGTGCTTGGTACCTCCAGCAGACCTGGGTTTGATTCCCACAACTTCCACTTGAAAATTGTGTGACTCTGAGCAAGTAACTTAACCAGCCCAAAGCTCCTGGGTCACCCCTGAAAACAGACAATTGTGCCTAGTGGGCCTTACCCAGTTAACAAAACAAAACTATATATATATATATATATATATATATACACACACACACACACACACACACACACACACACACAATAGGGGTGGGAGCTTTTAGAGTGTGATAAATGGAGATACTGTATCTTCACTGGAATGTGATAAATAATGATGACATCAGAACTGTGATGATAAATGCCATTTATCCATACTGTGTTGATGTCACCACTCATTCACTACAACCTGCATTCTAAACGAAACTGCTTCAGAATCTCTTTCTTGCTGAAGCTTGCCACTTACTCAATTACCATTGCAAAGGAAACTCACATGTGTGCTGTAGTATTTTTGAGACTCCCCAGCCCCTTAATTCAGTAATATCAGCTTCACTACAGCCTACATTCTAAATGAAATTGCTTCAGTTTCTCTTTTTCACTGAGGTCTGCAAATTACTCAGTTACCATTGCAAAGGAAACTCACCTGTGTGCCATGGTGTTTCTAAGACTCCCAGCCCATTCAGAAAAAATCACTCACACACACACATCACACTCAGAAAGGTGACAAAAGGTGACAGAAAATGCACAGACAAAAATATTTCAAAAGCTCCCACTCCTATTATATAAATAGCATACATGATGTGCAGATCGTGTGCTATGGAAAATATTCTCACTCCTGTAAAGTGAGCTCTGGATACTGTCACTCATGCCTTCAGCACACATGAATATCCAGAGCTCATTCTGCAGGAGTAAAAATATTTTCAATATGACACTCCTGCCCATCATGTATCATATATATATATATATATAGCAAAAAAAACTTTGCTAATGGATCAATTAAGGTTGAAGCAACAAAAGTAGGGAAATGAGATGTTAGGGTTGAGTCCTTAACACCATCCATCCAAGCCCAGCAGCCCACTGCACACCCACCCTCCACAGACCAACAGGCATTAGGGTGTGCCTTGGGGTCATCAGGCTTAACTCCACCACAGGTGCAGAAAAACATTTTTGGTGGGATTTGAAAAATTACAGCTGTACTGTTCATGAGGTAGAGTGGAAAAATGGTAATGTTGAAAATATGGAGTGAAAATATGAAACATTGGAGAAGTTATGAGCATGTGTAGAAACTGCACAATGTACACTCATAACAAAGTCATTTTTTTTAATTTGTTAACCAAATTTTCAACATGGGCTTTTTGGCACCTCCCCATATGAACAGTAGCACTGTGATTTTGTTAATCCATCCTGAGAGTTGATTTCACACTGTAACCACTCCATTCTGTGCCACATGTGTGAAAACACACATTTTGGGCAGGTTATGAAAAATGACAGCTGTACTGTTCAAAAAGAGGTGCTTAGAAATTGGCGAAGTTATGAGTGTGCGTAGAAACTGCACAACATACACTAGTAAAGCAATCATTTTTTGGAATTTTTTCACCAAACTTGCAACATGGACTTTCTGGGACCCCTCCTCATGAACAATGGTACTGTCATTTTGTTAATTCATCCCAACAGGTGATTCTGCACCATGACCATGAAATAACATTTCAGGACTGAGTAACAAAATAAGAGTGTCAGTGTTCATGAGGTGGGGTCCCAAGAACCCCATCTTGAGAATTTGTGGTCAAATTGCATATAAATGGCTGAGATATCAGCATAACCTACCTAAGAACTGGTTTGTTAAGCTTAATTTCTCCATTTCTGCTCTTCTCTGGAAGCAGAGAGCCTCCCAAAGAGCTTATTGCAAACTTACCATGTTTAGGCAGAGGGGTAGCCTCCAACTTCCTAATTTTTTCTTATATTATTGAGCCCTGCATAGTTCTAAATGTTTCCTTTGGGCTTCTTCTCAGTTTCTTCCCGATGCCATGGATTACTGCCCACTGTTGTTGTTTTTGGAACAACGTCTTTGTACTCAAGTGGGTCTCCAGCTTCTCAGCCTCTTTTACCTTAAATTTTCCAAGTTGCCTCTCAAGCTTTGTGGTACGCACTTGGGGTGGTCTCTCAGAGCCCTGAAGCAACTTTGTGGGTATATGTGTTGGGAATGGGGGAAGGACCTGGCCCAGCCAATTTTCAGGAGTCCCAACATCCAGATTGCAAACTAGCCCATCCCTATTCAGTTTTGCCCTCGATTGAGGTCTGCCATTCTTTCATCTCTGATCGATGGAGACATGATGGTCCTACTGTCTGTTGTCCAACATAGGTCTGCCCTCTCAATGTTTCATCCCTTCACATATTTGCAACTTACCAGTGCTATCACTTTGTTTTGGACCCTCACCCCTGGCCTTCTTCACCTGTGGGGGCTTTATCTGAACTCCTTCACTTTGAGGTTCAACCCCATGCTGTTTCAGTTTTTTATCAGTTTCTTCAACTGAAGGACCCAGCCAGCCTGGATGGTATTTGTTACTATTGGAAGCAGGCATTACAATCCAGGCAGAGGTTAAGATCTTGCAGGGTGTCTGGCAACTTTTAAATAAATTTGTTAAGCAGGATCGATACTGCTTGTTGCAGTTTTGTATCCTGCATAACCTTTATTTCATGCTCAGGCACGAAATAAAGGTTATGCAGGATACAAAACTGCACTAATTTCTGGGTACCATGTACATAGATAACTGTTATGTATCTTAACAGGCCCTTCTTTGGGGTGCTGTTTCTGGTGTGCTCTGGTGGGGGGTTGGAGTTGTCTTTTTGGGGGGGCTGTTGGTTTATTTTTTTCCTTTTTTTTCTTTCTTATTCTCTCTGCTGCTGTATTTATGAGCTTGTGTATTTTGTGGTTTTGTTGGTGTACTGTTGAAAATTAATAAAGATTAGTAAATTGAGATATCAAGATAAGTTGGAACCCCCATTGACAGACATTATGAGGCATACCTTCATTCCTTCAATTTGAAGTTTGCCTTTCAAGAGTGCAGATGTGTCCCAGTCCACAGAAGATTGCAGCCACAGTCCACAGAGGGTAAGTATGGGATAAGGGGTGTGTGTGGGAAGGTGGATACACAGAGGGAGGGTCAGGATAGGGGAGAGGATAGAGGAAATTATGAGGGACCATTTTCTTTTTTTCAGGTTAAAAAAGACATTGAGGGGCAGTTTTCTTTTTTCAGGTATAAATATGACGTTTCAGGACACCTGGGGTGGGCCCCCAATGTCCCAAGGGGGATATACTATATATTTGGGTACACTGGGAGTGGGCTCCCCAGTGTCCCAGATTGGCAGGGGGAATTACAGTCCCAACTGGGGGATTGGGCACCCCATTTGGCAAATACAGTAAGTCAGGCAATGGAGGGTGGGGGGACCACTGGACACCAGGGAGATCTGTGGCAAGTAGCCACTAAAATAAATCCCTCCCCCCAAAAAATAAGTAATAGATTTCACTTAGAGGAACATACTGTACCTGCCCATACTTTGGTTTACTATAGTTGTTTAAAAAAAATGATAATTTTTAAATTTTAAATCTCTCTTCATGATCCCTTTTTGGCAGCCGATCCTCATGGAGAGAGAGAGATTGGCAGGTGAAAAGGGATCATGAAACGGGATTTTTATTTTTAAAAACTACCATTTTTTTTGAACAATTACAGAAAACCAAAGGCATAGGTGAGCACAGGACATCCCCCTAAGACAAACCCATTCCTTGTGTTTTTCGGTGGTTTGCTGCATGAAAACTTCAAATCCGATCAAAATACGACTTGACATATCAAGAGATCTACCCTCTGAGACCACGAATTCCAAATTATGTGCAAATCCATTGAACAGTTGCAATGTTATTAAGGTGCAAAATTTGGGGTTCAACATTAAACCGTCTATCAACCCTAACTATAGTGGAAAGACTGCCCCCCCCATGATAGATAGATAGATAGATAGATAGATAGATAGATAGATAGATAGATAGATAGATAGATATTGAGAGAGTGAAAGAGAGAGAGAGAGAGATAACCAGACTGTAGCAGGGATGTACATTTGGGGTCAATTAATACACAGTATGAATTTGTCCCCATAGCCTCATAGCTCCAGAAAGAGATACCATCTGTGTTCTTTATTGCTAACAGCATTTTTGACCAACTTTTCATCTGATAATCCTTTCTCTGCTCTTCTAGGATTGATATGCATTGCTTCCTAGCCATATTTAAGTCAATCAAAATTATACTAGATGGAGCTATTCTACACAGCCTAATAAAAAGTGCACTCTTTTTTTCCCCTACTTAAAGTACATATTGAATCATACCATGGTTTACAGTATATTCAGATCAAACTCCTTTCTTATGTATCATTATGATTACATTATGGAATGTTCCAACAATAAGCTCATATTATCCTGAACAGAATAAATTGTGCAAAATCTATCAATAAAGTTTGGGGAATAAATTTCCTGCTGTTAGAGGAGGCAGATGATTCCTAACTGCAATTCCATTTTAGCCTTCTGTTCACTATAGTACAGTTTTCATGTGATAGAAAGCAGTCTGTTTCCTTAGTTGATTCTTTGTTCATCTTCCTAATGGAAGAGCTACAGCCTGAGGTTCAATGAGGGGGAATAGCTCCTCCCACATTCCCCTTAAAGGCCAGCCTCCTGCAGCATTCCCCTGCTTAGCGCATTTTGAAACACCCACCATCCACCCCTGCCTCCTCTTTCTCCAGCACACTGCTAACCCTTGGTACAGGACTTTCTATTCCTTACTCACTATCCAGTTTCCTTACCAAGGGTAGGAATAGAGAAAAGCCAAAAGTAAACTACGATACACAAGCACTACTGACTTCATACACTAGTCAACAAAACATTGAAACATTTTTTGCACTAGAAAATAATCACTTACTCATTGAGGACCTATTGCCAAATCCACCAAAGGACACATCTGTGATACTGGGGCAATACAGCACTTGATTAAATGATGTATACTTCTTATAGAAAAATGAGAACTGACCAGTTTTATCTGACTAATATCTACCATTAACAATAGTTAAATTATATTCCTCCAAAAGCTATATTCATTTCCCCCAGGTTTTGTTAGTAAATTTATCCAGTGAGATCCCTACATATCGTTCCGGCAGATCAGTAATAAAGCAAACTGAATCCAAAAGGTTGTTATATGGCCATATGTAAAGTTTTAATCCTTATTCAATGTATAGTTTTGCTGTTAGAGTAACCAGAGTAACCAGTTCTTTCCAAATCTCTTTATAGTTAAGCAATAAGGCATGACCAGGGTTAGATTAACAGTCTGTTAATCAACCCTAGGGGTGTAATGTGGCATGAGTTGCCAATAAGTGCCATTTTGCTCCAAGGGGGTAATTAACTGCCCGTTAATGAAATTTCTAGGAGAGCAATATTAAAAAAAAATTATTTATAAAGAAAAGTGTTAAAGTGTACCTTTTGAATGTTTTCTCATTGAGAGGGAGAATTTTAAATAAGATGGTTCATCATCAACTGTTTAAGAATGGAGATTCATAATCAGACTGTATCATTCCAATCATTCAGTAGTACTAGAGAATGAAATGCTGACAGAAATAATAAATGTGCCATAGTGATCAGGATGTACATGACATTGTAACAGAGATTAATGAAGGCTGTTGGAATGTTGACAGACAATCAGAATGGAGCATTTCTGAGATGATATTTATCATAATTAAGCAATAAGGCATGACCACGGGTTATGTTAATGGTCTGTTAATCACCTTCTAGGGGTGTACTGTGGCATGAGGTGTAGCTGAGTGCCACATGCCCCTAGAGGGTGATTAACTGACCATTAACATAATCCCTGGGAGTGCCTTATTGCTATTATAATAAAAAAAAAATTTAAACAGTGTTAAACCTTGTTCAGCATTTGGCTAAACTTTACATGTATGTTAATAAAAGATTAACATAAGGCAGTTAGAATGTTTGCAGCCAATCAGAAAACTCAATTTCTCAGACCCTTTTTTATAAAAAGGATTCCTAGAGGGGGTATAATAACACAGCATTAGAGAATTCAATGGAAAATGTACTGTGCATAATGTTATAATTAATAACTCCTAAACCTAATATGTAAATCCTGCCTTGAAGTGTGACAAAAAACCATAAGGCAACAAATGTAAGATGTGGTAAGTTAAGGTAAGGTATTTATTTTTATATAGCACCCCAGCTATATGGCTAAGAGTGCTGCACAGTACTCAGGAGGCTTCCATTAAATGCATATAAAAACACAATATAAATGAATACATTAATAACCTAAATCACAAGGCATGTGATTAGTCATCTTGTTTAAATAAAATGCTACTCTAAATAAATGTTTTTTTAGCCCCCGTTTAAAACCCTCCATTGAGGTTGAAGTACTCAGCTGGTACAGTGAGGAGTTCCATAGGCAAGGGGCGCCTACTGCAAAGGGGACATACCCTATGTGAGCAGGCTGAGGGAGTTGAACATGTACTCACTGGAGGAGAGGAGAGACAAGGGGAATATGATTGAAACCTTCAAGTACGTTAACGAGAATAAAGAAGACAGGCATGGAGGGACTATTCAAGTTAAGGGGGTAGGGACACTCATGATCATGATCTCAGATTGGAGGGGTGAAGGTTCAGGAGGGAAATGAGAAGACACTTTTTTATGGAGAGAGTGGTGTCTGGGTGGAATGCATTGCCTGCAGAAGTGGTATCCTGTAGAACAGTGGACTTCTTCAAAAGGGGATGGGATAGGGTAAGAGGGAGGGGCAGGGAAGGGAGGGACAGCTGCAGTATAAGGGTTGCTAGCTGCACACTCAGACTCGATAGACCATAATGCCTTTATCTACTGGCAAATTCGTATGTTCATATGTGTGTAAAGGCTCTCTCTCTCCTGACATATTTAAAAGAGCCCTTGTGATGACCCAAAACCTGCCCTCAGTGGAGCAGAGGGGTTGATCATGAACATACCATGCTAAGAAGTCTTTAATTTAGCCAGGTCCCAATCAATGCAAGGCTTTGTAAGTTAATAAAAAAGATCTTGAAGGTGGTGTGCCACCTGACTGGAAGCCAGTGTTGCTGCTGCAGCACTGGTGTTACACAATCAAAATAGGATGATCCAGAGATCATCATAGCTTCCTTTTTCTGCACACCAGCTGTAGGTGATGCACCACATCCTTGATAGCCCTAGGTACAGAGCATTACAGTACTCTAGTCTTGAAGTCACAAAGGCATGAAACATGGTCTTCAGGAGCTCAGGCTTTAGATAGGGCTTGATCCAGGAGGTATTCCTTAATGTAAAAATTCATGGCAGATCATAACAGACACATGACGTTTGAGTGTCAAATCTTAGTCCAGAATGAGTCCCAGATTCTTCACCTTATGAATAGCTGTTAGGGTCACAAAGTTCAGGGAAGGAACCATGATAGCTGCCCACATGTCCTCCATCCTACAAGGACCTGGTTCTACTAGTAACAACTCTGTCTAGGTCAGGTTCAAGCTGAGCCAGCAAGAAGCCATACAATCTGCAATCACCTGACAGAATTGCTACAACACAGAGATTTTATGTTGCTAGTCTGGTGTAAAAGACAGGTGGTTGAGTATCATACTCATAACCTTTAAAACTCAAACCATACAATCTAATGACATGTCCCAAAGGTAGCATATTCACCATGAATGACATGGGGGACAGGACAGATCCCAGCAGAACCCCATACCAGACCACTCATGGCTGTGAGGAGAAAGTACACATCACAACCTTCCGTGATCTTCTAGTAAGGAAGGACTCAAACCACTGCAGTGTTGTTCCAGTGAGTCCCCCATATTCCACAAGGTGATCTATCAACACCCCATGATCCACAGTGTCAAATGCAGATGAAATCATAATGAGAACAATTATAGATTGCACCCCATATCTCACCAGAAACAGATAAACACCTTAATGAATACTGTCTCAGTGCTGCAGCAAGCCTGGAAGGCTGATCATAATGGCTCATATATGATGAAATTCTCCAGTCATTCCCAAGCTTCACTGCCTTGATTACCTGCCCATAAAGGGGAGGTTCCAAACAGGTCTGTAATTCACCAGCACCTCTGGGTCCAGTGATGGCTTCTTCAGAGGGGGTCTCACCACTGTCTTTTTATGGGCATCAGGAAAAGACCTGTCCAAAAGGGAATTTTGGACAATGCTATCTAATCAGACCCAACGCCTTATGGCAACCCTCCACCAACCATGAAAGCCCAGGGTTCAACTGACAGCAAGTAGGGTACAATCTTGAGATCATGCCAAGAACATCTTCCATCAGCACTGGCTGAAACTCCTCCCAAACCCACAGAGTTCCTTCCTGTCTCTCCAACAGGCTACTTCCAGCCCCCTGGAGGAATACTTGCCCTAATGGAGGACAGTCTGTCCAGAAAGAAACATACCTACCCCTTGTTTTCTTTTTTTCACTGGCAACTAGCATATAAAAAAAATTATAGGTGAGTCAGTGAGTATAGGTCACCATGTCTCTTGAAAACAAATTACATTAGTGTTCTGAAATAATTTAACACAATCTTATCTGAAAGCTTTAATGAAAGACCAAAAATGCTCCAATAATATATACTGCAAGATGGCTCAAGAGGATGTGTTTCCTGAGAGTCAATTTTGTTCCTGACTTTACAGCAGTATAAACCTATTAGAAGCAGTAACAGAGAATTCCTGTAAAGCTGAGCTTCATTGATCTAGTTGTTGTATAGCTAGTATTTGCTAGCTCAAACCAGGACTAAGCTCACATAGAAACAGAATTTGACAGCAGTTAAAGACCACCCGTCCCATCTAGTTTGCCCTTTTTTCCTACCCCTGAATATACCACAGACCTAATGGGTCTGAGGCTTACACTCTCTTCTGTATTGCTATGGTTCTCTTTTTGTTGTCCCATGAATTTTTGAATTCCCACACCATTTTTGCCCTCACTACCTCCACTCAGTTGACTCAGTTGATAAATTATTTCATAAAGCACTATAATCAAAAATGATTATCCTCAAGGGATTAAATTTTTCAGCCTCTTTCATAATATCAGCATACTAACATACTAAAATGCCAGCAGAATAGGCCTATCGGTCTTTTGCGTCTGCTCGTTTGGTCAGCCCCCACCCTAGGAACTGACCTTGCTGCCCCCCACGCCCTCTCGGGATTCTCCCTTCCCAGTCCCGTATATTGTCGCAGCACTGGACTTTGCTTCAAGAACCCTTCCCCTGTACCTGTTCCACTTCCTCTTAAACCCCTCCACTGTCTCTGCCTCCACCAGCTCCCTGGGCAGTGCATTCAATGGCTCCACCACCCTCTCAGTGAAGTAGCACCTCCACTCTTTCCCCTGAATCCCCCTTCCAGCTCCCACCCATGCCCTCTAGTTGCCCCCCTCCTTCCTTGAGAGCACCCTTACTTCGCCTCACTTATTCACCCCCTCATGTACCTGAAAACCTCTATCATATCCCCCCCCCAGTCTCTTCTCTCTTCCAATGTGTACATATTTAGCTCCTGGAACCTCTCCCTATAGGTCCTGTCCCCCAAGCCCCAGATAATTTTGGTTGCCTCCTCTGGACCCTCTCCAGAGTTCAATGTCCCTCTTTAAGTGTGGCCTCCAGAACTGCACACAGTACTTGAGGTGCGGCCTCACCAAGCAGTTGTACAGAGGTGGTATCACCTCCCTCCTTCTGGAGGTGATCCCCCTAGTGATGCATCCCAGCATCCTGTTGGCCTTGTCTGCTGCCTTCCTACATGTCTCTGAGTTGTTCATCTTGACATCCACCACTACCCCAGGTCTCTCTCAGCCATTGAGACTATAGCATTCCCCCCATTGTGTACACTTGGCCCGGGATTCTGGCTCCCAGGTGCAGTACCTTGCATTTGCCTTCATTGAACCTCAGTTTCCACTTTCTAGACCACCCTTCCAGAGCCTCCAGCTCCCCCTGAAGGGCCGCCCTCCCCTCCTCCCCATCAACCACTGCCCCCAGCTTTGAGTATTCCGCAAAGAGACTCTTCTCACTCCTGATATCCTTCCTTATGTCAGAGACATAGGCGTTGAACAGGAGGGACCCAAGGACTGATCCCTGAGGGACCCCACTAATGACCATCCTTGGGGATGAGACTATCCTGTCAACTACGACCCTCTGAGTCCGGTCCTGGAGCCAATTCTCTATCCATCTTATTATCTTGTTTCCACCCCCATTTCCCCCAGCTTATCCAACAGGGCCCCATGGAGAACAGAGTCAAATACCTTGCTGAAGTCAAGAAAGAGGACGTCCACCGGCCTACCCAGGTCCAAGGCACTCATCACCCAACCATAGAACTCCACAAGGATTGTCTGACATGATTTTGCTGGGGCAAAGCCATGCTGTCTATCGTTCTGGCACCCCGACTTTTCCAGGTCCCCCCAGCCTCTCCTTTACAATGCCCTCCATCACGTTGCCCACCACCTAGGTCAGGATGATGGGCCTGTAGTTCCCTGCCACCTCACTTGATCCATCCTTGTGGATAGGCACTATATATACCACCTTCCAGTCCTGGGGCACCCACCCTGTCCTCAGGGAGATGCTGAAAAGCTCCACCAAGGGTTTTGCCAGGACATCCGCCAGTTCTTTCAGCACTCTGGGATGAATTCTATCTGACCCCAGTGCTTTCTTCATCTTAAGAGACCTAAGGGCTTCTCTCACTCTCTCAGCAGTGATTTCCACCTCCACTACCTCATCCCCCTGCATTGTCTTCCCCCCTTTCTGCCATTGATGCCCCCCTCTCCCCAAACCCCCAATCTGTAAGGGTCCCCCCGCCTCAGTTTCACGGTCTCCTCCCCTGTATGAGGCAGTCCCCCTATTTCCTTGGTGAAAACTGAGGCAAAGTACTCATTTAGTAACTCAGTCTGCTCCCCCGGGTCTTGTGCCCATCCCTCTCCTGTTTTAATCCTGCTAATCTGCCCCTTCACCCTTCGTTTTTCCCCAATGTATCTATAGAACCCCTTGTTCCCTCTTCCAATTTCTCTGGCCAGGTTCTGCTCCTTCCTTGCCTTGACCGAACTTGCCACCCTAGTGGCCCTTCTGGCCATCAGCTCATACGCCCCTCGATTGCTTGCACTCCTTAAGCACTTGAAATGCCTATAGGCTGCCTTCTTCCTCCTCACTGCCTCCTGAACCTCCCTGGTCCACCAGCAGGATTTTTGGGCCCTACCGCACTTGTGTCTCACTCTTGCACAGGTGCTGGCAGCATCCTGCACCCCCGCCTGATGATTTCCCACCTACTGTCAGTGTCCATGCCTGGCCCAAATCCATCCAAATGCTCCTTAAGGATCCTGCCCATTTCTTTGAAGTCCACCCCCTAAAGTCAATTACCTCCATTTTTATGCAGCCTTCTACCCCTCCTAGGTCCAGACAGAATCAGACTGTGGCATGATCGCTCCCCACCAATGGGTCCCTTACCTCCAGGCCTCCAATCTGGTCACTGTCTGCCTGGACCACATCCAGTATCTGCTCCTCTCTGGTCAGTTCCCCCACCTGCTGGGTTAGGAACACATGCTGAAAGACTTCCAACAACCTCTGTTCCCCGGCCACCAAGGATGTCATAGTCCCCCAGTCTGTTCTGGGCATGTTTAAATCCCCCAACACCACCACCCTTCCCCTACCCAATCTGCAGTGCCTCCCAACATCTGCCACCAGACTATTCTCCAGTTCCTCTGCCAGTGCAGGGGGTCTGTACATCACTCCTATTTTCACTGTCTTCCCCCCTCTTGTTATCAAGGTGACCCAAATCACCTCCACAGTTCCTGCTGCCTCCTCCACTCCTCCTATGTAAATGCAGTTTTTGACTATTATTGCCACCATTCCCCCCTCCCTCCCCCCTGTCCTTCCTGAACACGGTGTAACCCTCCAGGTTTAGGTCCCAGTCATGCCCTGCAGTGGCCCAGGTCTCAGTGACAACAACCAACCATTTATCTTATATTAGAAGATCCACTTGTCCATAAGCACTCGGTTCATTTAAAGCTCTTTAAGCAGCCATAATCCCTTTCCTACCCAAGTAAATATTTAATATTTTTTAAAGGGATATAATTTGCTTAAGTGAAGACTACTCAGTTTCAAATGAAATATCGGTTACGGACAAAGAAACAAAATCTGAGAAATTATTTTTTGTTCATTCACTATACGAGAGATGTATTCCTGTTTTTTTCTTCTGCTTTATATATATAATTCCTTGATTTGTTTTTACCAAAATGAGTATTGATAAAAGAGTTTGTATATAAAATGTACATTTTTCCTGTTGGAATAAAGTGTCAGTCTTTTTAAAGATAAATGTTCTGAGTATGACAAGTAGGGTTGACACATAGGTGTGCTTCTTGATGATGTCATACAGAAGGGACGTTCCAAGCAGCGGTTACTCATTTGGATGATGTGTCTGTGGTGTTTGTAAATCAAACAAACAGATTTGTTAAACGTTCTATTCTTTAAGTCTTTTGTGCACGTTTTTATCTGGATGTGTTGTGCTATCAGAGTCACTGCATTTGTTCATCCATGATTACTGGAAGTGGCAAATAGTTTTGGAACATTTTGCAGCATTGACTGAAATTGTTTTCATTGTAGGTGAGCTAATTTTCTATTCACATTTGTGTTCACATACTTGTTCACTAATAAATAACCTTGGCATTATTTTTGACTGCTTTTGTGGTCTGTTTTGCCTCTGAGTTTAAGGTTGTTTTTTTGGTGCTGACCTAACCTACACTGACAGGTAACTGTCTGTGTATTTTTTGTATCATTTACTCCCCATACACTCCTGATGTAGGTGCACTATCTATATGTGTGTACAGAGCACCCTGTTTCATGTGATCCATGAACTGTTTTGTTTTTTTATGACTGAGTATCCTTCTGATCCTCCATTTCCTGCTCATAGTAAGCTAACTTTCTGAGTCACATCTCTAATAGTTCTGATTCAACAGTAATGTCACTAGGAATATCATATAGTGAAAGAACAGAAATAATTACACCCAAATTTAGAAGCAGAGATTCCTTCCTCAAAATATCAACAACAGCAGAATTTGTTTCTATATACAGTGGAGCCCGGCCAAGATGTGATACAATGTCATGAGCTACTGCATGACAAGGGGGATTCACTGGCATTGAAACTGCATTGTTTACAGCAGTAGTAGAAGAAGAAGAAGAATCAGAATTTATATAGTGCTTTTCATACATACAAAGTGCTTTACAAGCAATGCTAGACTGGTAGTGAAGTGACTGAATGTGTGGTGGCGGCCATATCGCACATCATCACCCACACACAGCCTGGATAATTGCATGAACCAGTTTATGGGAAGGGGAATGTTGGCCAGAACACCGGCAATGTTCCCTACTCTTTGCGAAGAGTGCCCTGGGTTCTTTTACTTCCACCTGGACACCCCCCAGGACAACACCAGGATGGGTAGAAGGGACCTTGGTTTAACGTCTCATCTGAAGGACGGCACACCCCAGCAGTACAGTACCCCCAATACTGCACTTGGATGCCAGCGATTTTTAGGTGCAAGTCCAGTCCCGGTGTGGGACGAGAACCCATGACCTTCTGGTCCACAGGCGGATGTGCTACCAACTGAGCCACGCTGACACCTCTACAGTAACTGTATTGTGGTATGCTGCAGTACTGCCTTTGCATCCTGGCTGGCACCACTATCTATCTATCTATCTATCTATCTATCTCTCTCTCTCTCTCTCCCTCTCTCTCTCTCTCTCTCTATATATATATATATATATATATATATATATATATATATATAGCTATCTAGCTATAGATATACTTTAATTTCTTTGCAAAAAATGTCATTAATGCAACAGTTGGGGTTCAACTTAACACCACAAAAGTAAAGAAATGTGGCATTAGAGTTCCCAACACTAACTCCCCACAAGCAGCAAAAGGAAAAAATAATATGTAGTTTTTGGTCACCAGAATCTTGAAAAATCAGTGGTGGGACCTTCCTTGGGGTTGTCAACCCTAATGCTTACCCCTCACTCCAGCCTGTAGCCTGCTTCCTATCCAAAGCACAAGGTACAGCTCCAAGCCAGTGCCTCATAGAGACACACTCTTCAAAGATAGAGACATATGTCTCAGAACATGTTGGCAACACAATATGTTGTTGCTTTCTTCATGCAGTAAATGGTGGGCCCTGCATGAAGAAAGGAGATCGCATCTGATGTTGTTTGTTGAGGGAGTAGGGTGGGCATTACAAATGACAAACCCGAGGAAGACTCCACCATGAATTCAGCAAGGTCATGGAGACCCAAAACCCTAATTTCTTTTTCCTTTTGCTGCTTGGGGTGAGGTGGAGGTGGGGGGTTGGATTTGGAAATCCTAATACCACATTTCCCTACTTTGGTGGCATTACGTTGAACCCTAACTGGTTCATTAACTAAGACTGTTTTTCAAATAATTTTCTTTCTTTTTTGAAGCAGTGGAATCATATCCACATTCACAGAGGTCACAACAGATGCAGATGTGCAGGGCCCTTTGGACTTTACCCAAAGGGAAGACTCTGTATGCCTACAGAAGTGCAGGACCCTTGAGGACCATGTGCTTCCATGCAGTGATGGTTGTGAATTCATGGGGCTGTCTGGTGGGATGTGGAAGTGCAGGACTTACAGTCCCTCAGCTTCCATTTTGCTAGAGATACAAACACACAGGGGCAAAAGAGTCCATCTGTCAGACAATGCACATGGCCCTCTGCCTCTCCTGGGTGCAGAATTGCAGGACCCTATGCCAAGAGGACAGCTGTCTTCACTGTATGGTACCTGGGTTCATGCGGACAACCCTGAAGATTTCTTTTCCTTGCTGGAGTGGTGTCACATAACAGTGCCATCACCCCATCCTCACCCTGTCAAGTTGGGTCATTGAGCCCACTCCCAAACTCAGCTTATCAGTACAGGATAACGAAGCATAGCCAATGGGGACAAGACTGGCACTACACACATTTCTTAACAATTTGTTGGACAGTAGGAGTGGCCTTATTCAACAATAGACATATCTGTGGTGGTACTGCCCCCCCAGGAATTTTAGTGTGTATCAAAAACTGTTGGAGATGTGGCCAACCTGGGGCTACATGATACCATATCTTATGGTCTGGTAGCCATATTCTGTCCTCCTGGCAGAAGGTGATAAAGGTCTGGCAAGAAGTCTTTGGAACCATTATCCAGGTTGATGCACAAGTCATCTTGGATTGTTGTCCAGAAATCATTCCCAGGTGGCTCTGTCAGGCTCAGTTGCTATCAGTTGTAAGAGTAAGTGCCAAGCAATTGATTCTGTGCAAATGGAGAACCACAACCATCCCCTTTATGACAAAGTGTCTATTAGCAGTGGGTCAATTGGCCACATTTTAAAGGATGTTTAACTTTGCCAGTTGGATCCATGGTATGGTTTGAAAAAAAATTCTTTACTGTAATATTGTGTTTGCAGACAGTTTTTGTCCTGCAATAAACAGGATAGGAGACATCAACACAATCCCTAGTACTATATAGGGAAGGTCTTGACTAAACCACTTACAGTTCAAGTCAATGTATTATATACCCTTCTCTTCCCCCACCCAATGTATGCTTGTACATAACGTACTTAAGGGGTAGACATTAACACTGTTACACTGGCTAAACAGTTGTCTGTACTGTATGTTGGATTATATTTGTGTATGCTTATTGTTTAATAAGAAGATTGACTTCAAAAGGTTTCTTAATTATGCACACACACACACAGATATAGATATATATATATATATTCATGGCAAAAAATCCATTTAATGCATCAGTTAGGGTTGTTCCACAGTGACAAAAGTGAGGAAATTCGATGTTAGGGTTGAAAGCCCCTCTTGCCCCACCGCACCCCTACCGGCAGTGGGGTGTGCATTAGAGGTCATCGGCCTAACTCTCACTCCATTCCATGTGTAAAGCTGAGGTGGTGAGTATAGGAGAATGGGGTGAGATTTGGGACCGACAACCCCAATGCACACCCCTGATGCTGGTTAGAAATGAGTAAGTGCTGAGGGATTCAATCAACATTAGTCCCTGCTAATGACAACTCGCTATGTAAACAGAGTGTTGCCATAAATTTCCCTTCTTTTTGAGAAGGAGGACTATAAATAGTGAATGGAATGTGGTGGTGGGCATGTGGGCATTTCAGGCCCCGAGCTCCCACCACATGATTTTTTGTCACATAGTAATGGTAAGTGCAATGCAAACACAAACACAATTGCAAACAGTTATGTACATGGTGATGCAAACATAAATGGTAATGCAAACGGTAATAGAAACACAAGCGCAAAGTGATGCCAAAGTGAACAGTGATGCAAACGGAGATGCAAACGCAAGTGCATATGGAAACGAAAACCATAACGCACACGGCCATAGTACCGCAATTGTAAATGCAAATGGTAACAGTAACAGCAACAATAATGCCAAAGGAAACAGAAACGGAATCACAAGCACAAGTGCGTATGGAAACACAAACTGTAATGCGCATGGACAGTACAGCAATTGTAAACACAAATGGTAATGGTAACAGCAACAATAACACCAAAGAAAACAGAAACGGAAACACAAATGCAAGCACATATGAAAATGCAAACCGTAATGTGCACGGTCATGGTACCACAATTGGAAATGCAAATGGTAATGGTAACAGCAATAATAATGCCATAGGAAACAGAAATGGAAACGCAAGCGCGTACATAAACACGAACTGTAATGTGCACGGTCACGGTACCACAATCAGAAATGTAAATGGTAACGGTAACAGCAACAGTAATGCCAAAGGAAACATAAATGCAAATGCAAGCGCTTACAGAAATGCAAACCATAACACGCACGGTCATGGTACCGCAAATGGAAATTCAAATGGTAACAGTAATAGCAACAATAATGCCAAAGGAAACAGAAACAGAAACACAAACACGAGAGATACAGAAACGCAAACCATAATGCACATGGTCATGGTAACGCAACTGGAAACACAAATGGTAACGGTAACAGCAACGACATAAAATGAAATACAAATGCAAACACAAACGGAAGGGCGGCCGCAAACGCAAATGTTAATGCTCATGGTGACGCAAATCAAAATGCAAACAGAAACATTAGTGGAGACACAAATGGTAACAGTAACGCAAAAGCAAGCGCAAACAAAAACGCAAAGGGTAATGCACATGGTGGCGTACACAGGAACACTAATGCAAATGGATACAGAAACGAAAGTGGAAATGTTAAATGTAACAGTAAGTGGAATGCACACCCTGGTTTTCCCCAACAGCTGTATAGAGAAACACAGTAGCCTGGATATTCAGACCTTGCCACAAATTAGCGCAATAGCAGGAGCAGGCACAAGTGCAGTGCACCCATGCGCAACACACGTGATATTCAAACACAGCGCAGGCCAAGGTGCGCTTGTGCAACACAACTGAATATCACACCAGCTGTGCCATGGCACAACCAGGGATGCACAGGAACAGGACGCTGAGTGCACCACCCATGGAAGACATGGGCAGAGGAGCACGCAGCAGACCAGATAGCACCCCCTGCACCCCATGAACTGCACAACCTGTAGTGAGCTGGATGAACCACCAGCCCATGAGCACCAGCACCGAATCCACAGCTGGGACACAGTGCCCCAGCAAACCCCCTGGCAAACAGTGACCGCAACACAAGGAGGGCCGGCCACAAAGTGCCACCCCATCCCACCAATGCAGAGCACACCCTGCACAGTGATCCCCAGGCACCCTGCCCAGGAGCAGCACCCAACAGTGCATGGCACTGAATGCATGCCACCACCCCCACTGTGACAATGCAACCCTGTGCACCATGGAGCCATGCATGGCAGCCGTACCGTGAGCACCCCTCAGCGGGTGGCACCAGCCAACAACTCAACAACTGCAGACACAGTGCCGCCCTGCATGGCCCCCCCTGTGGCACAGCAGAGAGGTCGACCCTGCGTCGGTACCTGAGGGATCCCGCATGTGACAGGGCCTGCCCTGGACCCCACCACCAGCAGGACAGCACCCCGCACACCCACCCAAGTACACACCCTGTCCCAGCACTGGCCCCAACAGCCAGCACAGATGCTCACAGGGGTGCATGGAGGCATACGCCACACAGGATGCAACACAGGGCATGGACAAACACCCACCCAGACACAAGGGCACCCCAACACAGGAACACAATAGTGGGGCAACAAATTCCTCTGGAGTGTGACCACCGATGTTGTGTACCCACGGCCAGCTCCCCACCATGGCACAGATGTACCAGCCATCCTGCACATGCACCATGAAGCCGTCAGCCACCAGCATGCAGCCAGAACACAAGTGACAGACATCAGAGCACAGACCCTGCAACAGACACCAGTGACAGCATGGAGGGGGACATTAACAGCATAGGCCACAGTGCCACCCGAGGCAGACATGCACCATACCGGTGACAGGAGGCAAGCCTCCATTGCGCTAGGGCCAGAGGGTGGCCAGCATGGACAGCCACCACTGACATGTCAGCAGACCATGCATACCACAGACATGCAAGGGTGTCAGCTGCACTGGCCATGGACATACTGACAGGGGCACCATGGACACAGTGCATGCACCAGGGACCACTGCACACAGGTATCCAATGCACAGAGAACAACACACATACCGCAGACAGGGACCGAGGCCCCCACCTACACCATAGCCAGGTCCCTGTCGGACACACACACTGAGCCAGGACTGCACCACCCCCGATGCCATGCACACCACTTTAGCCAAGCACCATTAGCCTGCTGAAAATCCGAGACCTCCACAGCTGTCATAACAAAACGTATGTAATAAAGGTGTGAGAAATACAAAACATATATACAACTATTTACAATGGGGAGAAGGGCCACAAACCAGGTGGGGTGGGCATGGGGCAAGGGTGAACAACTGGGAGAGGGATGAAGGGGTGGAGGGTTAGTCCAGGAGGGAATACAAAACAGGGGCATAGTGGACCTATCGCTGACCCCTCTCCCCACTTCTGTCCCTGTGCCTTCTCCAGTGCTGCCGTCCTCCACCCTGATCCAATCTCTGTAGGAGCTCAAGGGTGGCCCTCATGAGCTGCAGCATCTCCTGCACTCACCTCTTGAGTGCGGTCCAGCATTGCCCACCTAGGATATGGGAGCAGAGTCATTACGCATGACTGGCCAGACCCCTGCAGCCCACCCATTGTGCATGGCATACAGCTGTGGAACACGCCCTTGTGATGGCATGCAACCACCCACAGTGAACACGCCCACATGACCTGCCTACCCAAGCACCCACAGCCATGCGGAACATTGCACACACCCGCCACCCATGTCCAGCACAGCACCACCGTGGCTGTACAGTGACATGGCTATGCAGTGGAAAGGCACTGGCACAGCCATGTACCCAGTGCTCACACGGACCACCTGCAATGCCTACCCACACATGCAGTGCCACATGACAGTGCTGAATGCACCATGTGGCGTGCATGGCAGTGGGGCCAAGTGCTGGTGGCCACACCCCACCACCACCCCTGCAACCCAGCATGCACAGATGTAAGGGGAAAAATGTCACTCACCTGCATCCAGGCCAGCTGGGTGCTGCTGGCCCATGGCCCCTCCACCTCATCCCTGCTGCATCTGCTGTGCACTCACTCTGCCCTGCTCCTGCTGGAAATGGGTCTGCCTCACCCTACTGCACTCCTCCAGGCCTAGGGTGCAAACATGGACAGGGAAACATCAGTACAAACCAGTAGCAAAGCCCTCCCCGGTGTGTGTGTTCCCACACAGACCAGCTATGATGCACCCCCACCACCCCCATTAGATGGCCACCACCCCCCTGCGGGGTGGACACATGCATACCGTGATACCCAGATGGACAGACGCTACCAGTGTATGGATGGAGCACCTACCTGGCCATGGCACGGCACCTCACCGGGCGCATGCCTGCAGATGCCCCATTCTGTCAGGATCCCTCTGCCATAGGTCACCATACCTATGGCAACACTGCTCAGCAGGCCTGGTGATCCCGGTTGCCTCCCCCAGGCCATCAGCCACCTCCTCCCACATGGCATTGCATGGTCTATCCAGGGAATCCTGGCCAAACAGGGCCCCAGCATGAGGCTCAACTATGGCCACCAAGTTGGCCAGCTCTATGGTGCTGCACTGCTGTGCTCTCCTCCGTGCCATCCTGTAGTGTGTATTGCTATCAAAATGGCGCTCTGTAGTGCACGTGCCCCATGTGTGGAGGCAGTGCGGTACTGTGCTGCCAGTCCCCATCACGCTGTCACTGAACTGTGTGATAGGGGTGCACTCATGTGGATGCATGGCACCTAGAGGGCAAAGGTCGACCGCAGGGTCAAGGGTCTGTCCATGCACAGAGCGCCACAGCGCTATTGGGACACCTGTGTGTAGTGCGGTAGGGTGCTTGTGTGTGATGCCATGCAGTGGCCTACCGCACTGTGGCTCCATGGCACCTACAGTGCACCAGGGCACAAGCGCCTGATGGGCAAACAGCACACTAGTGCCACAGGCATAGGGGTGGCCATGCCCTGCACTGCCACCCACACACAGCATGTCAGCAGCACCGCATGCGTCGGCATCAGCACCCCGGGCATGCATCATGTGGTGCCGACTGCGCATGTCACAGTGCTCCACCATAGCCTGAACATGCTCAACAACATTGTGCAAGGTGTAACAGCATGATATTCAGCCAGCATATGCAGATCAACTCATCAGCCATTCCACGTCACAACCACTGCATTAGCATCCATTCACAGTTGCAGCTCACCTCATTTGCATGTGTTACACTGTATAAATGTGATATGGGGCTGCAGTGGACATAGTTTGATATTGCAGTCTATTGTGGTGGGTTGCATGCTGTTGGGATGTGGGGACTGTGGTTTGTGAGGGATGAATGGGACTGCACAGTCAAAGGTAGCACCTGTCATTCCCACAGGCTCGATCATGACCGAACGTGAAGAAAAGGAGGAACAGGGACGGGGGAGAAGGAAGAGGCCCAACTTCACCTGGGCTGAATCAGATGCCCTGTTCAAGGCATATCTCAACAAGGAACCACTGCTCAGTGAACAGTGGGAAAAGCCACAGGCCCATGCTGCAGCATGGGGTGAGGTGGCACGTGCCATGAACCAGCATGGCAGCCACCAGCGGTCCATGCAGGAGTGTAAGAAGAAGGTCGGCACAGACAGGAGGAGTATCAAAGATAAGGTGGCTGACATCATGGCTGCACATGCTACCACTGTTAGGGGCCAGCTGGATGTGCCACACCTGACACCACAGGAGGAGCGGGTGGCCAGCAGCATGTGGTGTTGTGCCATCAAGGGCATTCCTGGTGGTGGCTTCCAGATGGGTGGCAGCCCATCACTGCTTGGTAGGTCCTGTGCTGTCACTGTGTGGGCGGTGGAGGGAATGCCACAGGGCAGGGAGGAGCCACTAACGCTAATGTGTACTCTTACAGCTCCTGAGCATCTACATGGGTCAGTGGTGGTGGGTGTGTCCACTGAGGGTGATGCCCTGGGCACGGAGGATCATCCATCTACCTCCACAGGTGTTCAAGGGACCGGACCAGTGCATACCTGCACGTCTGTCCAGACTGATGAGGGTGGTGTGGGTGCAGATGAGGCCCTGCCTATGTCCCAGCATGACAGTGCCCACAGTCTCCAATGTGCTGGGTCATGGATTGGTGCCAGATCCAGCACCGATGATGATGGACCACACGTCCCTGACAGTGATACGTGTTGGATGCAGGATGGTCCCACAGCACGCAACAGCACAGGCGTTGCCGTGGGTGGTGCCACCGTGGAGGCCTGCATAACAACACAGTCCCAGCCTGTGCCTGTATGCCCCAATGGGGCAGCACTGGTGTGCGTCCAGGGCGGTGGGGCTGTTGCGGCCATTGTGGTGGTGCCTGTGAGCCCTGGTGATCGGCAGCCGGAGGGGTAGTGCCAGCAGTCGACCAATGGTGACGGGGGACAGTGTCAGGGGGCAGTGGCAGTGCACCATGTGTGGATGTGCCCCGGCATGGCTCTGGTGTGCAGCACCCATCATCAGGGGGTGCTGGCCAGCAGGGCTAGGAACACCACGAGGGAAAGCATGTCAGACCGGCAGATGACCTCTTTGACGAGGACAGCCGTCTACTCCAGGCTTCAGTAGATCAGCAGATGTGGCTTGTGATGGCGGTGTATGCACTTAGTGCAGTTCTGCACCAGACAGAGGAGTGGTGCAGCACAGACCACGGTCTGCTCCTGGCAGAGATGGCCCGGCAGCATGTGGATGTGACTGCTGCCATTGACAGGCAGACCAAAGCATTGACAGCTGTCATGGCCACATTGGGCACCCAGTTCAGTGCCCATCTGCCTCAGACACTGCACAGTGTCATGTCCACCCCCATTCCCAGCACCGTGTGACACCTGCTATGTCGACACTGGGTTAGGCTGTGGGCATACTGAGCATGCCTGGTGCGGGCATGTTCGGTGGGCTGCAGACCCCTGCCTGAACACAGTCACGTTCACGCAGTGTCACCCCTGGGGAACCATTGGTGCCACCCCATGAGGCCAATGGTCAGCCTGGCATGGCTGGCAGGTCTCAGTGGGGCTTCCCACACATCTGTGGCAGCTGTGGCATTGTGCCATGTTACTGACCTGTCTCCCACCATGGCCACTGTCTGCCGTTACCCTGTGTGCAGTAGTGTGCATCATGCAATGCACGGGTGGGGTACCCGTCCCTGCACACACACGGTCCCTGTGTACCCCCCATACTGGCTGCTGACCACTGTGGCGTGTGCATGATGATGCCTGCGTTGCGCTGTCCACCAGTGTGCAATGGTGCCCAGCATCTGAGGCACACACAGTGATGGCCACTAGGCATGGTCATGTGTGGACTGTGTGTGGGTAGGGGTGGCAATTGGAGTTGGCATGCCCTCTACCCCTTGTGCATGTCTTGTGGGGTGTGTGTGTGTGTATGTGTGTGTGTGTGTGTGCACATGTCATGTTTGGCCCTGCCCATCCCTGACGCCATGTGTGGTGCCACACTCAGACCCATTCCCTTACCACCGTCCGTCCTTGGTGTTCTGCCCTGCCTGTCTGTGGGCTGCGCCCTTGCCATTGGTGGTTGCGCATGGCCCTGTGACCTACCTGTGTTGACCAAAGTGCTCTTCTGTAATGGTGTCCCAGTGCAGCTGTGACATCCGGATCAGGCGGGGGTCTCTTCACCCAGGGGGTGGCTGCCCATCACTGGCTGGACCGGCATCCTCATCGTCCCCACCACTGTCCCCCTCTTCGACCTCTATGGCTATCCCACAGTCAGTGGCCATGTTTTGCAGGATACAGCAGGCCAGGAATAGCCTGCAGGCCTTTGAAGGGCTGTACCGTAGGGCACCGCTAGATGTGTCCAGACACTGGAACCATGCCTTCAGCATCCTGAACACCCGCTCGATGACATTCCGTGTTGTGGCGTGTGTCTCATTGTACCATAGCTGTGATGGGGTCATGGGGAGCCAGTAAGGTTTGAGCAGCCAGGGACGTAGTGGGTAGCCACTGTCACCTGTGTGTAGAGAGTGGACATTGGTATGGTGGTCTGCGTCACTTTGCCATGGGCCAACAAGGCTGGTACCCATGGCACCTCTGACTATGCACCCCCCCACGTCTGCTTATGTTGTCCTGCGTGATATGCATACTCACCCACTAGATGGCCAATGGGGATGTCCCCACTCTCAAACCAGTGGCACAGTGTGGACTGGTGCCAGATGAGGGCATCATGTGCTCTCCCAGGGTGCGTGGCACAGACATTGGTAATGCACCCCCTGGCATCGCACACCACCTGGCAGTTGATGCTTGCATACCCCTTCTGATTTATGTATGGCACTCTGTCTGGGCCAAGTGGCATGCAGATGGCCACGTGGGTGCAGTCAATGGCCCCGAGCATGCCAGGCAACCGTGCTACCCTGTGGAACTCTTGTATGTGTGCTGTGCACTCTGCCTGTGTGCTAGGGAAAGAGATGTACTCTACAGCATGTGGCAGCAGTGCGCTGAGGAATTGTGTGAGTAGGCATGATGCGGCTGACTGGGTTATGCCTGTCGTGTCCTCTGTTGGCCTCTGGAAGGTGCCTGTGGTGAGCAGGCACATGACGGCTGTCACCTTCATCTCCACTGACAGCATGGCTCCGTCGTGTGGGTGCCTGCATCTCATCACTGCACAGCTCACAGAGCTGCCTCAGGATTGCCCAGTTAAGGTGGTACTGGCCCGCAATCTCTGTGACAGGGTAGTGTTCGAAGCTGGTGTGGGCTCAGTACTGCCTGTTCTGGGCGTACCACCGACAGACCCTTCCACAGCTGTGCCCCCTGCTGTCTGCCTTCTCACACCCCTCATTACCACCTCCATCTGGAATATGGTGCTGGCCATGTCCATGGCTGGTGTTCCCCCCAGCGGCTGTTATCCCATTTCCCCCTGTCCATTTCTGATGCTCCCCCTGCACCGGGTACACATCCGGCCTTTGGTTGTGGCTGTTCTGCCTCCTGCCACTGCCCGCAGTCCAATGTGGCACTCCACTGACTTTCCTGCACAGTGGCACAGGCTCCCCACTCCTACCCTGTTTCTGACTCAGTTCTGGTGGGCCCTGTCCTGCTCCTGCCTAGTACTGCTCACTGCTTCCCTCTGTACTGCCCTTGTGTCTGTTACCACACTCCCACCTGTGGCTTCCCTTTTGCATTCTTGCACCCCTCTCTTGCTCCCTTTTATTTTAGATAATTTCCGCTGTTGCACAACTTCCGCTAGCTCCCATATTGCGCATGGCACATGCTGTTGAATATCGCACTGTGCATTTTATTAATGGTTCTGCCCCCTATGGTTGTGCATGCATTCATTACTATTGCACTCTGGCGCATTGCTTATTGCACTGTGCAGCGGCCTCCCGTTGAATATCGCACAATGGCACATTTCCGTACTTGCGCTGGTGCATCCCTGTTGTGCATGGTGCAACCCTTTTGAATATCCGGGCCCATGACTGCAAAGAATGTGTGCATAGTAATGGGCCTCAGACCAGAAAATGAGCACTTGTAATACTAAATTGCTTATATCTCAGGAACCATACGACGTAGAAAAAAATTTAAATTTCATATGATTCATGACTTCCCTGGCTAGTTTTGTACTTAGCCCCTAGTGGGGGCCTAAGCATTTTTCTGATGAAAAGTCCGTATCTCGCACCATTTCTGAGATATGGGCCCTGAAAGGCGTGGTGGAAGCCGCAATGTTTATCTATGGGAAAAAGTGTCAACTTCAGAGTACCATAACTTTGCATCCCTGCAATATTTTTTCACCAAACCACCAAAAGGCACATCTGTGGGATGTTGGCTTTCTTCCCTCCAAATTTTAGCCCAAAAGACCAAACTGTTTTTTTGAAGCAGGGTGGCAAACAATTCCTGTTATTTTGGCCATAGTGTTACAAAGTAGTCTTATGATTTGTGACACTTTCACAAAATAAAAAATCACGAAAGTGTCACAAGTGTGACACTACTTTGTGACACTAGAGATTACAAAAGTTTTAAAAACATATTTCTGGGGTGTTTAACCCTCCCAAAAAAGACATGTCTAGCATCCTCAGGGCTTGACTAGGTGAACGCAAAAATAATTGTGTCCCTAGAGGGTCCCAAATTTAAATGCCAAGCATTTCTGTGACCAGTAAGTGAAAAAAAATGGCTGACTCACGACACAACGGGGGTCATTTGCGACACCAAAAACTGCATTTGCGACACTGTCAAACTTTTTGTTAACTTTTCCCATTGACTATAATGGGAAACTTGTTTTTTGAATAACTTTTGAACCGTTTAATATTTTTTCACGAAATCTTTGAAAGTCACATTGGGGACCCCGGCTGCATGTTCCCTGAAGTTTTCAGTACCAGTCTCAAAAACCATGTGACCTGTAGGCACGAGCAAAGAATACACAAAAAAGCATAAATGTGCTATGGAATGTTGCTTAATAACTCCATAACTGTATATCTGACTGGTACGAAACCTGATCCTAAGATCTATGCTACTGCTCGGTGTCTGCAAAATTTCAGGTAAATCCATCATACGGTGGCAAAGTTATTAAGGTGCAAAATGTTATCATGTAATCTTAAATGGGGTACTCAACCCTAACTATAGTTTCACTACCGTGCCACTAACATATATATATATTATACTGGTGCAGTTATGCCAGTATAGTTAGGGTTAAGTAGGCACTTTAATGTTAAACCCCAAATTTTGCATGTTAATAACTTTGCAACAGTTCAATGGATTTGCACACAATTTAGGATACGTGGTCTGGTGTGGTTGATCTCTTGATCTGCCAAGTTGCGTCTTGGTCAGACTTATGTTTTTTGCACAGCAAAGTGCTGAAAATGCAGTTTTGCCACTTTTGACACTTTGCTCATGCGCTATGCATCAAGGTTGAAGTTTGGTCTTTTTGGTCTGAAACTTTCAAGGTAGCAAGAGTTTGGGTCAAAGAATGTAAAATCAAGAAAGGGAATGCAGGTGGAAGGAGGTGCTGGGATAAGGACAACGATTATTAAAATAAAATAATACTGCACTCTCCACCCCACAAATAACAACTTGCTCACCAGAGTTTTCAAATAAAGTACTTCATTGTATTACAGGTACAGTGTGCAAGGCTCCGTAATAAAATGAAGCACTTTATTTGGAAACTCTGGTGAGCAAGTTTTTATTTGTGGGGTGGAGAGTGTGGGATTTTTTTTGTTTTAATAATATTTGGGTCAAAGAAGAATCCAGTGTTGATTTGGTTAAAAAATATTAATCCATTCCAAAGTTATTTAATGTTTAATTTGTGGGTTCTGAGCATGCTCAGTTCATGCCAAGATTTATATGTATTTTTTGTGAAAGGGGATTGGGCTCACGATCAAGGATTTTGTCACCTCATGAAAGGGGATTTAAAAAATCCCAGTCTGTGAGGAAAAATTCCCCTTTCGTGAGCCACCATCTTGTTTTCATTTCTTCCCCCAAACAAAATGTTGTAGCTTCCTCAATGGGTGACTTCTTGTTGAAATAAGGCATGAGACTTGTTCAGGGTGATGTCCTTTACAAACCTATACCTTTGGTTTGCTTCATTTTGGGCAAAATAGCCCCCTGAAATTCTTCATTCACTACTCACTTCCATTTTGCGAGCTGACAAAATCCTCGTCCATGAGCTGATCCCCTTTTGCGAGGTAGCAAAATCCTTGACTGTCTCTTAGGAACCAGATGGCCTATCTTGTGGAAGAGGATTGACTCATGGTAAAGGATTTTACTGCCTCACAAAAAGGGATTGGTTCGTGGACTGGGACTTTGTCAGCTCGCTAACGGGGATTGGGTTTTTGATTCCCCTTTCATGAGCTGACAAAATCCTTGTCTGTTAGCAGACAAAATCCCCGTCCATGAGCAATCCCCTTTCATGATGTAGGAAAATCTTTGACCGTCACTTAGGGACCAGATGACCCTTCTAACGGACAAGGACTGACTCATGGTCAAGGATTTTGTTGCCTCACAAAAGGGGATCAGCTCGCAGACTGGAATAATGTCTGCTTGCGAAAGGGGATTGGTTTTTGAATCCCCTTTCATGAACTGCTAAAATCTCTGTCCACGAGCTGACAAAATCCCCATCCGCAAGCAATCCCCTTTCATGAGGCAGCAAAATCCTTGACCGTCACTTAGGGACCAGATGGCCAAAATCCAATGGTCAAGAATTTCTTGTGGACAGGAATTTTGACAGTTCGCAAATGGGGATTGACCTCACGGTCAGAGATTTTGCTACCTCATGAACTAGGATTTTAAAAACTTTGCCACTGCACTGTAAATAAACTGCTTGGTTTTTTGACTTGAAATTTGCAGGATATTAAGGGGATGCCCCAGACATGTTAATTATGCTATTTAGATGTTGAAAAGTTAATCAGGTCCATAGACAAGCTATCACAAAGTTTTGATTTTTCCCATAGGATAACATTGCAGCACCCATAGCGACTTTCGGCTCCCATATCTTGAAAATGAAGCGAGATACAGATTTTTCACTACTGGTGGCTTAGATCTCCTTTAGGTGATCTAAACCACAAATACACATTTTGAATTCATAGATTACACCTGCAGTGAAATTTTTTTCTTAGGTTGTACAGTTACTGAGATGTTGGCAAATTAGTGTTACAATGGTTCCTTTTTAGACTTATTGGACTACTATATGGCTCTGTAGTTATGTGTAAGTGAGAGCGCAGGGCCCAGAGGGCCCGCACTACCACAAACACTTATCATTATGCACAAATGGGCAATTTGGTGGGAGTGCTGGGCCCAGAGGGCCCAGGTTGCCACCAACACATACCAGTTACCAAGAACATTGCACTGTAAATAATTGGTTTTGTCTTTTGGCTTGAAATTTTCAGAGTATAAAGGGGGTGTCCCAGAGATGTGACTTATGTTGTTTGGGTGTAAAAAATGATATCGGTTCCATAGATATGCCATTATGAAATTGAGATTTGTCCAATATGACAACATTGCTGTACCCACAGTGTTTTTCGGTGCTTGTATCTCGGAAATGATGCAAGACACAGATTTCATCGACCTTTATCTTGTGTGGAGGTTTCACTGTCTTGATTACAATGACACTTGAATTTTTTCCATAGCTGCTACAGTTACTGAGATAGTGTAAAATTAGTTTTACAAGGGTTCCTTGCCCTATAGGGTTGCTGTATGGCTCCAAAGTTATGTGTAAGTGGAAGCGCAGGGTCCAGAGGGCCCACACTCCCACAGATGCATATCATTATGCAGAAATGGGTAGCTTGGTGGGAGCGCAGAGCACAAAGGCCCTGCGCTCCCACCAACACTTGCTATTTACTAATTATATTACACTTTTTCCAAAAGTAAGGAAATTCATTGCAAAAAACTTCATTAATGCATCAGTTAGGGTTAAAGTGACAAAAGAGGGTAAATGAGATGTTAAGGTTGAGCCCCTAACCCCCATCCTCCACAGACCGACAGACGTCGGGGTGTGCCATGGGGTCGTGAGGCCTAACTCTCACCTCATTCTCTTTTACTGTTGCATGTAAATCTGTCTACACATGCGTCATTTCACATCCAAAGTGTGAAAACACTTCTGGTCCAGGATTTCAAGAGCAACTCTGCACTTCAGCATGTGCTTTCATAAATTAGATGTTTCAACTGTTACAATTACTAGAGAATACATTATTTTTTTCATTTTCAATGTTGTTTTCCAAGATTTATATCACATCTTTGTAATCCAGCTAAAAAGTCTGTATAAACAATTTGAAAACATTTGCCTCTCTCCTTTTAACTTAGTAGTGCCTTGGTTTTATGTCATCATATCCGTCTTTTGGATGAGACGTTAAATCAAGGTCCCATCTGCCTGTTTAGATGGATGTTAAAGATCCCATGGCACGTCTCAAAAAGATTAGGGGAATTTCCTCAGTGCCTTGGTCAAATTTCCCCCCATTCACTAAAATACCACCAACAGCTTAATCTGGTTCAAAAATCAGTTGGCATGCATCTGTATCCCCCTCCCCCGGGTCGTGCCTGAAAATATGCAGAATTTGTCTAGTGCACTTACCCGGTCAACAAAAAATAAATAAAAAATTAAAAATAAATAAAATAAAATATTGCTCACTATGACACTAGATTGTGATGTCACAAACAGCAATTGTATGGTGAGAAGTGGAGAGTCAGATGCATTTTGAAAGACTCAGGGAAATAATTGCTGCATTATCTAGGATATTTAGTAGACCAACAGCAGGGGAAAGTAAAGAAAACAATAAATGACTAGAAAATAATAAAGTTAAAACATAACTAATGTAAATATATTGGCCCAGATATTCAAAAGGGTTGCGCCATGCGCAACAGGGTTGCGCGTGCGTAACTCCAAAAATGCCCCATTCTGCAATATTCAGAAGGGGCCAGTTGTGCCACCGAAAACATGCTGAGCAACAGCGCAATGGAAATGAAGGCATGTGCAACCGAAGGGGGCGGGTCCATGCATAAAGTGCGCAATGCGATATCCGAACACTTGCGCAATGCGCAAGAGTGGCTTAGCCGGAAGTTGCGCAGTACCGGATTTGAGCCAAAATAAAAAGGCTCAAGGAAGCGGCGCAAGAACTCTAGCAGGCCGCAAACTGGGGGAGAGAGACAGACAGAGAGAGAGAGACAGGAGCTGGAAGGGCAGAGAGGGACAGTGGGTCCAGGAGGACAGAGAGGCCAGTGGGGGGTGCCCGGTGCAGTGGAAGCAGCAGTGGGGGCAGCGGGGGTAACACAGGAACAGCAGCAAGGGGGCAGAAGCCAGGGAGATGGATAGTGTCAGCTTCCACATGGAAGCTGTAATGAGGGGTGAGACACCATGCTGCAGGGGGCGTGGCGCTGAGGGGCCCGTTCGGCGTATGCCCGACAGGCGGTATCGTGCCGCATCAGCTTCGAGCTGTACACAGACATCGAGATTGTGGCCGGTACCGCCTGAACAGGGCAATACTGAGACGGCTCTGCAGCTGTGCAGTGAAGTGATGGCACCCTCACGATGGAGTCATGCTCTGTCCGTGGAGACCAAGGTGACAGCCTGCATGTGCCTGCTCACCATGGGCACCTTCCAGAGGCCGACAGGGGACACCACAGGCATTACACAGTCGGCCATGTCACGCATCCTCACCCAATTCCTCAGCGATGCTGCCTCATGCTGCGGAGTACATCCATTTCCCCAGCACCCGAGGCAGAGCGCATAACAAACATGCAGGAGTTCCACAGGTAGCACATATGCCTGAGCGTGTTAGGGGCCATAGACTGCACCCATGTGGCTATTCACACGCCACCTGGCCCCGACGGCCAGGCTTATCGGAACCGAAGGGCTTTTCCAGTGTCAACTGCCAGGTGGTGTGTGATGCCACTGGGCGCATTATCAATGTCTGTGCCACACACCCTGGCGGAGCACATGATGCCTTCATATGGCACCAGTCTGCACTGTGCCATTCGATTTGAGTGAGGCACATTTGCGGGTCATCGATGGGTAGACACGTAAATGGTATGCAAACTCAAGGCAGCTTCTGTTGCCTGGACACCTCCGCGGAGCCCTACAGTACAGCCTCCCAAAAGGCCTGTGGGATATTCCTGGCCTGTTGCATCCTGCACAACATGGCCAAAGACCATGGGATAGCCGTACAGGTCCAAGAGGGGGACAGTGATGGGGACGCCAGTGGCGCTGGTGATGTGGGTGATGAGCAGCCCCCCCTAGGACGGAGGGACCCCCGACTGACCCGGCAGGCCCAGCTGCACTGGGACACCATTGCAGAAGAGCACTACGCCCAACACAGGTAAGTCAAGGGGACATGTGCAGGCAACACTGTCCATGCGCAAACCACAGGCACACAGGGAACACACCGTGCATGAAGGTCAGGGGAGTTGGAAGGTTCAGGCATACCAACACACACCATCAGAGGGGTGAGCACTCATATGGACACACACACACCAGGCAGCATACATGGGCAGCAGCACAGCACTGTGGAAATGACATTGCCAACACACAGCACCACCAACCACCCCTACCACCTGGACTGTCCATGACGTGTGTCAGGACCTGGGCACCCTGCACCTTGGTGTACAGTGCAATGCAGGCATCATCATGCACACGCACCTGTGGACAGCAGTTGGGAGAGTGTGCAGGTGGTCCGTGTGTCAGCAGTGAGCAGAGCACCCAGCAGTGCACTGCCCACCATGACACACATTGCACACAGGGCAGCACCAGACAGGGCCTGCACTGGGAGACAGTTCAGTCAGGTAGCACTGTCCCGGCCAGCACGGATGCGTGGGCAGCCCCGCCGTGGCCCAGCAGCACTGGCAGGCTGAGCAGGGGCCACATCGGGTGGCGCTGGTGCACCACCAGGGGTCCCACTGCGCGAACGCGACCTTGCCCGCACAGGGGTCTGCATCCTGCCAAACAAACTTGCACCAGGGGTGCTCGGGATGCCCACAGCAGAACCCGGCGTCAACAGGCCTGGTGTCGCACGACGCCGGGAATGGGGAGTGGAGAGCGCACTGTGTGGGGTGTGTGGTACAGGGGCACCTGACAGTGTGGCCAATGCGTCCGCGACAGAGACCACTGCCTGGGTCAGCCTGTCAATGGCAGCGGTCACATCCGTCCGCATAAGGACCAGCTCGGCTTGGTCCCGAGCACACTCCCTGCTATGCCGCTCCACAGACACAGACAGTGCCTCCATGGACCTTGCAACCTGCCCCTGCAGCCGAATCCTGCAGCAGGTGGGTGTGTGCGTCCAATGGGTACTGTGCCCCAATGGCATCGTGACCCCCAGGGTGTGGACGGTCCTGGTGCACAGCACCACTTTGAGGGTAGGGCGCTGTTGCAGGACCAGGTATGGCGGATCAAAGGCGGTGGACATGTGCCACTGCTTGACACTGTACCCCAGACCTGGTGTGCAACTGCTGCTGCCGACCCTCCAACTGCTGAGCCCCCAGGTCCACCTGTTCCACCTCCATGCTGACAACAGTGCCAGACACCTGCACAGCCACCGGTGCTGCCCCACGGTGCTGACAGGCACAGCCTGGGACTGTGCCAGCATGCTGGTACAGAGTGTGAACCAGGAAGGCCCAGGGCACGTGCTGAGCCTGCCATGTGTCCGTCATGGGACACACACCTATCACTGCCCATTGCAGGCCTGCTATCATCAATGGTGCAGGTGCGTGCCACTGCCATAGGCACAGCATGCTGGCATACATGCATGTCAGACTTCTGTGACACAGGCTGTGCACCCCTGCACCAGTATCACTGACACCGGAGTTGTTGGCCCAGCGTGCATGCTGCTGCAGTGCCTGCAGGCTGGTGGGCGGAGGTGGATGGTCCCTCCTCCACGTCCAGCAGGTCTGCCTCACTGTCTGGACCCACCACCACCACCGTCTCCTGCAGACTGAACAGGATCTGTAACAGAAAGAGAGTACATGTGAGTGCATGTGAACACAGCCCCTAACAACATCACCATGTCATACCGTGGCAGTGATGGGCTTCCACCTGTCTGGAATCCTCCACCTGGTACGCCTGCAATGGCACTCGGCTGCATGGCCACGACCAGTGTCTCTCTCTCAGGGGTCAGCTGCAACACTGATTCGGTGGGCCCCACCAGTGCCAGCATCGCACACCCTGAAGGCTGCCACCTTCTCCTTCAGCCTCCTGCGGTCAGTCCCCATCTTCTTCCTGCATTCCTGCATGGGCGCTGGTGGCTTCTGTGCAGGTTGACGGCCGAGCACCCCCTCCCATGCAGCTGCACCTCCTGAGGGTGCCCCTCCAGTCCACTCAATAGTGGCTCATCCTCCAGGTAGGCCTGGAAGAGGGCCTCTGTCTCTGCCGTGGTTGAGTTCGGCTCCTCCACTGCCTGCCCGTCCACACCCTCAGCTTGAGCTCTGGTCAGTCATGGTGATCTGTATGGGTGGAAGTGGACACCTGTCACTGTGCAGTCGACAGCATTTTCCCCATGAGCATAGCTGCCGGCCCGGGGGTGCAGAAGCCCCGTTCCTCTCCGCATGGCAGATACTAATAGAAAGGGTGCCCTTTGTCCCTTTCTAGTGCCCTTTCATGCTCAGCCCCTCAGCCTTTATCATCCTCCTCCCATGAGCATTGTCCTGAGCATCACACAGCATGTAACTCACCTCTCACCTGCAGTAACCAAATCTGGCCAGCACAACCCACAGTCTGCATTTTTAGTGCAACACATGCAAATGAGTGTGGCTCAACTTTAATGACATGCTAATCGCGCCACTGCACGCTTTGAATGGCTGATCGGATGATTTGCATATGTCGGCTGAATATCGTGATTGGCGCTTGTGCTAACACGGAAGGTCCGCTGAGCCAATGGCGCAGGTTTGTGGCTGCGCACACACTGCATTGCGCATGCCCGGACAGCTTACGCACGCGTCTATCATGCTGCAGACCTGATGAGCGATAGGTGATTCAGGCCATGGCCACCATTGTGCCAGTGGCGCCACAGCACTGGGCACTATATGGCGCTGTGGCACTACCGCGCCGATAGTCCACTGTGCACTGGTGCTCAGCTTGGCAGTCGTGCAGGATGCCTACTCGTCCCATGGCTGTGTGCGTGGCCTTGCGTCATTGCCGCGACACTTGTGGTGCCCTCTGACCCTCAGCGCTGGTTGGTACGCCATGTGTATCGTCTCGGCTGGCGCTGTCTGGTGACAGCGATGTAAGTGACGGCGCTGTTCAACAGCGCGATTGGAGCCTGTGGTGGCTCATTGCGAACAACTCCATGTGGGGTTACCGCGAGGCGGGCGCCATATTGCCTGCTGTAAAGTTGGTGCCATGGCTGGGAGGAGGGCAGTGTCCTGGAGCCAGCTTGAAGTGGCTAACCTGGGCCCTGGTGAGCCCACTGTGAGGCACTGTATGGTGAGGCCCCTCACCATGCCTAGGACTCACGTGTGGCAGCAGTGGCCACTGACCTGGTGGAGGTGCAGCTGGGGCCGGTCTGCTGAGCAGTGCCGGCACGAGTGTGACCTCCGCGGAGGCGGAGCTCTTGGCCCGCTCGGCGCTCACGTGTCAGGTGGGGTGTGGTGCCCTAGGCCAGGTGAGTGTACCATCTATGCACCTATATTCTCTGTAGGGGGTGTGTGTGTGCTTGGGTGGCTGTGCATAGGTGTGTCAGTGTGTGCAGCTGTGCGATGGATGGTATGGCTGTGTGGGCAGGCACTCTCACTAGGGCAGGGGGCACTCTGCTTTTGAGTCACACTGATGTTTGTCTCAACATGTGTCTCCCACAGGCCGGATTGTGAGGACACAGGGCCAGGGTGACGTGGGCCATGCCAGGGCCCCGGTGCCGGGGGGTGTTGTGCCCCAACAGCAGCAGCAGCAGCAGCAGCGGTCAGACCCAGCTGCTGGAGGAGTGTGAGTATCATTACTTCATGGATGCTATTGCATGCTGGGGGCGCAAGACCACCCAGCCATGCGGGACCACAACCAATGGGGAGGTAATAATTCCACTATACAAAACACTAGTGAGTCCCCACACTGAGTACAGTGTACAGTTCCAGAGACCATACCTACGTATGGACATGGACTGGGTGGAGAGGGTTCAGAGGAGGGCTTCATATGGATGGTGCATGGATTGCATCACAAGTCCTATGCAGACAGGTTGACGGAACTGAACATGTACTCCCTGGAGGGAGGAGGGTGGGAATATGATGGGGACATACAAGTATCTTACAGGGGGAACAGAGTGCAGGAAAACAATATTTTAAGCGTAAAGGATGTTCCAGAACTAGAGGGCATGGGATGAAGTTGGAGGGGGACGATTCAGAGGAAACATGAGAAAGTATTTCTTCACAGAATGGGTGGTGGACTAAGTGGAACACCTCCAGAGGAAGTGGGGAGGTGACTTGGTCACGGGATTTATGAATGCATGGGTTAGCCATAATGGAATTCTGGAGGTCAGGGTAAGGGAACGGACTTATAGGACAACAGAGTGAACTTACAAGGTCAAATGGACAGACTGAGTGTCCCATAGGCCCTATCTGCCAACACTGTCTATGTATCCATGTATGTAGGCATGACACAGGTGACCTGCATCACAGTGCAGTATCACGGCACGCCTGTGTGTATGCATCACTGGTGGTCCAGGCATGCACTGGGCACATAGCTGTGTAACTGGCATCGCGACTGACGTTGCCACATCACTTCCAGCCTAGTTTGTACTGTGATTGATGTGGGCAGTGTGTGTGGGCGTGTGGTGCGTATAGCTGGTGCCGCCTGTTTGTGATGGCCATGTATGTTCACTGTGGGTGGGTGCATGCCATCACAGGTGCGGGACATTGGGCTATATGGCTTGCAGGTTGGGTGGTGTTCAGGGTTGTGGTCAGTCACAGCCATTGACTGTGTTCCCATTTTCCTAGGGCCTCGAGGTTCTCCCGGGATTCAGCAAGACATTTGGGGCCTGACACAGGTGGCCATTGAGAACCAGGGCCATCCTTCAGTCAATCAGGCACCATGGCTCATGGAGAGAGCGTCACCGGACAGTGCAGCACCAGGCAGAGGATGACCAGCCAGCTGGGCCTTAGGGCACATCCCTTTCACTTCTCCCATCCCTACCACCCTGTCTTCCCTCTCCCAGTTGTTCATCCTCCCCTTGAACACCTTTACCTGTACCCATCCCCCCTTGTAAATAGTTGTTGTTTATGGTTTTGGTTATTTAGTATTTGAAACTTTAAATATACCTTTATATTTTGATATGAATACTGTGTTGGTTCTGATTTGCAGCTGGCTTCGGGTGCTCAGTTGCAGTGGTGTGCATGCCATCTGGGGTGGTATGGTCCTGGGTGTGTATATGTGTGTGTGTGTGTGTGTGTGTGCATGGGGAGGTATCTCCAGCATGGAATTGACTTTCTGTTGGTCTTGCTTATCTGCTGCCACCCACTGCTGGGTGCACAGGGTGGGTCTGGCCTGTATGCTTCTCTGCAGCAGCGGGTTGTCTGTGCCAGGGGGATGCATGGTGTTTCCTGCAGTGCCAGTCACTGCACATGGGTGGTGTCTGGGGTCATGGTGCAGGGTGTGCTGTGCATACGGGGCTGATGTGCACTGTGGTTGTCAACCCCTGTGTGTGGCACTCTCTGCCTGCCAGTGGTTGTGCTGGGGTGTCAGGGCTCTGCTATGCTTGTTGGCTTGTCCCCATGGGCGTGGATCATCCCGTCCCACCCCCAGTGATGCTGTGCTTGGGTGTGCCCGGTGTGGTGTGGGTTCTGCAGTGTGTTCCTGTGCCCATGTGTGGCATGGCTGGCGGTGGCCCAGCCTGCCTCCTGGATGTGCAGTTCCATTGCTCTGGGGGTGGCTGTGCTGGCAGCTATGGCAGCTCTGGAATGCTCAGCTGAGCTTCCATGGTTCAAGCCATAAGCGCAACATTTTAAGCTCAGCTTCTCCTTCCTGGTTGCGCGATGGCACAGTATGTGCGATATTCAGATGTTGGTTGCTTGCGCTATTTGCTCTGCTCCATGTTTGAATATCGCACCTGTTGCGCATTTGCGCAACTGGTTTGCACTTGCTCCTACTGTTGCACCAGTTTTGAGCGCAGTTTGAATATCCAGGCCATTGTTTTTAGATTTTACTATAATACAGTTGCTGTTTAAAAGATGACACCTGTCATGTTTCAGAGATGGTGTGGAAAAATTGCTATAATGAAGGTATGGAGTCAAAATATTAAAAATTAGCGAAGTTATGTGTGAACATTGAAATATTGTAATGTTCACTCATAACCTGGGCATTTTACCATATTTGTGCACCAAACTTTCAGCATACCTTTCTTACTATCCCACCTCACGAACCCAGTAGGTGAACATTTTCAAATCTCCACTGAAACATCATTTTGAACCACAGCTACAAAAACACATTTTGGACAGAATCTCAAAAATGACAGCTGTCACATTTGTGAAGCAGTGTGAAAAACTGGCAATGTGGAAAATTTGGTGTCAACATTTTTAAATTTCCAAAGTTATGAGTGAGTGCAGAAAAATGTCAATGTATACTCATAACTTTGTCGTTCTTACATATGTTGACCCTAAATTTTCAACATAACCTTCTTATGACACCACCTCATGAACAAGGGTGGTGACAATTTTAAATCCCTCCTGAAAGGGGATGCCACAAAATGACTGCAAAATCATCTTTTTGGCCAGATTTGCATAATTCCTCCCCCAGTGATCATAAGGTGGGGGTTCAAAAAAGGCCATGTTGAAATTTTGGGGTCACAATAAGCAAAAATAACAATATTATGAATCACAGCTAAAACCCCATTGAAATACATTAAACCAGACTTTGCTTATTTCCCGTTATCTCAGTAAATAAACTGGGGAACCTGGGATTGGGTCCTATGGTGGTAAAGTGGGTTGGGAACTGGCTAAAGGACAGGACTCAGAGAGTGGTAGTAAACAGCATGAAATCTGAGAAGAGGGAGGTGATCAGTGGGGTGCCAAAGGGGTCAGTCTGGGGCCAGCCTATTCAATATCTTCATTAGCAACATTGTAGAGCACCTGGAAGGAAAGGTGTGCTTCTTAACAGATGACACCAAGATTTGCAACAGAGTTTGAACCACTCCATGGTCGTGCACTCCCGAAGCTGATGGGATAGAGAATTCCAGAGGGTTGAGGCCACATGCATAAATGCACGAGACCCAGAGGATTTCAAAGACACCCTCGGAATATCTAGCAACCCCTCATCAGCCAAATGCAGCTGTTGCACTGGATGGTAAGGCACAAGGAGCTCTTCCAAGTAGTCGGGGGTCCAGTCCATGTAGGGCTTTATAAGTCAGTAAACCAACTTTGAAGGTGATCCACCACCTAATCAGCAGCCAGTGCAGATCGTGCAGCACGGGAGTAATATGGGATGTCCGAGAAGCCCCAGTTAACAATTGCACTGCTGCATTCTGCATGAGATGCAGGTAGTGGATTTCAACCCTAGAAAGCCCTAAGTACAGGGAGTTACAATAATTAAGGCACAAAGTCACAAAGGCATGAACTAATGTAGGCAAGTCCCAAGACAGAACCAGGTGCTTAATCCTGGAGATATTCATAAGATGATAAAAGGAAGATTTGACAATGGCCGACACCTGAGATCGTAATGTCAGCCCATCGTCAAGCACTACCCCCAGGTTTTGCACCCATTCAGAGGAAAGGAGCTGAGAGCCTCCAAGAAAAAGTCCAGAGGGCTGATCAGTTCTAAACCCCTCTATCCGGTGACCTGGGTCCACTACCATCACCTCTGTCTTTCCGGCATTCAACTTTAACTTTAACCAGCTTGAGTTCATCCAGTCCTGGATTTCAGCGAGGCAGGTATTAAGTACCATGGTAGCTCTATCCTGGTCGGGGGCAAAAGACAGGTAGAGCTGGGTATCATCAGCATAGCAGTGAAACCTCAGCCCATACCTTCTTACAATGTCTCCGAGGAGCAGCATATACACTGCAAACAACATATGGGACAGCACTGAACCCTGAGGAACCCCACATGGCAAGGAGAAAGGATCTGAGGAAAAAATCCCTGACACCACACTCTGACTCCTGCCAGTAAGGAAAGATGTAAACCACCTCAAGACCATACCTGACAGTCCGCAGATGGACCTCAGATGTCCAAGCAGCACCCCATGGTCTACAGTGTCAAAAGCTGAAGAGAGATCAAGGAGCACCAAGATAGAACAGTTCCTCCGATCCCTTGCTATCAGGAGATCATTGAGCACCCGAAACCTGAACCAGTGCCGTCTCGGTACTATGCCTCTTATGAAAACTGGACAGGAAAAGTTTGTAGATGTTATGGATGGTCAAGTGGTCATCCAGCTGTAGGGCCACTACTTTCTCAATCACTTTCCCTATAAAGGGAAGGTTTGAGATAAGTCTGTATTTAGCTGGAGACTCCGGGTCCAAAGAAGCTTTCTTCAGGAGGGGAATTACCACCGCCTCCTTCAGGGAGCTTGGAAACTCACCAGATTCCAAGGAGTACTGGACTATCTGAGCTAGGACCGGGCCAATCGTATCCCAACAACCCATAATCAAGGAAGTTTGGCCCAGATCCAAACTATAGCATGTGGGGTGCATACCCTGGACAATCCGACTGACATCCACAAGCTTGGGCAGGGTAAAGGTATTCCAGGAAGCCTGAGGTGAGGTGACCAAGCACCGATTATCAGCAACCCTCACAGAATGAGTTGAATGAACCTCCGACCTGATGTCAGCCACCTTATCTGCAAAGAACAGAGCAAGCACATCGCACTCCACTTGCAAAAAAGGTCTTCAGAGCTGTAGACAGGTTGGGTTGCACAACCTGTCCACAGTTTGGAAGAGCTAAGCTGGTCGGTTCTGAGTGGCAGCAATCTCCCCGGACAGGAATTCTGCCTTCTTAAGGGAGATTGTTGATTGGTAAATCTTATAATGTTCAACCAATCTTAGGCAGTCGGCTACCAGGGTGGACTTCCACCTGCATTGTTCTAACCTATGTCCTACTCACCACAACTCCCTCAAAGGCCCACCAAACCAAGGGGCCCAAGGGGTGAAGGGGGAGAGGATGCACACGGATGGAAGCAATCAAGTCCAGGGCTGAGGAGATGGCCTTATTATAGGCCACTACCAAAGTCTCAGGACTCAAGCTGGCCACTAAAAACTCTGAGAGGTCAATCACGGCTGCTAGGACTTCGGGACTCACTTCCCGTAAAGGGCAGTAACTGACCATCTCCACAGGGGCAGGCCTCCGAAGGGGATCACAAAAGTTGAAACTCACGATGTTAGTGATCAGACCAACTGACTGGTCCCACCTCCATGTCGGAGGCCTCAATCCCCAGAAGGAAAACCAGATCAAGAGAGTGACCATGTTTATGTGTGGCAGAGTTAACAACCTGAGTAAGGCCCAGAAATGTCATAAGCTGGAGGAAGTGTTGTCCAAACTGCAAAAGATCATCATCGACCCAGACATTGACGTCTCCGAGTACCATCAACCTGGGAGACTCCAATGCCATGTCGGCAATGAAGTCTGCTAATCGTGTCTCGTCCTCATGTGGATGGTAGATGAGAGCTAACCTGCAGCCTACACCAGCCATCATGGTACACTCAAATGATTTGGCTTACTCAACTGATACATTCATGAGGCCCAACTCAGTCTTAAAGCACACCTCAACCCTCCCGCAATCCAATCTCGAGCAGTGTATCACTGAGTACCTGGCTGGAATTGCAGCATCCAAACAGGGGCAAGCATTTTCATCCAACCAGGTCTTGGTGACGCAAGCCAGATCAGTTGTTTCAATAAAATCTGCAATAATTGCAGTGATATTTTTAATAGATCTGGCATTGCATAACACCGCTCAAGTTGTATGGGCTCCAGGGTCTGCCCTGACTACTTGCCTGCCACATAAGACAGTGGCCTTGGGTATGGAGACTAGATAAGGGTGCACACCATTCCAGACTCCATTCCACCTCAGGGTGTCTTCTAGGCCTGACCACACTGATGTGAGAGATGTGTTCACTCATCCTCCGATGTCCACGCCCCCCGCCACACCCCCTCCTACGAGCAATACCCAACACATGACAGAGTTGGTAAGTTGACAACAAAAGGGGGGGAAGGGGTGGAGGGCACGAAGAGTGGAGGATGAGTAGCACATGACTTGGGGGGGGGGGACCTACACATTTCACAACAAGAATTAATACCAATGTAAACTATATTAAAGCACCCAAACTAAATGACCCCCGAAAAACAATAATAAAATTAAACAGCAATCCCCACCCACTAAAATATACACAAAATACTACCCTACTCCCACTATGTGGACGATTTCAATCCCAGAAACTATAGCATTACAATCCCCTCTCACATGATGTAAAAACACAAACACAGGTATAAATTCATCCCCCCCAGCCCTCTCACAGCCAAGGAGAAGGGGAGTTCCAGGCACTCTCACTGCCCAGAATAAAATAAACCAATCAACAAAATAAAATAAACACAAACATAACATTTGATAAAGAAAAGGTGTGGATACCCTGGTCCTCTCACAACCGGGAGACCACAAAACAGGTGAAGTGTAAAAAAGAAAATAGTCCAGGAGAGAAGTGTAGGTTAAACGACTAAATAGATCCAGCTCAAGGTAAATCCAGCTGATAAAATCCAATAGTCCAACACGTGTAGTAAATCCAGCCAATGAATCAAGCCAGGAAGGGTCCAACTGAAAAAATCCAACAAATAATGGACAGTAATATTTTTAAGCCTACCAAGCTCTGCACCTAAAGGACCCCCAACCAGAAATATTCCACTGCACCACCACAACACCTGGAACAGTGCCACACGGTAGCCAGTCTCAGGGGTCTAGGGGCTCCTCAGGATCACCAGCCAGCTCCCTGACTACTGATCCCCCAAGGCCCCATGAAGCAGCAGACTACTGATCCCCCAAGCCCCCATGCAGCAGCAGACTCTGGTCGAGATCCCCTGCAGAGTCAGATTAGTTTCTAGGAACACCAGCTTCAGGCCACCCAAAACACAGTCCAGGATGCGCTGCATGATTCCTAGACCCAAAACCAACTGGCACTTTCACAAGTTAAAAATGGACTTCCACATGCAATCAGTTTGGCTCTCACAACTCCAGCAGTTCCTCCAACATCTCCTTCTCTGATGGACACTTTGGTAGGGCAGCAGCCCATATTAAAATCTCCACCAAACATTCCACACTCAAGTTGGGATATCACCAATCACACGGCCAAAACTTCGCCCAGTCCAAAATCAACTGCACACAACACTGAGGCATCAGTACAACACCTCAGATCAGTCCTGCATTTAGCAAAATAGCAGCGGCATTCAACAGCACCACTGCAAACAGCAGGATGAAACAAAATGACCAGGGCAAATTAAACAAACGGACGTCATACCCCAGGCTTTACTGCGCCGAAGCGACTTGCAGTACAAAATAAAATAAAGAAAAAAAAAGGTAAGAAAACGTAAACAAAACAAAACAAACAGCATGTAGCTTGCAACTTGCAGCTCACAGTGCACCCAGCCTGGTGGCCATTTTAAAGAATGGTAAGTGTGTCCCACATTTCCCTCATTCTGTGTGTCTTTGCCCCTCATTGTAATGATAAAAGGTTGAGTGGTATGGGTGGTACCATCACTGCATATTTACATACAACTGACAAGATGTTTTTTTTGGGGTTTTGTTTGGGGGGTGGGGGATGTTATGAAAATTGGAACTATGATCAGCCTGAACACTGCAAGTGGGTGATCTACAAGGTGGATTGTTAGACAGGCTGTCAGACTGGTGTTCCTGCTATGCAGATGGTTGGGGTGTGTGGAGGGAAAGCTACATGTAATCTTCTTTTTTTGCTTGATTTTTCTTTGGGGGTGGGGTGAAGAGGAGTATGCCTGATACATGGAGTCAGAGTGAATGGCTGGAATATGAGGTTTGGTCATAGCTGGTGGATGCACACAGCTGAGTGGTGGGGTGGGTGTGAGAAGTGATACATGGCATTAGAGTTTCTAGAGTCCTGCATTCATAGCCTACCCATTGCTCCTTATCCCTTGATTTCCCATCTCCTTACCTGCCATAATACTGTTCAGGAATGTGTCCAAACATTGGTGAGTGTGGGGGTTGGGGGGGGGTTAAGTCTAACTCCGCATTCCATCCATATTCACCAGTCAGTAGCCGTCAGTGATGTGGATGCATTTGGCAGAAGATATTATTGCCATGGCATCATATGCTGGCACAACCTCCTTACACTAGTGAAAAGGATGCTGTAATGTACAGTACAGTATAAAGAAAAAGAAGATGAGGAGACAGATAAATAGACGTGGGTGTGGGAAAATGGATAGTATGAAGGTCTATTAAAGATATTTAGGTGCTGATAGAATTTACACATGCCATGGTATGAAAATGCTCTGATATGGTGGTTAAGAATTGACAGCATGTGTGTGCATACTTTTAATAAATTGTAAAAAAAATGTAATTGATCAACACTTTCCTTTTATTTTGTGCATTTTACAAGGAGTCTTTCTCCCCACATTAAAAAAAAGAAATAAAAAAGACTATGAAAAATATTATAATCTCAGTAAATCAATTCAGGGTTTGTGTTGTGGTGGGGTAATGACACTTTTGAGTGGCTGAAAGCACCCAGCAATGACTCATGACTAACACACCCAATGGTTACTGTCATAACATCGCAGCACATATCAGGTAATGTCTTTCTGATGTAATAAAAGATTCAATGAGGATACATGTTTTATCTATACTCCTGAGGGATTTTGTTTTCAGTCTGTCATATAATGAGCTCCTTACACCACACGTGTGGTGACATTGACAAACATAGAGTCTGACGGCAGATAGAGAACACTTGGCCCACCTGTTCCACCTATTTTCCCTGCATACTGTTGCACAACATACCCTACTTGCTCTCTGGCTTTAGTTCCCTTGTCTCAGCCATTAAGGTTCCTTTATGTCTATCCCATGCATTCTTGAATCCTGTTACAGTTTCTGCACCACCACCTCCACTGGAAGGCTATTACATGCATCCACCACTCTTTCTGTGCAGAGGTACTTACTCACATTTTCCGAGTCTACCCCGTCCAGCTTCATAGTGTGACCTCTTGATCTTGAGAATTTTTTTTCTCTCAAGAAGGCTTCCATCTCGAACCTCATTTATATCCTTGAGGTATTTGAAAGTCTTTATCATTCCCCTTCCCTTTCCTACAGAGTATGCATATTGAGGGTCTTCAGTCTCTCCTCACAGGGCATGTAATGCAGATCTTCCACCCCTTAATTTGCCTTCCTCGGGACCTTTTCTACTTTGCCTATGTCCTTCCAGAGATAAGGTGTCCAGTACTGGATGGAGTAATATGAGTGAGGACACAACAGTGATTTATATAGTGGTATTACCACCTACTGTACCTCTCTCTCTGAAGGTGATACCCATCCCTATGCACACTGTCATCCTACTGTCTCTCCCTGCTGCCCTTGTATCTCTGTTTGACAACTTTTAGGTCATCGTGTATGGTAGCCCTCAGGTCTCTTTTCTGTTTGGCAGTCGCCAGTTCAACCCCACATAATTTGTACACTGCTCCAGGGATTCTACACCCCAAGCGCATGGCTTTGCTCTTCATCACAGTGAAATTTAAGAGTCACACTCTTGACCAGTCCTCAAGTTTTCTTATATCTCCATTTTTTATTACTGCCCACCTTGGAGTGCCTACTCTACTGCATATCCTAGTGGCATCTGAAAAAAAGCATACCTCCACTTCTAATCAATCTTCAATATAGTTTATAAGGACATTATAGGGGGCCTGCACCAGTTGTGATCCTCGTCACACTCCACTAGTCACTCTCGCTTCCTTAGTGTGAGCTCTGTTTTATGCCATCCTCTGATGCCTAGCACTCAACCAATTTCTTACCCAGTTTACCACCTTTTGACACACTCCTAGGATCATCAGCTTGTTTACAAGTCTTCTATGTGGAATGGTGTTGAAAGACTTACTGAAATCAAGGTAGGACATATCAACTTTTCCATCCTGATCTTATTCTCTGGTAACCCAGTCAAATACATCTATCAGTTTTGATTGACATGACCTACCTCCAGGGAATCAGTGCTTGTTTTGGATCATGTTATTTTAAATGATTTTTGTGCAATTTATTCTTCTGCCAAAAAAAAAAAATAGTCCAGTTCTCCAACTGTCAGCTTTTTTCCAGTAGTCATTTTAAATTGTTTCCATCCCCTCCTTCTCAATTCATATGGATTCCAAACCAGTTAGAACTCACTTTCACTATGTAGCTGGTGCTACAGGGCAAACTAGCAATGTACTCTTTGATAGGCGTTCAATAACCTAAAATAGATTTTACTCACTCGGTATAAGAAATCATGGTTAGTAAATGGCTAGTTAATTACCCAACACACAACTACAGCAGAGCACTGGTGAACACGCTCTCAAAGCCAGGTAAATACACTTTGCCTACCCTGTGTTATGTTCTATGGTGCAGGCATAATTAATTAGAAACATGATGGTACTGTTTCAGGTGGGGAGGGGGGGGCTGAGACGATCATGCTCTCTCCAGCCAGAACTGCTGTCACCAGGGCCAAATATGGTAAACAGGCACTAAGGTGACAGAAAAACCACTTTGTTTTTCAAAACACATGTCTGACATCTGCAGGAAACCACAGCATATATGTTTCCTAATTCATTAACTTAAGAGGGAGATGCACTTTCTGAGTTAACACAATACCAAAGGCAGAGATAATTATCACCATTTTCAAATAGCAAATGATCCAGAGGATTCAGCTACTAACACAGTGTGTGCTAGACTCTGAGCTCTGACATTTTACAACTGGCCCTAGAGACATTGAGGTGGGGAATGTGTAACCCAGTGGCAGCAGCACCTCACAATCTTGCACTGCACTCCAAGACAATGACAGCAACAGAGGAAAGCACCAGCTGCAGTGCCAGTGGATGAGGGAAACAGAGCAGCATATACTAAGGGATTGCTGTTGACTATCTGGAGGCGAATGCTTAGTTTTCTTTTGGATCAGTCAGCGTAGGAGCCATTAGGAAGTGTGGGTGGTTTTCTTCTTGTATGTGACGCATTGGTGCAGTGGTGAATATAGCATCCAGCTCTTCAGGATTAAATCAGTTCTGGTCTCTATTTTTAAAAGTCTGATTTTTTTTTTTATTTGGAATGTAGTTTAGGGGAACAGTGTTATGGCAGATTTACCATATCTGTTTCAGGGGAATTGACTGAATTCAAAAATAGGGTGAGTCAAACTGTGGATGACTTGCACCTTTTATATTGGTAATGCCATGATTCACCCTGACAAAAAGATGCCAGACAGCCAATTAGAGTCTTCCATTCTCTGACTTCATTATATAATTAATTAGTTTCCCAACCACCGTAGTTAGGCTGACTTGCTCTTAATTGTCAGCCTCCTCATTGCTACCACTTTTGTGAAGTGGGATTATATGTGCCCTACTTCAGTCCTCCTGTTCCACTTCCATCACCAGCAAATGGTTGTAAAGTACTGTTAGAGGTGCACCAGTCACCTCTCTGATCTCCTTCAATTTCATTCAATTTATCCCATCTGTCTCCATTGCCTTGACGACTTTCAGATTTGGAAGCTCCTTCACGATTATCTCCTCTGTAAATTGACTAGTATTGTTTTATTTACTTGAAAATGTTTCACCAAGAAAGGCATACTGAGCTACAACAGCTCATTTCCCAATGCATCTTAGGGTGATGGGAAAGTGGAAACACAATTGATGTATACATAAATCAAGATACAAAACAAAGCATCATACAGTGATATAAATATAAACAATTACAGCTATGAACAACTTAATATGTGAAGAGGAAAATACAATATGGCACATTCAAAACTTGAGACTGGAGGACTGTCCCATAGCAGAGACAGAGTAGACAAGGGAACAAGAGAGAATATAGCTAGGGTGCTTGAAAAATGGAACAGCAAAGAGAGGGATGAGGTAAAGGGGGGCAGACCTTTGACCCTCTGGCATACACACTCCACAATGGCCATACTCGGCAGGGAGCAACCTGAACCAAAAATACTGGTTTCCCAGGCCTGCAGTAAAGAGATAGAGTAGATGAGAGGGAGGCAAACCCTTTGACCCTCTGGAGGAGAAACCCCACAAGTGTTCAACAGTGCTCAATGCACCCAGTCAAAGTAATGGGATACCAACTTTCCTGGATAATAGGAAGGAGTAGTTAGATATAGTTTTGAAAGAGAAGAGGCGTGGGAGGGGCTATTGGGACATGGAACAGGCTCAGTTGCAGGATGGAGAAAAGTAATTGTGAAGAATAGAGGATAATGAATGGGAAAGAGGCAGAACAGATATCTAAGGGATGGGAGTTCCAAATTTTAGGGAAATGGCAATAGAAGGCAGCCTATCCTGAAGTGGAAGATCGGACAGGGAGGACAAGGGACTGGTAGCCAGAGTTACAGAAAGAGTAGGTAGGAAAGAGGATGGGTGCAGAGGAGGGTGGTGAGGTGGAGGGGAGGGAGCTGAGCCAGTAATTCCCAAGTAGGGAGGAACAGTGGGAAAGGCATCTATCCCCAAGATGGGGGCAGGAGAGAGTGGTATAAAGGTGACAATGGTGTGTACAGAGTGGGCCGTCAAGAGCAAACCAACAAAAGGAGTTAAAAAGGGTGCCCATTCTGGTTGGGGTGGACTTAGGGGCTGCACTGTACGCTATGTCCCCATAGTTAAAAATTGGAAGGATCATTTTCTGGATAATTTCATGGCGGGCTGGTAGGGAGATGCAAGCATGGTGTCTATACAAAACACCTAGTCTGGGATACAGGTTTTTGTGGATGGCACCCTATTTCCAGAAAAGCTGAGGTGCCGGTCAAGCCAGGGATTGAGGTATTTGAAGGAGGTGACATCCTCTAATATTGATCCCTCGAAGATGTGGAATGATGCAGTGCCAGTAAGCCTAGAGAGCCTTTGCCCGGTGCCAATTATCATAGAGACCATCTTACTGGTGTTGAGGGATAACTGATTTGAGCAAAACCAGAGTTGGACTTTACTGAAGTCCATCTGGAGTCTGGTTGCCACATCAAAGGGGGAGGCACCAGAGGCATACAGAACAGTATCATCCACATACATATGAAATGCTACAGAGGATCAGACAACAGAAAGGTAATTTAAGAATATATACAAGAGTAATGGATCTAGGACTGAGGCTTGAGGGACTCCAGTGTTGATGGGGAGAGGGGGGAGAGTGAGTTGCCTATCCTGACTGATGAAGTCCTACCCACAAGATAGGAATGGAACTAGCTAGTGGTGTTTTCAGTGAGACTAGGTGCTGCAAGTTTGTCAAGGAGTAGGGTGTGGGCAACAGTGTCAGTGGATTTGGCCAAGTTGACAAAGATGGCAGAGGTGATGCGGCCCAGATCCATGATCCATAGAAAATGAAATCAGTAAGCTGGAGAATGGATGTCATGATGGAGCAGGTCTTATGAAAACCAGACTAGAAATGGGTGAAAAAGGAGGAAAAGTCAAGGAATGGAGAATGTCATGCCAGTACAAGGTGCTGTTGGAGTTTGGCAAGGATTGGGATCGGGGTATTGGGCAGTGGTTGCCTGGATTGGAGGATTCACCACCTTTGGAGAGGGGAATCACCAGCAGCTTCAGGCATCAGGGATGGAGGCCAGGGAGAAGGAGATGTTTAGAATGGAAGTGAGTAGAAGGGCAATGGTGGGGGCTGATAGATGAAGGAGCTTGTGGTCAAGCCCCTCTGAACTTTTACCCTTATGAGGGTTAAGGGCTAGGATAGCCTTCAGGGTGTCAGCAGGAGAGAGATAGATAAGAAGGAGAAATGGGAGTGTGAGGAAAGGGGTGAGCAAAGGGCTGGTGGCGGGGGAGTGGAGGGAGATAGGAAGAATATAAGGATGTAAGCACAGGTGTGAATAAAATATTGAATTCTGAAGCCACAGAGGGGATGTCTGAAATAGTGGTGTCTCCTACCTCCAGGACTGAGGCTACGGACTGGGTAGGGGGGAAGAATCAGGCATATACTACCTTCCAGAACTTAGATGAGTGGTTAATATTCTCCTGGAAGATTAATGAAAAATGTTCAGCTTTGACAAGTCTGATGGTCCTATTGCAGGAGTTTCTGAGTGCTCGGTATTTAAGAAAATTCACATGGGCACCTGAGGCCTTGTATGACTTCCACACAAGGTATCATGCACACTGACAGGCCAACAGTTTTGCTGACACCCAGGGGAGCCTCTGACCTAGGTTTACCTGATGGGTGTGTGCTGGTCCCAGATATTTAAGAACTTGGTCTTAAAGTAACTGAGGGTAGAATTAACTGAGGAATCAGTGGAAATAGGAGATCAGTCAGTTGCCACTAATGACGAAAGTAACTGAGGGCAGAATTAACTGAGGAGTTAGTGGAAATAGGAGACCAGTCAGTTGCCGCTAATTTCTCATGTAGGGAGGACAAGTCCAAGGACCTGAAGGAACAGATCAGGAGGATGCTTGGCGGAGCTTTGGGGCAGTGGATTTTGTGTACACAGTGGATAATGTCATGGTCACTTGGTCCATCTGGAAGGATTCTTGATGCAATTACCTGGTGAGTGTGTGATGCAAGAGACTAGTCCAGCAGTATATGCTTACAAGATTTGTGGTTTAGGTGGGTTGGTTCTGAGATCAATTGTGTAAGGTTAAGGGAGGAGATGTCATTGCAGAATTTGGTTTGAGTACTGGAGAGTCAATTTATGTTAAAATCCCCAAAGATGAGGAGTTAACCAGGAGAGGATTGGGTGGTGAGAGTTGAGATGAGGTCAGTGATCAAGAAGGTTGGGAGGCCTGGGCAGCAGTAGACACTGCCCACAAAGATAGGGAGGGAGTAAGGGTGGGATAGTTTAAGAAGCATCAGTTCATTGGCAGAGGGGGAGGATGTGGAGAGGATGAGAGTGTACTGGATGGATGAGGAGATGTAATAGCCACCATCCACCCCTGGTTGAGTGATCCTGCCAGATGAGGGAGTAACCAGAAATGGAAGTGACTGAGTCAGAAATATTGGGGGAGAGACATGATTCTGTGATAATTAATACACTTTGATTTAGGGTAATCATTCGTGGCTGGAGCAGATCAATCTTGGGGAGGAGGCTCCTAATGTTGAGATGGACCACTTTTAATCCTTTGGGAATGTCAGTGGGGGAGGAGTGGATGGGACCAAGGTTAGGTTCTATATCACCTCCTGCTAGAGCAGCAGAATGATGAGGAGCTTAGAGGGGATAGATATGCATCTGCAAGGCAGACAGGAGAGGATGGGTGTTTAGTATCCACCCTCCTTTCTTTGATGCACCCTACACTTATCTGTGGTCTCTCACTTTACTTTTCGTTTGTAAACACTAAACAAAAATATTTGTTCAAGATGTCTGCTTTGTCCTTGTCCCCTTCCACACACTCCCCAACCCCTTCCCTCCTTAGACTTATAGTCCCTTCCCTGGTCTGTATCCTTTCGCTCACATACCAGAAAAATCTATAGACCCTTTTCTTTACTGCCTTGGCTATTTTCTCCTCTGTTTGTGCCTTTGTACTCTTGACTGCTTTCCATGTCTTTCTCTTCTTCTCCTGAAAACTTCCCTGTCATCCTCCCTCTGTATGTCCTTATATTTATTGAATTATAACTTGTATGTACTTAATTTCCAAGCCACCTCTTTCGATAAAGGTGGTTTCTTTTTCCTCTTGCTTCTGTTACTTCACCTGATATAGATGTCTTGCCTTTACTAGTCCCTTTTCTCATTTCTCCCACTGTTACTCCATTCAACACAAGTCCTCTCCCTTGCCAGAGCATCCCTGAGGCATTCCCCCATCACTGAAAAATTGGCCTTCTTGATTTCCTGGACCCACGCCTTTGTTTGGTTCACTGTTGCCACATTTCTTATACTGAAACCTACCATACAGTTATCCCTGTTCCCCAAGTGGCCACCCACCGTGTCATCTGCAGCACTGTCTCTGTTGGTTAGTGCATTGTCCAATATTGTCCCCATCATGATTCAGTTCCTCTACTATTTGCATGTGAGATGACACTTGCATAGAGTCCATGATGTCCCTGCTCTAAGCTGAAGCTGCAGCTGGGATGCTACAATCTACATCTGCCAGATAGAAGTCTCCCACAAGCAGCCCCTTCCCATTTATGTACAATACTTTGGATGCCTTCCACCAGAACCTTATCAACCCCCCCCCCAATTGGGGTAGGTCTGTAGATTAATAGTTAATCAATTTTCCCTCCCCAATGTTGACACACAGTGCCTCTCCCCAACCCCTTTCCTGTTACTCTGTTGATTTTATGGTACCACGTAATTAAAAAGCCACTCTTCCAACTTTTATCCCCATCCTGACATTCATATTCAGTGTTTAATCTGATATGGCTAAATCCAGATTGTGATTCTCATCATACCATGACTCAGTAATGGTGACAATGTACAGGTCAGCCACTGCCATAATGGCCTCTAGATGTGGGATTTTATTTCCCAGTCTTCGAATGTTTGCACACATGGCCTTACAAATTCTGCTACCACTCTTCTGGTCAAGCATCCCCTTTCCACTTTACATTCTCTCCTTTCCCCAGCTGCCCTCATTCACAGCCCTCTTCATTATGATTATTTTTTTTTCATGGTGCTCTGAAATCAAACTGTGCTCATACTGTATGTGTGCCACTCAGTTCTGACACGCTTCGTTTTTGACTTCTAACTGTGTACTACCATGCTATTCAGCTGTCAGAATACATAGCCAGTGATATGCTCACCATTACATTTCCATGTTTTGTTTTGTGTTTTATATTTCAGCATTGTAGATATAGTATGGAGGTAGTGTGGAACGTAGGAGGCAACACTAATGCATAGTATGTTTTACTTTTCTTTATTACGTAAATTAAAAATGGCAAAAAGGTATATAGTCAGTGGCTGTGGAACGTCCTACAGCAATAAGGTTACTCTACATTCCTGGCCACATAGTTCATCTACCCATCTCAAGTGGGATCAGTTTGTTAGAACTACTCACTCTTCCTAGAGAGGTGTAAATTATACTTCCATTTTATGCAGTGAGCATTTTCAGTGCTCCAGGTGACTTTTTAGGGTTTAAACAGTGGGCAGCTGATTATACAAGAAAACTAGTTCTTGTTCCTGGAGCTACTACAATGAAGCTGTGCAAAACTGCAATGAAAACAGCATTGGGGGAAGCTGGAAATACATTAGGTGACTGCATTTTTCCACTGCATATAGAATCAGATAGCATCCCAGAATCTGCATGTACCTTGAAAGTGTGTCCTCCTTCATGTCTTACTCCACCCATTGTACTCCATTACTGTTACTACATTGTACAGTATACACAGCATATAACTTATAACATCGTACTTAGACATTCTAGATTGTTCATGTGTAGTCATTATAGAGTACCGTATATTTAGATGGTGCTGTTTCATGATCACTGTGTAATGACTCTGAAATTCATTAATCAGTGGACACAGCCTATTTGCACTGCTCGTGAATTGTAATCAACTTCTGCAAGGGTAAAAATTTTAAATTTGTCCATCTTTTCATGATGAAAATCTTCAAAACAATTCATAATGTGCTTAGCTGTTCATTTTTTTTCTTATATGAATGTAACAGTCTGTTCTCCATTCTTTGGTGTGCTAGCTAATGTCCTTGCTAAGCCAAGGAGCCCTGGCACCCTTGGACCTGCATTTTTTTAAAAGGGCATGGTTATCAATGATTTGAGAGAGGGTGGTGATAAAAAAGTCCAAAGCTTGATTGACATCAAGGAGGGACTTGATCAGGCTCCAGTCAGTATTATTTATCAAGGAACAGAAACTACTGGCATTAAATTTGGTCATGTCTGTAACAAGGGAGATCTTGGGAGGGGGTTAGGGCAATTGTTCCTCCAGACATAGAGCATAGGGGAGTGGTCACTTATGCAGTCAGAGAGAACTCCGACAGCCTTGATCTTAAGGGGCAGTTAGTTATCACTCCATCAAGTAGGGTGTGATTACCAGTTTTGTTATTGAGATGCATGGGGTCCTGAATAAGTTGTTCTAGATCAGTATCAGCAAGAGTGGAACACACTTTGTCAGCAACAGAGCTAAACCAATCAATGTGGAGATTCCCACAGAGAACAGGATCATGATGAGGGAGGTTGGCTAGGGAGATAAGAAAGGGAGGGCGGGCAGCAGAAGCCTTGTTTGGCAGCAGGTAGACACACTCAACATTTAATTTCTTGACTTTCCCAAGCATCAAGGTGTTAGGGGGTCTAGACCTCACTCTCAGGTTCTTAGCAATAATGGGCATGCAAGGAATCACAGACACGTTGCATAAGAGTAATAAAGCTTGTTTATTACTACCAAAAGGATAATTACAGTTGCCCTAACCAGTTCTTACCAATACAAACTGGGAGCCAGTGCTAAGCATTCTCTATACCTCGAGGAATCTCCACGTCTCCTGGGGACTCCGAGGTAGAAGACATAATGTCTTACATTATATACCTATGATAATTACCATGGTTACTGTAAGATAGAAACATTTCAAGTTACAGAGATGAGCCCTATTGGCTAAATTAGAGGTGGCTCCTCAGTCCAAGATAACATTATAAAATTTTGTAGTAGTCATCACTTTGTAGAAACAGAGGTACAGTTTCTACATAGCCATGTAATAATACAAATCATCAGAAGATGGCAATGCTGACTCATATATCATAATCATTACAAGAACACAGGTGTCCTAGCATCTTGCAAGCAAGAAATACATATATATATATTAGAAAGCAAAGTGTATAACAATAATGTGCATACATATCTTGACATCTACTCCTATACGGAAGATGCCCTTAGCCCTATGTGTTAGTATAGCATGCCTAAATGCTAGCTGTCTGAGGTGTACCTCTGGGGGTGCTAATTAGGGTGCAGGGACCTAATGTAGCATTCCCCCACGAGCCTTGTAAAGGAACTCCAGCTGCTCACGGTGTTGGAGTAATGTGCGCCATAGGCAGCAAAGCATAATAATGAGAAAAAATATAAAAAATACTTGTATAATAACAACACCTTTAAAGGTAATCTCTAAGTAAGTGCACTATTCATATCGCCATCATTAAGTGCAAGAACAGCTTCATTAGCTTTGGAAATATTATTGCTGATGTGGATGAGATGGGTATCTTTTCTCTCTAAAAGTGATTTTAATGTCAAAGTAAGAGGATCAATGTGTACATTAAAGTAAGGTAAATACTCTGACAGAGTAAGCAAATAATCAGGGTTACCATTAATGATGTCAGCATCCATAATGGGGATGGGGGTAATAACTGTGTGCCCAATAACTGTCTTTTGATGGGGTATGAAGCCAAACTTAGAACTATCAATAGAACATGACTTTAAACCATAGGTGTATGACTTAAAGTTAGTGACAACACAGTATTCGCCGTCTGAATTATATTGCATTTTTACTGTAGGCAGTCTCCATTTTTGCAACTGTACTGGGCAAGTATAAGTTTGTTTGTAAATCCATGTTGACAGGAGGTGAACCTCCTCCCGGTAAGACTGGTATAATTTGGAATTGGCTGGAGCAGATGTTGAGTCATGGTATTCTGTGCCATTGGTGGTGATGTCATTATACATGGAAAAGGACCAATTGATATTGTCTGGGGAATAGCCACATACAGGCTCAATAACATCAAATACATCACATCAACACAAATAAATATACCCTTCTTTCGCACAGCAGTCCATGTGTGGTGCGATCCCTGCATCCAGAAGAGGATGGAAAACCAATAGAGGAGGCAACTCGAGGCGTTCTCTGTAGATATCTTCATCAAGGTGCCCAATGGAATGTACAGATGTGAGTTTATCAAGTATAACTGTAGTAGGAACAAAACATGGTAACGAGACAGTGAAAGAAACAAACATAGTATCCTTAATGGAACATTTCTTAGAAGTAAAACATGGACCAGCATTAGGGTGCCTGGTCAAAAAACTCAAATTCCTAGGAGTAGAAACTGGAATAGTTAAAGTCTGTAGCATACACATAGCAACACAGTTAGAGAATTTACACTGAGGACAATATCATTTAGAGATACATCTATCATGTATGGTATCAGGGATTCTTCCGGATTCTAGATCACGGAAAAGATTATTGATGGTAGTGATAATGTAAGAGCCATAGGCTGAGCATAATATCTCACAGGCAATGTATTGCTTATCTGCTTCTTTATTGTTCTGTGCAATGAGTGCATTAATCTTATCTTTAGAATCTGAAACATGCCTTGGCAATGTCTTGCATATAGTATAGAGTGCATCTTTCTTCCTGACTAAGACCATCCACACCATACAATAATGAGGGTATAATATAATTTACCAAGTCAATTTGGAATTTCTGTGAATGTGATTTGATAGCAGCAATGTCGACTTTATTCCAGATGGACAGAGCTGTACCAAAAACACCAGTGACATCAGAAGTGTCACGTGTATTACTTTTATGACTTTGATCATCAGGACTGGGTTTTCTCCTAAAATTGCCTCTATGCTCGGTGGCGTGTACCCCAGCAATATGGTTTTGGTTACATATTTGAAAAGCTGCTAAGCTATCAAGTAACAAAGTACTATAAAACAATGACATATTAATAGTATGACACATACCAAATTCTTTCATATTCCAGTAAGTCAAGTTAAACAAAACAGGCATATGCATAAATTGTAAGTTGTTAATAAGTGTACCAGGTAAATCAGTGGCTGTTATGCTGGCCCACTGGTGGAGAGGCATGGTGGCCGTCTGCAATGCTGATGACCCAGGTTCGGGAATGGATCCGGGTGTCGGAGGGCTGGCCGGGGGAGCAGGATTGTGCATCCATAGGACTGCTCTCCTGCTCCAGGAGAGAGGGGGATTGAGTGCTCACTGCAATGTGGAGCCCAGCAGAGGCTGGAGGGAGCACAAGTATTCTGGCACCTGCTGGAAGGGGGGGTGGACTCTAGCCATCATTCCACATCCCCACCCCCGGGGAAAAAAGAATAAAAAAAATCTTTCAGCTCCCCGCTAATGAGCCGGCTTCAGTACGCTGACTCCCCTGGCCACCTAACTCCACTACAGCGGCCCCATTCAGGAGGGGTCAGTCCTGAGCATGCGGGGATCAGTGGCTGGGGCAGAGCAAACCCCGCTTGTGGGGTTAGGGGAAGCCGGGGCCAAAAAGAGAAATAAAAAAAAAAAAGCAGTGGCTGTGAGACCACAATGAGGACCAGGGTTGTGTTTTGGACATTCTAAAAGCTGTTCATCAGTAGGGGGTAACACAGATAAATACATGGTAGCTGAGGCCATGTTGTGTACAGCACAAAATTTCCTGGCAGAGTCTTTAGACAGGGAATTACAATATGAGGGATCAATTAAGGCAGTAATAGTGTATAAACCAGAACGTCTAAGAGAGGTTTGGAGCAAGGACAAAGAACCATCTGGGGATAATTTTGAGTTGGGCCAACCATGGAAAGTTCCCTTGGAGAGCTTGGCCATGGGGAGAATTTGTCCTTGCGAGATGGTTTGCCACTCAATTTGTAGGGTAGCTTTATCAGGAGCAACAACCAAGGCAGTGAGATAGGCATCTAAACCTTTCTGGACAGTAATCAAATTGTCAGGAATGTTGATGACACTCCCTCTGGGGTAGTTGCAGGTGGATCAAGGTGAGAAAGGAGATGCTTTATCGTGCCTTGGATGTAGGGGATAACTCCTGAGATTAGGAGAAAATGGAACAAGATAGCCATCTTGTCAGTATCTGAAAAGGAAAGTCAAACATTAGTAAATTAGTGCTACTCCTCCCAATGGGGTGAGGAAAGGTAATTATACTCCTTTATACAGTTTTAGCTGGTTTGTGTGTAACCATTTGTCAGTCAATTTGTTGTTTTGCATGAGTCTAACCTGATAGACTGCTGGACTGAGCTTGTTGACAATGGAGTAGAGGCCTTTTCCACTTATTGGAGAAGGAATGTATGGGATGTGCAAATCTGAGAACTATTACCTGACCCCCAACTTGCCAATCCACTTCTTGTGTGTATTTGTCAAACTGTATTTGGAACTGCTGCTGGGCCTTGCCCATGCAGTTAGCAGCATACAAATGAGTGTGTATGAGGTCTTGTCCGAGTTTTTCCACATATTGGTCCACTGAGACACAGTCTGCAGTGAGGGTGTGCAGGTCAAACAACAGGTGTTCAGGTAATCTCATATTTCTACCAGTCATCACCTCAAATGGTGTGAACTGTATGGTGGCTGAGGGTGTACCCCTAATTGCCATAAGGAGTAATGGCAGTAGGGAATCCCAATCCTTGGGATTGTCCTCAATGAATTTGGAAAGCATTTGCTTAATCCGTCTGTTGCTCTCTCTACTTGACCTGAGGATTGTGGGTGGTAAGGTATGTGGATCTTCTGATGAACTCCAAGGAGTTCAAGTGCTTCTTTCATCAACTCACCTGTAAAACTGGTTCCTTTGTCTGAGTCTACCTTGAGAGGTAGGCCCCACCTAGAGAAAATCTGTTCCACCAGGATTTTGGCAGTGATTTTAGCTGTGCATGTCAGTGGGGAAAGCTGCAACCAACTTAGAAAAGAGATCAGTAACCACAAGGGCGAATTTGTTGTTTCTGCTGATACTGGTCAGAGGACCAATAAAATCAATCTGTATGGCATGCCAAGGGCCAGAATGCCTTTGTGGTAGCAGTTTGACATTTTATTTTGTAGGGATGCGGTTATTTTGTGCACAAACAAGGCAGTTGTCTATGTACTGTTTGACATCCTTGGTAACACCAGGCCACCAGGCAGTGATCTTAAGTCTTTGGAGTGTGTTTTCCACTCCCTGGTGTCCACCAGTAGGGGTGTCATGCACTTGGTGCAGAAATTCAAGCCTAAGATGATGGGGGACCACCCACAATTTGGTGGGGGTGTCATCCGGTTGATACCAGATGAGCTTGTCATCAGGGGAGGGGTGTAACTCACCTTCATGATTTTGGTAGGGGTTGTGGATAGGTAGATTCTTCTCAGTACATTTGTCCAGGAATCTGAACATATCTTTGAGTTCAGAGTCAGCATGTTGGGCTTCTGACAAATCCAAGGTGGAGAAGGGTTCAGGTTTCTTCCTGACTGCTGTAATGTGTATGGCCGCTCTGGCCTCTGGAGGGCCAATCATCCAGGTGTCCCCCCCTTGGGCCCCTTCCTTTGCAACAGTGTCAGCAGTGACATTGAAGGCATGATAGGGATCATGTATGAAGTGGGCCTTAACTTTGTGTACATAGAGTTTGGGTGCAAACCTTTGTGAAGTGAATGAATTACCATTTCCTTGGGTTTCACTGGGCTGCCATCAGAGTAGGTAAAAGAGTTATTCTGCCAAAAAGGAAGGAATTCTGTAAGGGAAAAACAAACCCAGTTAGAGTCTGTGAAAATGATGGTATCCTTGGTTCCATGCTGGATGAACTCGAGGGCACAGGCCACTGCTGCCATCTCAGCATACTGTGATGATGACACACTGTAATGCTTAAAAATTTTAACAGTGTTACCATAAGGGTAAATGACTAATATGTCCATTCCTGCTATCTGTTCTTCCTGGTAGTAGGAAGCTGAGCCATCTGTAAAGACATGACAAAAAGAGGTGTTCTCAAGTAGTTGTGGTGTAGCAGGAAGGAAAGGACCTGGATCTGGTAGATCAGGTGGCTGCAGTGTACAGTCATGGGGTTCACCTTGGAAAAGGAGACCATGCACCAGCATGGATGGCATTTTGGTTGGGTGGACCTTAAAGACTCTATCCTGGAGAAGAATGGATCAGTGTGTCAGTCTGGTATTGGAGATTGACCCATCCTTTACTCTGTCTGATAGCATAAAGGTAGTTGGTGTGTGGTTTGTGTTGATGATCAGGGGAGAGAACCCAATGATATGCAGAAAGTGCTTGACAGCCCAGTAAGTAGACAGAAGACTCCTTTCACAGAGGCTGTACTCCTGTTCCACTGACATCAAGAGCTGTGATGCATATGCAATGGGTCTCAGGGTGCAATGGACCTTCTGGGCCAACATGGCAGGCATAGCGATGTCAGAGGTGGCACATTCCAGATGGAATGGCAGAGCTGGATTGGGGTTGATCAAAGCTGGGGCTGAGGCCAAGGACTATTTCAGTGACATCACAACTTGGGTGTGAATGGGGCCCCAATTCCAGGAGATGTCCTTTTTCAGTAGTTGATACAGAGGGGTGGCCTTCTGGGTAAAATCACAAATAAAATCTCTAGAATAATTCACTATACCTAGAAACCTTCTAAGAGTGGCCACGCTGGTGGGCAGTGGCAAATCTTGCAATCCTTGTATCTTTTTCCAGGCAGGGCTTCAGTCTTGGTCTGTTATCCTCAGACCCAGAAAGAGTACCTCTTTCTGACATAGTTGTGCTTTTGCAGGATTACATTTGAGGCCTGCCTCTGGATGAGGGTTAGTAGTTTGTCCAAGAGATCCAAGTGTTGTTCCTGTGTGGCTGTGGCCAACAACAGGTCATCCACATACTGCAAGAGACACTGGGGTGTAGAGAAACCCTCAAAGGCATCCATCATGTGTAAATGGAACATGGAGGGGCTGTTGCGGAATCCCTGTGGTAAGCAGGTCCACTTGTACTGCCTACCCTCAAAGGTGAAGGCAAACTTATATTGACTCTTGGAAGCCAATGGCAATGACCAGAAACCATTGGAGATGTCCAGTGCACTAAACCACTGTTGGTCAGGGGTTAGTAGTCATAGCATGTCTGGTGCTGATGCCACACAGTTGTGGCATAACTGGGGGTGACCTGGTCTAGTCTCCTGTAGTCAATAGTACATCTCCAGGCACCTGTGGCTTTTTTCACAGTCCTCACTGGGGAATTTGCAGTGGAAACATATGTCCTAATTACCCCTTGCTTGAGGAGTGAATTTATTGTTTTCCTAAGAGAAGGCAAGGCCTCGGGTGGAAAAGGGTATTGCCGTTGCCTCTCATGTGCTGGGCCTGTCACTTCAATGACAGTGTGCATCCTGCCACAGTCATGCTTGTTGGTGGCAAATGCCTCCAGATGTCTTTGTAGAATGGGAAGAAGCTTTGGGAAAAGCTCATGGTTCTTGAACAAATCTATGACATCATACTGTTTGTCATTCGCAGATATTGTTGTAACCACATGTGAGTTAGGGATCATGATGGTGTGATATTGTCCCTGAATTTGTATCAGTAACATGTTGGCTAGGTCTACTACACAGCCATGTGGTACCAGGAAGTAAATTCCGATTAAACTAAGGTGATCATGCAGTACCATCAGCTGAAAGGTATGATAGGCCTTCAGGTGTCCCAGTGTCACAGGTAGTGATAGGGAATGGTATGCAGGTAACCTAGTTCCATCTACACCAGATATATTGGTCCTCTGTCCAGTGGACCAAGAGGATGTGTCCGGGTGGTCATCCTGTAATACAGACGCAGCCACACCTGTATCTAGTAGTACTGTCAGCAGGTGGCCCCTGACCTCAGCCTCAGTGCAGGGCCTTCCATTTGTATCCAAGACCAACTTGTTTACAATACAGAATGGGGCCTGTAATTGTCAATCTGTGCCAGTGGAAGCATTGGGAAGCACTTGAAAGAGAGCTTGGGCCTGATTCCTTTAAACCACTTCACCATGCTGCACTGATGCTATATAGGGAGCTGCTTCCGGGTTCAGGCCTGTAAGAGCCTGAGAGCTTGGACTACTGGTTTCTCTGTGGCCTGTTGCGGCCTGCTTTCCCTGCTGTATTGCTGCAAGAGCCCGGACAGAAATGGCATCCATTACAGAGTGCACTTGCCCGGGAAGGCTTAGGAACTTCTGGTTCTCATTGGCTATTTCCCTATACAAAGGGCCTTATCTTTGTTGTTTACCCTTATTGTTCTTATGGTGTTTCTTGTTTTTGTGGTAGTTCCGGTTCCCACCCCAGGATTGTTGTTGTTGTTGTTGTTGTTGCTGGGCCTGCTGGGAGTGTTTGTTGTCTGTGGGGTGAGACTGTTTCTCTTGGGCTGCTCCTCCACTGTGTAGTGTTTTGTGGCCTCCAGAATGGCTTCCATGGCAGCTACTTTCTTGCAACCAGATCCTGAATCACGGATGTAGAATTGATAAACTCTCTCTGTTTTCTGAACAATATCAGCAAACCTCTCCATCATGGGATAGGTAATTGGCTCTACCTTCTCTCTTACTGCAGGAATCATGTTCCTAAGGAACAGAGTCTTATACTCGATGAGGTCCACATCTGTGGCTTCTGCTGCAAGATGCTTCCCTGCTCGGTAGGCCATCCAGAGCCTCTGGTGGAAAGTCGCTGGACTTTCTTTCACATTCTGTTTTACAGGGTATGCAAACATCACTTCTACTACACCTGGTCTCTGTGCCGAAATGAGTTCAACTGCTACTTCATCAAAGGTGTCCTGATAGACGGCATTGGGGAGTTTCACCCACAGTCCAGGATCAATGGTCTGGCGTAGGATCTGGACCTAGTAGTCTGCAGCGAGACTAAGCATTTCACATTTAGCATGCACGTTTTCCAAGTGGCAACTAAGGTTGTCAGATGGGCTCATCCGACCAATGCTGTCAGCTATTTGCTGAACAGAGTAGGCCATTCATAGGGGATTATTGGGATGATCAAGTGGAGGTAGGTTACCTCAGGTGCCATCTCGGGCTGCCTGAGCTGTGGCTTCTGCCACAGTGTAGACCATTCCATCCCAAGTCACGGCCTCCTGCAGCATCTGTCTGATCTCTGTTCAGAGTATCCGCTTACTTCTGGTGGGTAGGGTCACATTGCCTAAGCGGCATCAATCATTTTCTCTATCTCTTCCTTACCATCCACAGAAATAATGGTGATCAGTGGTGCCATTGGAACAAGGCCTAGGCCTGCTTCCCCCATCATGGAGGTCACCATGTTGGCATTGCCCATGATGTGCATCATTCTGTCGATGACGTTGGGTATGGGTGTCATGTGATAGGGGTTTGCCATGTTGTGGATGGCGGAGAGGGGAGTCTGGGCCATAGTAGGGGTGGGACTGGGCATTGTACTGAGAAATGTTGTCATCTGACTCCTCCCCACCAGATGACGTCGACAAGGTGGGGGCTACTCCTCCCATCACCTTGACATGACCAGCCAGCACCTCTCACTGATGGCGCAGTTTCACCATTTTGGATTCACATTCAGCATGACTCACTTTTGCAACATTCAGATCCACTTCATCCTGTATCTGCTTCTGTAACACTTTATACGCGACACTCAATTCGCAATTGTCCCTAGTAGCTATCTCTAAGACATTACGTACCTGGTTTATCTCATCCTGTATCTCTCCCAACTCCTCACTCAGTAGTTCATCCATTCTACTTAACAAGTCATTCATTTGCAAAGCCTGTCCCTTATCCTGTCTCAAACTTTCACACTCTTGCTTCAACATATAAAGTTACTGCTCATCTGCCTGAGTAGAATGATGCAAAAAGGAATCCTTTTCATTTCTCAGAGTTTGGAGTTCTGACTCCAAATCCTGCTCTCTTCTTACACATTCAGTTTCCTGCAACCCCATCTCCTGCTTAAGAGATGAGATTTGCAGTTCAAGGGATCAAAACCTCACTTCAGAGGCTTCCAGAGCAGCAGAGAGAGTCGCAACCAATAGCCCTTTAGCTTCTCACTCTCTGGCTGTTTGTCTCATCTCTGTGTACTGAGTTGAAATCCCCAGTACAGAATTTTTGGATTGACTTGTGTCCTGCGTGAAGTCAGCCCATCCTCCATGGGAGGCAAGGAAGTTTGAGACATCGAGTCTCAGTTCTGCGCAGATATTTGATACAGTGGCCATTGTGTGAGAGGGAATGAAAAATCAAACAGTGAAAAAGGTGCCATGTTGTAGATCGATCCACAACAGGTGCACTTATTCATAGTTGGGCTACTGTGCACTTGTAAGCTTGCAATTCAAAACTGCCATGGGGTCAGTTGAGTCGGCATCGACCAATCCAAGTAAGCAACCGGACTTTGTAAGGAATTACAAAGTGGTTGTAAAATGGGAGAGGTGGTGCTGGAATGCACACCTACAGTCCCCGTTGGGAAGGGAAAAGTTAGTAGCAACAAGTGAAACTTTGCAAACTCCAAATATTGCATGCTCACAGTCACCAACTGTTAGGGGGTCTAAACCTCACTCTCAGGTTCTTGGCAATAATGGGCATGCAAGGAATCACAGACATGTTGCATAAGAGTAATAAAGCTTGTTTATTACTACCAAAAGGATAATCACAGTCGCCCTAATCAGTTCTTACCAATATGAACTGGGAGCCAATGCTAAGTGTTCCCTATACCTCGAGGAATCTCCGTGTCTCCTGGGGTCTCCGAGGTAGAAGACGTAATGTCTTACATTATATATCTATGATAATTACCATGGTTACTGTAAGATAGAAACATTTCTAGTTACAGAAATGAGCCCTATTGGCTAAATTAGAGGTGGCTCCTCAGTCCAAGATAACATTATACAAAGTTGTAGTAGTCATCACTTTGTAGAAACAAAGAGGTACAGTTTCTACATAGCAGTGTAATAATACAAATCATCAGAAGATGGCAATGCCGACTCATATACTATAATGATTACAAGGACACAGATGTACTAGCATCTTGTAAGCAAGAAATACATGTATATATTAGAAAGCAAAGTGTATAACAATAATGTGCATACATATCCTGACATCTACTCTTATACGGTAGATGCCCTTAGCCCTATATGTTAGTATAACATACCTAAATGCTAGCTGTCTGCAGTGTACCTCTGGAGTACCAATTACAGTGCAGGGACCTCGTGTAACAAAGGCAAGGAATAAAGCTTCCACAGTTGGGGATCCAGAGCCATGCTTAGGGAGAACTACATCATCAAGGACAGCCCAAACATACATAAGGACACCACCTGCCCTTTTGCCCACCCTATCCTTCCTGAAGTAATTAAAACCAGGTAGCATCACCTCATGTTGTTTGATGGCAGGCTTTAGCCAGGATTCAGAGATGCAGAGGATATCAGTGTTCCACTGGGAAACCCAGGCTTTTAATTCGGCTATCTTAGGTTGGAGGATGTGGATATTCATGTAAGCGATTTTCATACCTTTGGGAAGAGGTTGAGTATTAGTAACTGGGATAAGAGCAGGGGTAGGGGCAGAATAGGTGGGTCCAGGATTGAGCTCAATATCCCAAGCTAGGGCCAGTAGGAGGAGACCAGAAATATGGACCCATAGCGAGGCATAGGATGGCTTCATTCCAGGGATGAAAGAGATAGTTTAAACATGCAAGCGCTTGTGGAGCCAGAACCCAAAGAAGGCAGTGGCAGGTTGAGGAAGGCAGGGACATGCAAAATTATGCCAGGGGTTTCGGGCTGGATATGACACAGAGGGAGAGGTGTGCTAACCTGAGGGTGCAGTCATAAGGAGTATGTGATAAATTGGTCAGCACAGCAAAGAAGAATAAGGCAGGCTAGGGTTACAGACCAACCAAGGATAACCATGGGAACATAGAATAAGGCGAGGAAAAAAGGGGTGGGGTGAGAGTAGCTAATAGGAAGGAACAGGGTAGCTGCAGTAGAGCACAGTGAGAGAGAAAATAATCACCAGGGCAAATTAAGTAAGATAGAAGACCTAAGGATCAATTGACAGGCACTATAGCAAGAGATTGACACTCAAAAAACCTAGTGAGCAGCAGGGACTGAGGTAAAAACAGAGGTAACTTCCAGAAGCTATGAGGCTGGGAAAGTAGATATTGGCAGCCAATGCAGAAGGTTTGTTGAGGAACCAATGGGTGCAGCCAGGGGGTATCCTGTGAGGTGAGTGCATGAGGAAGGGTGCCATCTGTAATGCAAACTCCTTCCCGGTGCAATCCCTCACGGCAATGGGAGGGTAGGGTGACCGGATGAGGGGTGGTGAACTGGCCGACAAAGATGTCGCTATGTGTATGTGCATGGGGGGGGAGCGAGCACAGCAAGCATGGGCTTGGAGGGGGCAGAGGGGCTGTAGGGGGTAGTGCTGCAGTGAATGGCTGACCTGTGTCGTGGCATTGGGGGTTGGCTAGTGATTGGGGTGGGTGAGGTACCGGGTTCAGGTCCAGGCGCTGGTGAGATTTTATTGCGCCAGGCCCAAACCTTTTTTTTTTAATGCTTTCACCCCCCTGTCATGCACCCCCCTGGAGTTGAGAATCCTTAAGTAGGGTGGTTTGGGGCGAAGTCCCTGTGAGTGGGGTGTGAGGGGTGCACCACCCCCCACAGAAAGCATTAAAAACCTGTCCTGGCACCATTGTCCTCTGTGCTGGGGTTGTCAGAGTGCCGAAAATGTTTTCAGTACTCTGACTGTGCGATAACGGTGATCGCCTTTAGGAGTTTGCCGTTATCACATAGTCTCCAGTCGGGGGAGAAGGGGGAAGCTAAGGTGTATTTAATTCAGGAAGGGGATGGAGGAGGGTGGGAGGGTGAAAAATCAGGTTTAGAAGTGATTAAGGATCTGAAATATCAATTGGTTGGTACTCATCACCAGAGAGGTACATTTACTTTCTTTATACATCATTGATCGAGTACTCCTGATCAAAGCGTTACTTTCCTCTACACATGTGACAGTTTTAAGCTGTGAAGAGTGTCCTATTCACAGATATCCTGGAAACAGGCATGGTCCCTCACATTTAAAAATATATATATTAATTAGGCTCAATGGTCCTCTGTGGGTGCCCTCAAAGTATGAGACTGTGCGGCTTCTGCAGCGTACCTGATTGTCTACCAGAGAACCTTCGTGCACACTTCTTTGGCAATTTGAGTCATGATACGGACAGCTATGGGCTATTTAGTAAATCACAGGTACCGTGTAGAGAGGAGTACTGTACTCTGTATAACCAAAGAGTGATCCAAATGGATAGACAGTGTCACGTTGCTGAGATTGATAGGGGAGGTCATCTAATGGTGAACAAACCACTGAGCTGGTAGGACCAGATGCTGACAACAAGATAAACAGTTGAAATATTTTCATGTCAGTCTAAAGCTAGCTATAATAGCCAAAGTCCATGGCATAGGTGTGACGGTATCAATTACCATTGCATAAGTGTGACCATCCAGGGTGGATGGTTTTGGCTATACTCAACCTTCCAGGGTCCAATATCACATCATTCTAAAAGTTAATGAGCAAGTAAATTGTTTAAAAAAGCTTACACTGCCAAGTTTTTTTTTTTGTTTGTTTTTTTTTTTTGTTTCTCGCATGTGGTGCTCATACTCACAGGAGATCCCAGAGGTAACCCAGGGAATTACAGACAAGTCAGCCAGACCTCAATTGTGTGTAGGCTCATGGGGGCCATACTAAGGGAAGGGTTGGTAGAATATCTAGAGAAGCATAATCTCCAGGATGCAAGGCAGCATGGGGTCATGGGAAGGAAGTCATGTCAAATGAATCTGATTGATTTCTTTGACTGGATCACTGAGACAGTAGACAAAGGCCAAGTGGTAGACATCCTCAATCTGGATTTCAGCAAGGCATTTGACTCTGTGTTCCCAAAGAAGGTTGATTATAAAGTCAGTGGATCTCATGCATGGGGAGAAGATGACATCATAGGTGGAGAAATGGCTGAGGGAAACAACCCAAAGTGTGGTCATTGGTGGAGAGTTATGTGGCAACAGAGAGATCACCAGTGGGGTCCAGCATGGCTAGGTGCTGGGGCTGGTGTTGTTTAATGTCTTCCTCAATGACATTGTGGGTGGCTTTAAGGTTTAAATGTGCATATTCGTGGTCAACACCAAGCTCTGTGGGAGAGTGGACACAGTTGAAGGGATATAGGACCTACAGGATGATCTGGAAAAGATGAGGAGAGGGTCTGGAATCTGTAAAATTGGCTTAAATTAAAAGATATGCAAAGTTATGCACATTGATGCCAGTCCGTCGATGCAGCAGCTGGATCCCCACTTGCGATGCTGATGACCCAGGTTTGGGAACGGGCCCGGGAATCAGAGGGCTGGCCAGGGGCAGAAGGATTGAGCATCGTGGGGACTGCTCTCCTTCTCTGGAGGGAGGGTGGAAAAGAGTGTTCAGCACTTAATGGATCCCTGGTGGAGGCTGGGGGTCAACTGCAGCCGGCACCATCACCTTGGGGGGAGGGGTGGATGCTGAACATCATTGCATGTCCTGGCCCCCAGACCCAATCAAGCATCGAAAATTCCAGCCCCCTAGCATGATAACCTGCTTTTCCATAGTCTCCACTGCCTTTGATATCCACCGGAGTTGTTCTGCTTTAGTGGCCCCAACTCAGGGGGGGGGGGAAGCCAGGGCTTGCCTACAGTGCCCATTGGGGGGAACCCTCCTGGTGGTCCTGCCCAGAGGGGTAAGCCTGGGCATGGGAGGACAACAGGCAGGGCAGTTCTGACCTCCGAATGGAGGATTGAGGGACCGGGGACCAAAAAAGAGAAAAGTATGCACATTGGTGCCAAGAGTCCTAGGACAGAGTACTACCTGGTTAGAGTCCAGGTATCTGCATCAGAGAATGAGAGGACAGGGGAGTGATGATCACTAGTGAACTGCAGAACTCCACACAGTGCAAGAGATCAGCAGCAAGTGCCAACAACATGCTGGGATGCATTGCAATGAGGATCAGTAGTAGGCTGGAGGAGGTTATTCTGCCATTGTAAAGATTACTGGTGAGGCCACATCTTGTATATGAGGTTCAGTACTGGTGCCCACCTATCCAAAAGGACATTATCATGCCAGGGAATGTACAGAGGATGGCTACAAGGATGATAGCAGGTCAGCAGGGTAATGCATATGAGGAGAGGTTAAGTGCACTGAACATGTACACCCTGGAGGACAGGATAGAGAAAGAGGACATAATTGAGACCTTCAGGTACTTCAGAGGGTTAAGCAAGATGGATTAGAAATGTCTCTTTGAGCTAAGTGGCAACCATGACACGAGGGGGTACAGTCTTAAACTGAAGGGGGGTTAGGACGGAGGTCAGGAAGCACTTCCTCATGAAGAGGATGGTGAACACTTTGAATGCACATCTGGGAGAGGTGGTCTCATTGAAGACAGTGGGCAATTCAAGACAGGCCAGGATAGGCGTAGGGGTAAAGTATGGATCAAGTGGTGGTAGAACAGAAAGGATAGTAGAAGTTGGGAAGGGGGAGAGCAGGGTCAGTAGTTCAAGCTGTGGACCTTGCAATATGAGCAGACTAGGCAGACCAAATGGCCTTCTTCTGCTGGCTTCATCATATGTTCATATGCATGCATAATCATATCTCCCTCAAATCTGACTTGCTGTATTATTTCTTATTCACATTGTCTTCCACTTTCTTAACAGATGATATCCTTTTTTGAAAATATGGAGTGCCTTGGACAAGAAATTGAGCTGGAAAGTAACTAGACACACCAACTGGCGTATACAGGAAATGGACAAGATACATCATATGATGAGCAGACAGCAGTCTGTACAATTCCTCATGTAGACATTGCTGTTGGTCTAGAGAAGAGGTTTTCATCTCGTGATCACGCATATACTTTACCACCTATTTTGAAATCCACTTCACGTGGCATAATGTGCACTATCAAGGCATGCAGACGTAGCAATGGTATGGTTTTATTCTTTAGTTTTATCATGCTTTACTAAGTACTTTTTCAGTGCATAACAAATCAAAAATGTTAAAAATATGAATGAATGCAACTGTTGGCATGATGTGCCCCTCTATCATGTACATGTTCGTTGATATACTGTATCTGTGAACAATAATTTTGCTAGTGCACGTGATGTGCAATATGTCTTACTGCATAACAATTCAAGTACAACATGTCTGGAAATCCATTCAGATAAATCCTGGATTGGATGTTGTATTACCTATTCTGCAGTTAGACATGCTTAGTGGACATTTTATGGTAGTGTTATTTACTTTCCTGACCTACCAATTTGACATGGAGCAAATCAAAGATCCATGTCATTTTATTTGAGGATTTAAAGACTTCTTTGTGTGTGCTTCCATTACTGTGTTATCCACTAACAACTATCATATGTCATAATATGTTTAATTCTATTTATTTCTTATTTTTATTTTTAGCTATAAATGTTTATTTAATGGTCCCAGGAATTACTGAAGTAACCTGCTTCTTGACAGAAACATGCAAATGATTTATGAACTAAAGTGTTTTCTTTTTTGTTTTTTTTTGGTGTGCGATGTCAAAAATGAACTAATTGCAGCAACAGAAACAACAGTAAAGACAAAGGTACAAGCTATTCAGGCTACAGTATCACAATGTTCTACTGAAATACAGTGTGATATATGTGGATAATCCTTGGTGGACATGTTAGCAGGACATGTTCATAGTGCACCAGTTGATGCCTATGCGAGTGATCATGAAGAATCTGCCTCTAAACTGTGCTCATCTGTTGACAACAGTGACAATGATCTGGACTATGTACAGTGTGACAGGTTTACTGCATGACAAAAATGATTAACTCCTACTGAAATTGCATTGTTTGCTGCAGTAACTCAATTGCAGAATTCTGCAGTCCTGAGCTTCATCCTGGTGATCTTCACTGTACCTCAAAATCATGACTGTAAAGATAATAATGAAAAACTTCACCCAGATGATTATGCAAGGTAAATGCACTCAAAGTGGCATACATTAGGTCTAATATATAAATAAGTACTGTATGGGTCATGTGATGCAGGCAACCTAGTGGCAGCAGGGTTACAGGATACCTAACCCCAACATCACATCATCAGCTTTTACATCTAGATTTCTACTGGAATCTCATCAATAATACAAATTATTAAGAGAGGGCATCTCCAGCATCAGATATCACCGCAACTTTCATCGCTATTGGGAGAATTTCTTCCATGATGGATGCAGATATGAAGATGGCCCAGCTTAAATATATGCCTCCTCCCTCACCTGAAAAGCTGCCTAAAAAAGCCAGGCCTCAAGGGGGAGCCTCCAACTCCAAAAGCCTAGTATCTATACAACCAGTTCCACTTACTGAAGATCGGTTTCTACAGGAACTGTTGTCTTTCAGAGAAACATTGCTTGAAATTTCTACAGAGATTAAGTCTATTAGACATGATATGGCTGATTTAAATTAAAGAGTGGGAGACACAGAAGCCAGATCCTTCTCACTGGAATGCTGGAGAGATAAAGTAGACCCAGAAGTAACCCAGCTTTGGCAGCAAATACACAAACTGCAGTTAAAAACCGAGGATTTAGAAGGTAGGAGTAGGAGGAATAACATTCTGATAATGGGTCTCCCCGAGACCGAGGAGAACCCCAAAGTCAAAGCCTTTGTCCAGAAGCTTTTGCTGAAAATAGTGGGCCCTTCTCCACTCAGGAGCAACTACTAAATTGAAAGAGCTCACTGATCATTACGGCCTTGTCCCCAGCCCGGATCTCACCCAAGACCCCTAATTTTAAAATTTCTGAGCTATTTGGAGTGAAAACACATGCTAAATAAAGCAAAAGAACTCCAAACAATATTGTGAGAAGGCACCAAGCTCCGTATTACACAGGATTTACCATATGAAATGCGCCAGAAATGAGCAGCCTTCCATGCCATTGTTACCAAAATCATTGCTGCAAGCATTCCTTTTAAAATGCTATATCCTGCCAAACTTCAGGTCTCAGTATCCGTATCTTGGCTATCCTATGACTCACCCTCACAAGAGATAGCTGATCTAAAGATCAAGCTCCCAGAACTCTTCAAGAATGACTGAAGTCTCTGACTGCAATTAGTTCTGTATGAGAATTTACTCTTTATGCACAAGATTTAGTGAGAGATGAGGATTCACCTACCCGCCTCCAAACTTTCCAGATATCCAGGTCTGGGATTAATTTTGTGGATGGGCCTGATCTCACCAGTTGTAGTGCTAGATTTCCAACACAGATGGTAGCCTGCTGCACAGTTTAATTCTCTGGGGAAGGAACTGATTAATCTGGGTGAGGGTAGGGGGGATTGTTTTTCTCCTGGGACCGAAATTGGTCCGGCTACCCTTAGTTTTCCCCCTCTACTTTTCTTACCCCATCAACATCGACAGGACAGGACTCCAACACTGAAGTGCTGTACCAATTTTAATTTGTTTGTTGTTTTCTAGCAATCGGTTGTAGCTGGTCAATAGGTTTTTCTTCCTTAGTTGTTTTCCGAAGTTTCTGAAATTGGGGGGTGGGGGATCTTATCTCCTCATCTCATATAACCTTATAATGTGGGAGATGAAGCCTGAATCAAGGGTTATTGATGCGCTAGGCCTCCAGATACTCCCAAGAGGGATGAAATCTTGTGTATTTGGTGGAAACTTATATTTGGGTTAAGAGGAACATGTTCTAATCTGCCTAGGAGAGTTATGAACCTCCAGAATGTTTACTTTGTTCTGAATATGTTAGTGCATAAACATATCAAAATTATGTAGTGTTAGCAAGATTTGTAATCTGGATAACGATGTGGGGGTAGAGGGGTGGGGTGCCCTGACTCAAGCAAGCTCAGGGCTAACTGCATAATGAACTAGCTTATGGGGGGGGTAGCTCCTACACATTCCCTATAAAGGGACATTGGTGGTCCTGGTATCTTTGGCTGCAGTTTTTTTGCTTAGTACAGTACCCCCAGACCATACCAATCTTCTGTCTCCTATTTTTCTGGGATTTGTGGCTAGGAGCTGTATGGGATAGTCTCCCTCACTGGGACCTGTTTGTCAAGAACTTTATCCATTTATTTTTTTCAAGGGAGACAAATGTATATAGTTGCTGGGGTTATGAAGGGAGGGACAGAGGGTCTACTGCTTTATACTTATTATGGTTTCCTCTTGTTGGATTAGTCCTTTGCTTTGAAAATATCATCATTTTGGAGAGTGGAAACTATAACTCCTGGGCAATTGTGGGGTGGGGGATGGGGCAAACTTATTGATTCGCTTGCTGTACTTTGGAATGGTTTCCCCTTCAGTTAAATCATCCCTGTTATTACCAATTTGCAAGCTTAATATTGTTGAAGGGCTCTGAGAAGGGGGAAGGGAGGAGGGCAGGGATTGGAGTGTGCCTTATGACTAATTCTGGTTGCATAATGATTTGTCCTCTAGAAAAATTATGTGGTTTATTATTTGGTATGGCTATTAACACATGTAAAATAGTGACCTGGAATGTCAGAGGAGTCAGGGAACCTACAAAAAGATATCAAGTATTAAAAGATTGCACCCTACTTAATGCAAACATAGGAAATGCATCTGTTGACAAGAGAAGCCATTTGGTTATGTAGACTGGAGATTTCTCAAGTCTTCACTGCTGGGATTTCCTCATCAAGTAAAGAGGTTGTCATTTTAATTAAAAATGCAATCTCATTCCATGCTGATTCCACAGTAACTAAGCTCCATGGCAGCTATATTCTTATTAAAGGTACCCTCTTGGGCACCACAGTAGTTTTAGGCTCTGTATATGGGCCACCAGGTGGCGATCCATCATTTTTTTATGGAAATTGCCAGCACAATTGCACCATTTCTTCCCATCTCCTTAATTCTAGGAGGCGATTGGAATGCTTCCCTCACACAGGATATAGATAGGACCTATTGACCCTTAAGACCCCCTACTCCATCACAAAGAGCCCTACAGGACTTGATGGATACACTAGGACTTTGTGATCCATGGTGTTTGCTTACCCCATCACATCAGATGTTCTTCTTTTACTCTAATGTGCACCAATCCTGGTCCAGATTGGATTAAATCTTAATCGGTATCCCTTTGTTAACCGGTTTACATCAAACAGGCATTGAGTCTATAGTAATCTCTGATCATTCGCTGGTATGGGTGGCCCTGTCTCCTTCCCCCGACAGTCCCAAAGATAGATCATGGAGGCTGAATACTCGACTTTTAAAAGACAAAACTATCATCTCTAAAATTCAAACCTCCATTCAAACCTTCATAGATACTAATATAGGTACGATTCAAAGAGATGATTTATTATGATGTACTCTCAAATGCTATATTCATGGGGAATTCATTAAATTAGCTACCAGAAGAAAGAAAATGAGAGAAAAAGAAATGTTATCCTTATTAACTCAAATAAGAGCAGCCAAGCTTTCTCTCTTATCCTCAACATATCCTGACTCCACAACCGAGCTCTTAGATCTCAGGAACAAATATGCAGACCTCTTAAGAGAAAAAGCAGAGTATGCACTCTTAAAAATGAAATCCACTTACATAGATCAGGGAGAAAAAGAGGGCAAACTCCTAGCTCTTAGACTCCACAAATTGGAAAGCACAAGACTTATACCTTCAGGCTCCGGATGGGACTATTAAATCCAATCCCAGAGACATTGCTCTAATATTTGAGAACATTTGTCGTTCCCTCTATGGGGAAAGATCCAGGCCCACTCCTACCCAAAAGACAGACTCTTATCTGAATTCCTTACTTCTCCCCCTTACCCAAACATCTCCAACGTTCCTTGACCTCTCCTATCACCCTTGAAGAAGTAATAGAAACAATTAAAGACTTAACCATTAATAAAGCTCCAGACCCAGATGGCTTCCCCACTAATTTTTACAAATCCTTTGCAAAGGAGCTGGCTCCACATCTGCTCAAACTATACCAATATATGAGCTCAGCTAAACCTTTGGATCCTTCTTTATTAGAAGTGACCATAGCTATTCTATTAAAACCCAACAAGTCCCACCTTCTCCCAGAGAGTTATTGTCCAATCTCCCTCTTAAATTGTGATATCAAGATCTGAACTAAAACCCTAGCTTTAGGCATTTGTAAAGTATGGTCTCATTTTCTAAGTCCAGAACAGGTGTGATTTGTCCCTGGTAGATCCTCTGAGGATCACCTTTGAAAGCTTTCCCATATTGGGGATGCATAAACATAATTAAAATAAATGTTCTGCCTAGACTTTATTATCCATTACATATGCTGAACATGTGGCTCCCACTATTTTTCTTCCAGAAGGTACACTCTCTCATCTCTGGCTTTATATGGCTACATAAACAACCCCAAAAATCCTTTATTAAACTGAGTATCCCCAAAGCATCGGGCATGTCCGCCTCTCTAATTTTCTTCTTTATTATTGGGTGAGCCACTTCTCTAGGATCGAGAAATGGCTTACAGATCCCATAGATGAATCCTCTCCTATTTGGCTGCAAATAGACACCCAGATCTTACAACAACACCACTTGCTTTCCCCTGCCATTACTATATTCCCCTGAAGAAGTTGCTGGAACCAATCGGCTACTCAGTAATTGGGACCTCTCTGAAAGTTTTTTCTCAGTTTTGCTCCTCTTACAAATGTTCGCCTCATCAAGACTTCGCACAACCTCTCATCTTCAACCCCAACATTAAGGTAGGTGGCACTCTCCTCACGCACACTTGGTTACCTCATCTACAAAATGCTGAGTAACAGATCTCTACTCCTCCTCCTCCTCCTCGTCTCTTATCTCCTTTTCTGGAATCTGACATAAATTTGGCCTAAATGCTTCTCATAATTTTAAGATCTTCCAGTTGAGACACCTAATAGCACAAGTATTTGGTACTGCTTTCCTAGAATCTAAGCTTCAACCTATATTGGAAGGCTTCCATGATCTATCTTCCAAGTCACACTGCTTGTCCCTCTTAAACAACTATATCCTCTCCATTGGACACACTGATCCTGTACCTGGTTCCAAAATTTGGTCCTCTCTCCTTCCAGGAACAGTCATTGAATGGTCAAAAGTCTGGCAAGATTTATATACATACATCTCCCAAGATAAACTGCAATTTACCCAATACCATATACTACATAACCTATATTACACACCAGTAAAATTAGCCAAAATTGGCCACCTGCCCAACTCTAATTGCTCCAGATGCTGTAAAGGTGAAGGAAATTTAGTACATATATTCTGGGACTGTGCTAAAATTGCCCCCTTGTGGCAGTTGATTCAATCCAAATTGGACCTAATACTTGGCCTAGGGGGCCCTTTCACTGTGGAGATCTGTATCCTAGGGAGTTACACAACTATCCGGATTAAAGAACGGAAATATCACATGGCACTCATTTCCATAGTGGTAAAAAAACTAACATACTAACATACTAAAATGCCAGCAGAATAGGCCTAACAGTCTTTCGTGTCTGCTGCTTGGTCAGTCCCCAACCTGGGTGCTGACCTTGCTGTCCCCCCCGCCTTCTGGCTTCTCCCTTCCCAGTTCCGGATATTCTTGCTGTACTGGATTTGCTTCTAGAACCCTTCCCTGTACCTGTCCCACCTCTCTTGAACCCCTCCACTGTCTCTGCCTCCACCAGCCCCTAGGCAGTGCATTCCATGGCTCCACCACCCTCTCAGTGAAGTAGCACCTCCTCCTTCTCCCTGAATCTTCCCTCCAGCTTCCAGCCATGCCCTCTAGTGGCCCCTTCCTCCTTCCTTCAAAGCACCCCAACTGTTCCTCCCTATTTACCCTCTTTCATGTACCTAAAGACCTCTATCATGTCCCCTGTCCTCTTCTCTTCCAATGTGTACATATTTAGCTCTTCGAGCCTCTCCTCATAGGTCCTGTCCCCCAAGCCCCAAATCATTTTGGTTGCCCTCCTCTGGACCCTCTCCAGGAGGTTAATGTCCCGCTTTAAGTGTGGCCTCCAAAACTTCACGTAGTACTCAAGGTGCGGCCTCACCAAGCAGTTATACAGAGGGAGTATCACTTCCCTCCTTCTGGAGGTGATCCCCCTAGCGATGCATCCCAGCATCCTGTTGGCCTTGGCTGCTGCCCTCCTACAAGTCTCAGAGTTGTTCATCTTGACATCCACCACCACCCCCAGGTCCGTCTCAGCCATCGAGACTTGTAGCATTTCCCTTCCCAGGGTGTACACTTGACCTGAGTTTCTGGCCCCAGGTGGAGTACCTTGCATTTCCCTGCATTGAACCTCAGCTTACACTTTCTAGACCATCTTTCCAGAGCTCCAGGTCCTCTGTAGGCCACCTCCTCCTCCCCATCCACCACCGCCCCAGTTTCAAGTCATCTGCAAAGAGACTCATCTCACTCCTGATTCCTGTCCTTATGTCAGATACGTGGGCATTGAACAGAAGGGCCCAAGGACTGATCCTGTGGGACCCCACTAATGACCCTCCTTGGGATGAGACTATCCCACCACGACCCTCTGGGTCCGGTCCTGGAGCCAATTGCCTATCCATCTAATCATCTGGTTCCCCACCCCCATTTCTCCCAGCTTATCCAACAGGCCCATGTGAGGAACAGAGTCAAATGCCTTGCTGAAGTCCAGAAAGAAGACATCTACTGGTCTACCCAGGTCCAAGGCACTTGTCACCCAGTCATAGAACTCCACCAGGTTTGTCTGACACGATTTCCCCGGGATGAATCCATGCTGTCTATCATCCAGGCACCCTGACTTATCCAGGTCCCCCCTAGCCTCTCCTTGACAATGCCCTCCATCACCTTGCCCACCACCGAGGTCAGGCTGACAGACCTGTAGTTCCCTGCCACCTCCCTTGATCCCCCCTTGTGGATAGGCACTATATGCGCCACCTTCCAGTCTTGGGGCACCCACCCTGTCCTCAGAGAGATGGTGAAAAGCTCTGCAAGGGGTTTTGCCAGGACATCTGCAAGTTCCTTCAGCACTCTGGGATGTAATTTATCCGGCCCCTGTGCTTTCTCCATCTTAAGGGAGCTGAGGGCTTCCTCACTCTCTCAGCTGTGATTTCCACTTCCAGTACCCTTCTCCTGCTTAGCCCCCCCACCTGCCAGTGATGCCTCCCCTCCCCAGACCTGCCGATCGGTAAGGGTCCCCTCCTCAGTATCTCTGTCTCCTCCATGTATGATGCAGCACCCCATTTTCCCTGGTGAAAACTGAGGTGAAGTACTCATTTAGTACCTCAGCCTGCTCCCCGGGTCTTGTGCCCATCTCTCCCCTGATTAATCCTGCTAATCTGCCCTTCACCCTTCGTTTTTCCCTCAATGTATCTAAAGAACCCTTGTTCCTCTCCTAATTTCCTGGCCAGGTTCTGCTCCTTCCTTGCCTTAGCTGCCTCACCACTCTAGTGGCCCTTCTAGCCATCAGCTCATACCCCTCGATCCCTTCACCCTTGAGCACTTGAATTGCTTATAGGCTGCTTTCTTTCCTCACACCACCTCCTGGACCTCCCTGGTCCACCAACAGGGTTTTTGGGCCCTACCACATTTTTGTCTTACTCTTGCACAGGTCCTGGTAGCATACTGCACCCCTCTCCTGATGATTTCCCACCTACTATCAGCGTCCATGTCTGACCCAATCCCATCCAAATGCTCCTTAAGGATCCTTCGCATTTCCTTAAAATCCGCCCCCCTGAAGTCGGTTACTTCCATCTTTGTGCAGCCTTCTACCCCTCCTAGGTAGTGCTTAAACACTGGTTGGATCAATTACCTATCTCCTATAATGAATGGCTAAATGACCTCTTAGCTTACCTCAGGATAGAGCACTTGATTGCTGGCTCCTGTAATAATCTGGCATCATTTGATAAAAAATGGGGTAAATTGTGTTCCTTATATCTGCACTGAGGTCATTAACATTAATTTTTCTAGGACCGTCTCAAGATGTTTCTATGTATCAAATATTTCTTTCAAGTATTGTACTATATGTATTGGCACACTCCGGGGGGGTTCGGGAAGGAGGAAGGAAGATGGGATGGGGGGAAGGGTTTCCTTTCTCTTTTCATCGGCTTTCCATAATGTAGGCTAAGTGCATGGTTGCGTCTATGTATCATACCTGTTATGAATACTACTATGTTTATAATTTAAAACCAATGAAGAAGTTGAATTGAAAAAAAAATAAGTACTGTTTGATGATGATATTAATCTTATCATTTTTCTATTTTTTTTTATTTTTACAATTATTCCTGTTATTTTATGAAAAGCAATCCATCCTCCTTACAGATATGTGCATATGAATGCATCTCTTACAAGGAAGACACATATGTGCTGCCTTTTTCATTTCTTTTTTTATGTTCATATTTTTGGCCATCAGATGCTGCCGTGGGGGAAGAGTCACCTCCCTGTATTAGCTAGGTCCTAATACATGCTGGGATCTGGGCATCATGGGGCTCACAATGAGTTGTTTCTCCATTGTGCATCCCCTCTCCCCACCTGACCAAGGCAGGGTCAGTCATGCAATGAGCTCGGCACACAGTCATGCCTCCTCCCATGCCCAAAATAAAGAGGTCTGCCAGTCATAGACTGTCACACACCCATGTCAATGCTAGGGGTCAGTATGCACCATGTACCATGTTACCTGCCTCCCCAGAGAAGGCAAGCAGTCCCTGGGATGAACAGCTCCCCCCCGGGTGACCCTCCAACACCCACTCCAGAACCCCAGTGGTCAATATCACAGACAGAATCACTTTCACTGCACCAGTGGGCTGGCCTGCCTTTCTTCTAAGAAGCATGTGGTTCATCTAAATTCTCTGATGAATTTTAGCCACATGGTTTAGTGATAGGTGATACTTGGCAACTGAAACAAGAGGACTCATACACATAGGAAACATTTCAAGGTGTGTTCGTCCTTGAGACTGTCATCTATGTAGTTATGCAAGTTGTTTATTTTGTCAGCTCATCATGTGATTTACTATTTTTTTAAAATAGAGTTTAATGAGATCCACAGCATCAAGGAAGTTCTGTGGAGTTAGCAGTTTAACACCATAAAAGAATCACAAGTCATATATAGGATAGTGCATAGCAGCCCATACACAACATCACTATTCATACACCACATGGTCACCATGCCATCTCAGGCCTCAAGAGAGAAGTTTGAGATCAATGTTTGATGTCATGGAAACCAGGAAGTGGAACAAGAGTGTGATTATGTATCAGTGCCAACACACACCATTCAATATAGCATATGGACAAAATCAGCAAGAAAACTCCTACTTTCTGTGCTTCCAAAAGAAGTCCTTACTTTCCGCAGCCTGCACATTATAGCCAGCCACCCATCAGTCGGCTTACCAGCACGACCCTTCAACTGTGACTAGCCCGATCAGCATCATCAATGGGGATGCTTTCATTGTGACATGGTTACTAACATGATATGAAAAGTAGTTACGTCTTAGTAGCAATGAAATTTCTGCTGCAGAATGACGTTTATCAGTGTATGGATTTCCATTCACAAAAGCATTCAACCATATACTAGATCATTTGTAAAATTAATTTTTCCTCTTTTTTTTTACTTTCTCTTTTTGAGTTGGTGTGTGTGTGCATGTGCATATGTGTGTGTGTGTGTGTGTGTGTGTGTGTGTGTGTTTGCGTGTGTTTGGGTTGATATACCAAAAATGACTGCATGCATGCGATACAGTGTTAGTGCATGCAGGATCCAACAGTATCACATTCTGGTGTATCATTATTCTCTGAATTATCTGACTAACATGCAATAGGCATGTGTGAAAAGTTTTTTTTTTATGCAGTTCAGATTTTGATGTCTGTTTTTTTTATGTGGATTGCTTTTATCTCATTCTATTCACTTACAGGTCATTACATCACAAGAATAATTGTGGCAAGCAACAAGCCCTTCTCTGAAACAGATTACATCATCATAATTAACTGACCAACCGTGTTGTTGACAGCATGGCTAAGTGCTGCCTGCTATTCTCCAGCCTGTGATGAAATTATGTATTGCCTCATGCACCCTAGTCAAGAGTAATTTAAGTCATACATGTGTTATTTTTTTTCCTTTTCTGGTGATTATCTGCAATGTTAAGGTTGTGTTTCTTTTTTTCATTTATGCATTTATTTATTTTTTAAACAGATCAAATGAAACTTTTGGAAGAACAGCCAAGAATGAAGCAATGTACATAGTGTTTTAAAGCTGTCTAATGGATTTATTTAGACATTGCCCATCTTGTAATGCTCCTAGTAATTGTGAGATTGTTCAGAAATGTCGTAGCATTATAAATGTGTCACAGCACTGTATTGTCTGTGATTTGAATAGACGTTGGTGCAGTCAGCCATACATCAGCCACATGCTGGCTGGGAATTTTATCTTGTATGGAGAAATATTTTTTATTGGATGTCTACCAACAAAGGTTTTACATCTGCTCAATGTAATGAGAGTGCAGTCAATGAATAAGACAAAATATTTTAAGCACCGGAGTAACTACCTACTGCCTGTCATTCATCAGGTGTGGACACAGCACAAGACAGCAATGATAGAGGAGCTGAATGCTACCCTTGGTTACCTTGTTCTCACTGGAGATGGACGATCAGATAGCACTGGGCATTGCACAAATTACAGTGCTTATAGTGTTATTGAGCAATGCTTAAGCAAAGTATTAAACATAGAGGTTGTTCAGGTACTAATGTTGATTATTTGAAAAGGGATATATATGCTTGACTTGTGTGTGTTTATATTCTTTTTACAATAAATAAAATTGTTCCCACTGTTTATAGAGCAGTGAGGTAAAATCAAGCACTTGGTGCAAACTGAATGGCCTAAGAAGAACAGTAGACTACTTGCATTCAAACAACCAAAAAAAGGTAAACTTATCACTGACTAACATAGACAGATAGTGAAATGAGTACAAGAAAATCTTGTAACAACACACCAGCATGATGTTTGGCACAAAGCAAAAGGTACTGTAAAATGTATTTAATTATGCATTTTATTTTTATATTTTTTAATCTTATTTTTGGGCAAATAAACAGATGATCCCTTATGTAGGATTCTATGAACAGAAACCATCCAAAGAAAGCATACTTTAAAATGGTGGTGTTTACAGCTGGTCCACTGGCGCAAGGGCAGGGTGCCAACCTGTGATGCCAGCGACCCAGGTTCAGGAATGGATCCGGGAGATGGGAGGGCTGGCTGGGGGGAGGAGGATTGAGCATCCTCTGACTACTGTCCTTCTCCAGTGGAGAGGGGGGTAGAGTGTTGGGTGCTGTACGGCACCTGTTGGAGGCAGGGTGTACCGCATGCAACAGCGCTAACACACTCGGGGTTGGGCAGAGACTGGCCATCATTGCACATCCTCACCCCCATTCACAGGTGGGAAAACTATGCTTCCAGTCATCTAGATGAAGCCAGCCCCTCCACTTTGATCAGTTCCTGGGATGGCTCCCTGACCTATCTCGAGAATTGTGGCACTTCTGGCCAGTGCCACAACTCCACCCTGGAGGGCAAGCCAAGGGGTATCAGGGATTCAAGGCCGAAAATGGGAGTGGAAGTGGAAGGGGTCCATGACCTGGCTGAGGTACCAGTGGCCAGGCATGCAAAATAAAGTACACTAAATAAAAAAATAAAAAAATTGTGGTGTTTACATTTGGAATTTTAATGATTATTGAGCATTATGGGAGTAATCTTCATTATTGTTCCCCTTCTGTTTGCTGATTCATCTATTGTACATGCTTGCATATGTTCTCATATACAGAATTTAGTGTGAAATATCTCTAGTACCTGCAACTAGTAAAATGGCTCCAAAATGTCTTTCTTTTTTTTTTTTTTGTATGCTTTATGTTATATTGCACACATTAGGAATTGGAAAGAAAATTGATTTGTTATCATAGCAAAAAGGTTGTGAGGATGTTGGTCTTTAGCGGACATCAATAAATAACCATCTGTACTGGAGTGTAACCTCTAGTGTGAACCTTGATGGTGAACACATAACAGCTAAGTGGTGCAGTATAATGAATCATATTCTCAGCATTCATGAGGGTTAAAACTTTCTTTAAGTATATAAGGGAAAAAAGGAAAACTATGATGGGAATAGTTAGACTAGCAGCAGAGGAGGTGAACCTAGTAGCGGAAAATAGAGAGAAGGCAGAAGACCTTAACAGGGTACTTCTGCTCAGTGTTTTTAAAGGAAGAGGAGGGCAATGGACCAGAGCCAACTAGTAACAGCACCACAGGACTAGCAGTCGATATAAGCCCCTTCACAGCAGACCAAGTCTTGGAGGCATTAAACAAATTAAAAGTGGATAAGGCCATGGGACCAGATGATATACACCACAGAATCCTGAAAGAACTGTGGAGGGAACTGACAGGACCGTTGCAGACCTATTTACTAAATCACTTATGAGCAGAGAGGTTCCCAAAGATTGGAAAAGCACAATGGTGGTCCCACTTCATAAATCTGGGAGCAGGGAGGAGGCAGGGAACTACCACCCAGTGAGTCCCACTTCCGTCATAAGAAAATTGATGGAATCTTTACTTAAGCAGAGAATATTAATAATTCTGGAATCAAGCAGTCAGCAGGATCATAAACAACATGTGCTCATGGTGGAGAAGTCTTGCAAAACAAATCTGATCAAATTATTTGACTCAGTTACTAAGGCAGTTGACAATGGGCGAGCAGTTGGTGTGGTTTACCTGGACTTTAGCAAGGCCTTCAACTGTGTTACACACAGAAGGCTGGTAAAGAAACTAGACTGCACAGAGGTGGGACAGGAGGTGGTAGACTAGGTGAAAAATTGGCTGTGCAGTAGAATACAATGAGTACAGGTACAGAGTACAGAAGAGGGGGAGGTAACCAGCCAGGTGCCCTATGGCTTAGTGTTGGGGTCTCTACTATTCAATGTATTTGTAGCCGATGTTGCAAATGGCTTGAGGGGAAGATTTGTCTGTTTGCAGATCACACCAAGATATGCAACAGGGTAGAATCCCCAGAGGGAGTAAATAAAATGGAATCAGACCTAAAGAAAACTGGAGGAGTGGTCCAGAGCATGACAGCTGAAATTCAACACCAAAAAGTGCAAAATCATGCACTTAGGAAGAAGTAACCCAAAAAGGAAGTACTACTTGGGAGGAGAAAGACTAGCTGCAAACAACCAGGAATGCAACCTGGTGATTATGACATCAGATGACTTGAAAATAGGTAGACAGTGCGAGAAGGTGGCACTAAAGGCTAGTGGCATGCTGGGATGCGTTGGGAGGGGAATCATGAGCAGAAGGAGGGAAGTGATATTGCCACTGTACAAGGCACTTGTCTGCCCCCACCTGAAATGCTGTATGCAGTTTTGGAGACCACACCTCAGAAAGGACATTGATAGGATAGAGGCAGTTCAAAGAAGGGTAACAAAAATAATACAGGGGTTACACCAGATGACATATGAAAATAGGTTGAGGGTATTAAACATGTACTCCCTGGATCAGAGGAGAGAGAGGGGAGACATGGTTGAGACCTTCAAGTACATCAAGGGTATTAATAAGGTACAGGCACAGGAACTAGTTCATGTCAAGGAAGGTAGTAGAATAAGGGGTCATTATCTGAGACTGAAAGGGGGAAGTTCAGGACCAATAGTAGAAAGTTCTTCTTCACTGAGAGGGTGGTGGATGCCTGGAACAGCCTACCTCCAGAGGCCATGGGTGCCAAAATGGTCGGGGGTTACAAGACAGTTTGGGGCAGACACAAAGGTATCATTCTTCAGAAGGGAAAAATAGGGAGAGGGTAGAAACCTATAAAAAAGAGATCAGAAGCGTTATTCTGTCTTGGTACTTCTTGATCTTTCTTCAGCTTTTGACACCATGGACCATGGGGTGCTCCTCGAGCACCTGCGGTTCATCTGTGGCCTGTCTGGTACAGTTCTTATGTGGTTTAAGTCCTTCCTCACTGGCAGAACTCAGAGGGTGGTGTTGGGGATTTTTTCATCTGACTCATTATCTCTTCCATGTGGGGTCCCTCAGGGCACGGTGTTGCCCACATGTTCGCGGTGTACATGCTGCCTCTCGGAGACATTGTAAGATCGTATGGGCTGAGGTTTCACTGCAATGCTGATGATACCCATCTCTACCTGTCTTTTGCACCCAACCAGGATAGTGTTCATTTGGTATTTAACAACTACCTCGCTGAAATCCAGGATTGGATAAATTCCAGCTGGTTGAAGTTGAACTCGGGAGAGACTGAGGTGATGGTTGTGGATTCAGGCCACCAGATAGAGGGGTTGGGTACTGGTTAATCTTTCTGACTTTATCTGGGAGGTTCCCAGCTTCTTTCCTCTAAATGGGTGTGGAACCTGGGGGTGATTCTTGATGATGGGCTGACACTGCTGTCTCAGGTGTCGGCAGTCATCAAGTCCTCCTTTTACCACCTGAGGAACATCACCAGAGTCGAGCACCTAGTTCCATCCATTGACCTTTCTACATTGATCCATGCCTTTGTGACCTTGCGCCTTGATTACTGCAACTCCCTGTACCTAGGTCTACTGGGGGTTGATATCCGTCACTTGCAGCTAGTGCAGAAAGCTGCAGCTCAGTTGTTGACAGGGACCACTTGGGTGTGTCACATCACACTGGTGCTGTGTGAACTGCACTGGCTGCCTATTCAGTGGTGGATCACCTTCGCAGTTGGATTTCTGACCTACAAAGCCCTACACAGACAGGGCCCAAACTATCTGAAAGAGCTCCTGTCCCCCTGCCTCGGGCGACTGCTCTGCTCAGCTGATGAGGGGTTGCTGGAGATTCCCAGGGTATCTTTGAAGACATCATGGGCCCGTGCATTTTTGTATGTGGCTCCAGTCCTGTGGAATTCTCTACCCCATCAGTTACGGGAGTGCACAGCCATGGAGGGCTTTAAGAAGGCCCTAAAGACTCACTTATGGTGCCAAGCTTACCCAAATTGATTTTAGCTTTGTAATTATCTATCTGAATTGTGATTTCTACTGTGTTATTTATTCTGACTTTTCAGCACCTTGACAATTGAAAAGCACTTTATAAATAAAGATATTATTGTTATTAAACCTTGGGCAGACTAGATGGACATTGTGGTCCCCTTCTGCCATCATCTTCTATGTTTCTAAAATTATTTTTTCCAGAATGTCTACATGATCAGCTGATTGATAAAACTAGATCTAAGCAGTGGCTGAAGCACAGAAGACTGATACCTTACTAGTAATGGAACCATAAGTAAAGTCAAAAGAGCCTAATTGTAGAGATGTAGACACAAACTGAATACATGGGACCCCATATTCAGAGCTGACTGGCAGCATGCGCAAATAGGTGTGCCACACAGAAAAATAGGGCCAGCTGGCCCTGGTGCCATTTTCAAACAGATATCATGATCCAAACCGACTTCACTATCTGTCTGAATATGGTTCCATGGTAGAGTGGAGCACATCAAACAGCTGCCATGCTAGGTGCAGTGCTAACACAGCACTAGGCTAAAGACCGCCCATAGGGGTAAAGTACAGTGCACACTGGTTAGCACCATGCTGCATGGGTGATGTTCACCCCAAACAAGCAAATGAGCCCATTTGGTCATGCACAGCACCAAGGGGCCATTGCCATACCTATTATGGGCTCATCTGCATATGAGCAACATCAGAGGGCACCGGGCCAAGTCCCCCCTCCAAGCCCTGTTCCCTTCAATGAAAACATTGGTGGTCCAGCAATCCCTCCCTATGCCCTGATCCCTGTCCCCATATATAAAAGTATGGCAATGGAAGTTCAGTGTCCCTGCCCTGCCCCAATCCCTGTCCCCATATACAAAAACATAGCAATGGTCTCAGAAGAGGCCAGAAGGGGAAGGATCCAGATTAATTTCAGTGCAGTGCAGTGCAGTAACTGTTCATTGCTGTTTTTGTTTTAAATCAGATTTGTGTGTTTTTAGTAGTGTTTTCCTTTGCTGTCTTTACTTAGAATTATTTTTGGGCTGTTGAAAATGTAAAACCTAGTTTGGTGTGCTTTCAGTGGTGCTGTTTTCCTTTGCTGCCTTTACTTGGAATTGTTATGGGGCTGTTGAAAATTTAAAACCTAGTTTGGTGTGCTTTTAGTGGTGCTGTTTTCCTTTGCTGTCTTTGCTTGGAATTGTTTCGAAGCTGTTGAAAATTTAGAACCTAGTTTGGTGTGCTTTTAGTGATGCTGTTTTCCATTTCTGTCTTTACTTGCTGCAAATTTTCGCCCACCCCCCACCTCCACTCTTAATTATATGCCCTGTTAAATCTGATAGACAGGAGCCAAGCACAGGGAATAGCACGGGTTTTGGAGTAGGAGGGGCATAAGGGGAGGAAGCCCACCTTACGCACAAGTGTTTTGACTCATTTTATATTGTTGTTTCCTTCCTTAAAAACAAAAGTATCTGAGGATCAGTGGCAGGATTTTCAGGACAGTAAATTAATAAAGAGGGAGCTACAAGGAGAGTTTCAGTAACAGACAACTACTGGAGTAGCAGTATTAGTGCAGTATAATGTGGGGAGTGGTGCAATGCAGTGGAAGTGGGACAGCCGTATTCAGGCAGACCTTCTGGACTCTGAGGTGCTGCCCTATCTGCAGGCATCTCTCTGGACTGTGGGATGAGGTAGCCAGACTCATAGTGGAAGTAAACTGGGTCAGGAGTACCTTCATCCCTATCCAGAGACCACCAGGTCCAATGCCACTGCCTCAAAGGATGCCAAGAATGAGGAGCACTTGGATGATGGTGGGCTCAGGGAGGGTTAGGACAGTCTGGCAGTGGCACATCCAAATCTTATTCCACTCTAGATCTCATATCCCGCACTGGCAAATGGGGACAACCAAACAGAGGTACCCAGAGAAGTGGAAGGGAAGGGAAGGATGTGGAGGTTAACTGAGGAGGTGACCTCAGTGGGGAGAGCAGTGGACCCCAGAGGAGGAGGAAGTGAATCCTGGTGGGGGACTCTATTGTAAAAAGGATCCAGCTAGGAACACACGAGGGGGAGAACAGGGAGGTGAGGTGCCTACCAGGTGCCACAGCGTGGAGGGATGGGAGGAAGATCCTGGGGATCACTGGGAAGGCAAGATGGGAGAGTGAGCTGGATGTCATTATCCACCTAGGCACTAATGACCTGGCAAATGGGGAGCCTAAGGAAGCTCAGGAAGAGTTTAGAAAATTGGGGTGAGGTCTCAAGGAAGTAGTTACATCTGTCACCTTTTTGGAAGTACTACCTGTGAGAGGCATGGGAGAACATAGGGGTGCACACACCAGGAACTTTAACACATGGTTGAAGAACTGGTGCTCCAAGGAAGGGTTTGGATTCATTGGTGACTGGGGACCCACCTGGAGGGATGGGGGCTTGTTCAAGCCTGACAGCCTGCATCTATCCTGGAGGGGAGTCCAAGCACTCAATGATAAGTTTAAATGCCACATGGACAAACATTTAAACTAGCCAAGGGGGGTAACAGGCCAGCAAGGAGGGTACCTAATTGCCCATCCCCCACAGCTAGCTGTGGAACCAGTGAACAGGAGGAAGGGATATCACTACAAAGCAGTGTGCAAAAGATGCACATAAGCACCCAAGGGGTGGATAGGCAGAAAGGGGGCACAATTTAACAGAAGGGCAGACAGCAGGGAGAACCAGGGATAACGGACAATCAGAGAAGTGGCTGGAGTACAACAGCTAAACAGTCCAGGGAGTTAACATCTTGGAAAGCCATGTGTGCCAATGCCAGGAGCCTTAGCAATAAGATGGAGGATCTGGAAGCTGCCATGGTGCAGTCAGGCCTGGACATTGTGGCCATCACACAAATCTGGTGTAATGATAACTGTGACTGGGAGATGGCCATATCTGGCTACAACATACTCAGAAGAGACAGGGCAGGCAGGAAGGGAGGAGGAGTTTCACTTTATGTGAAAAATGGCATAAAGGCCACAGAGATCCAGGAGGAACAACATGGGGGAGAGATACTGTGGGTTAAGCTGGAAAGGAAAATGGTGTCAACTATCTACACAGGTGTGGTCTACAGACCATCAGCCCAGGAGGAAGAAACAGATAGGGAGTTGATGCTCACCATCCAAAGGATGGCAGACTAGGGGGAGGTGGTGCTGGCTGGAGACTTCAATATTCCAGACATGGATTGGAGCCTTCCAGTAGCAGCATCAACCAGGAGCAGATTTATCCTGGACTCCCTTCAAGGTGCCTTCCTTAAGCAACTGGTCATGGAACCAACTTGGCAGAAGGCAATACTGGACCTTGTGCTCATAAACAGGGAGAGTGTGATAGGGGTAACAGTGGGGGAACACCTGGGGAACAGTGACCACTGATCACTGAGGTTTGAAATCACAGAAGGAATGGAACCAAACTGCACAAAAACATGTATCCTGGATTTTAGGATGGCAGACTTCGGGGAATGGACACATGCTTGAAAGATGCACTAATGGGAATGGAGAGGGAATCGGGGTAGAGGAACAGTGAGCAATATTTAAAACAGGGATTACAAGAGCAACAGAATTATGCGTTAAGCAAGTTAGCAAGGGGAAAATGAAGAGGGAGCCATTATAGTTTTCCAAGGAGATAGCGGAGAAAGTGAAAACCAAAAAGATCACATTCCGGCAATACAAAAAGACACAGGCAGAGGGAGATAGGGAGAAGTCCCAGGAGATGCAAAGGGAGGCAGGGAGGTCAGTAACAGAAGCCAAAGCTCAGACAGAAGAGCACATCACAAAATCAGTGGGTAGAGCGGACAAAACCTTTTGCAGGTACATTAGTGAAAAAAGAAGGGCAAAGGGAGGGATAGTGAGACTGAAGGGGAAGGACAGGGGCTGCGTGGAGGATGACAACAGTAAATCTGACAGACTGAACACATATATCTGCTCAGTTCTTACTGAGGAAGAGGAGGGTAATGGACCTGAAGGGAGTACAAGGAGTGGGAACGGAACAGAAATGGACACAAGTCCCTTTACATGGGAAAGAGTCTGAAAGAACTGGAAGGAATATGAGTCGATAAAGCAATGGGGCCAGATGGGGTGCACTCCAGGGTCCTAAAAGAACTAGGAGAGGTGGTGGCTGAACCTCTGGCAATCCTGTTTAGCCGATAACTGGAAACAGGGGAGGTACCCAAAGACTGGAGGACAGCAGATGTAGTCCACTTATACAAAAGTGGAAACAAAGAAGAAGCAGGGAACTACAGACCAGCCAGCCTAACCTCGGTAGTGAGGAAGATCATGGAAGCACTGCTGAAGGAGAGACTGGTGGAACATCAGTTTGCCAACGGACTACAAGACCCAAGGCAGCATGGTTTGACTGGGGGGAGGTCATGCCAGACCAACCTCATTGAATTTTTCGACTGGGTGACAAGGGAGGTGGATCAGGGGAGAACAGTGGATGTGGCCTATCTGGACTTCAGCAAGGTCTTTGACACTGTGCCACATAGAAGGCTACTAAACAAACTGGGAAATATGGGAGTGGGCAGGACAGTAGTGTGGTGGGTGGGTAATTGGCTGGGCAGCAGGACACAGAGGGTGGTGTAAAATGGCTGTCATGACACAGAGGAAAGAGTGACCGGTTGGGTACCACAGGGATCAGTGCTGGGACCAGTCCTATTCAACATCTTCATCAGTGACATTGCACAGGGCCTAGAAGGCAGAATTTCCCTGTCACTGATGACACGAAGCTCTGTAACAGAGTTGACATGCCAGTGGGTGTAAACAGAATGAGGAGGGACCTACAGATGCTTGAAGAATGGTCAAGGGTTTGGCAGTTGAAATTCAACGCAAATAAGTGCAAGATAATGCATATGGGGCACAAAAACCCTGGAACAACATATCAGTTGTGGGGTGAGGATATAACATGCACAAAGCAGGAAAGGAACCTCAGGGTTATCATCTCTGATGACCTCAAGGTGGGGAAACAGTGTGAAGGAGCAGCAGGTAAAGCAAATAGGATGATGGGATGCATGGGCAGGGGCATCACCAGCAGGAAAAGTGAGATCATAATTCCACTATACAAGACAATAGGGAGGCCCCACCTGGAGTACAATGTAGAGCTCTGGAGATCTTACCTACATAAGGACATAGATAGGGTAGAGAAGGTTCAGAGGAGGGCAACAAAGATGGTACAGGGATTGCATCACAAGTTCTATGAGGACAGATCTTGAATATGTACTCCCTGAAGGAGGGGGAGAGGGGATATGATAGAGACATACAAGTACCATACAGGGGGGAACAGGGTGCAGGAATACACTATTTTCCAGCGAAAAGATGTTTCAGGACTAGAGGGCATGGGATGAAGTTTGAGGAGGGCAATTAGAGGAAACATGAGGAAGAATTTCTTCACAGAACGGGTGGTGGACACGTGGAAAACACTACCAGAGGAAGTGGTGGAGGCTGAAACAATCTCGGGACTTAAGAATGCATGGAATAGACATAAGGGAATTCTGGAGGTCAGGAGTAAGGGGCAAGAGACTTCAAGAAAAATGTAAAGGGAACTTACAAGCTCAAATGGGCAGACTGGGTGGGCCATAGGCCCTTATCTGTTGACAGTGTTTTTGTATCTATGTATATACTTTATGTAATGGTGGTTCAGCATCTCTCCCCTGCCCCAGTCCCTGTCCCCATATACTGTACCCGCTCAGTAAGAGTTTAGTCAGTGGCTGGACGTGTAGACAGGGCTTGGTGTAAGGAGGGATGCTGAACCACCATTGCTGTATTTTTATATATGGGGACAGGGACCAGGGCAGAGCAGGGACTCTCAGCCACAACTGCTATATTTTTATATATGGGGACAGGGGTCAGGAAAGGGGAGCAATGCTGAACTATCAGTGGCAAGTTTTTATATAGTAGGACAGGGATCTGGTCAGGGGAGGGACTGCTGGACTACCAGACCACCCAGCCTTTGACTGCACAGATGGGCCTGTGCACTGTTAAGGGATGGGTTTGAGAAGCGTTAGACTGCACCACTGCTGGCGGCCATTCAGTGCTTCTGAAAACTTTCAATATTGTGCTGCGTCGCATATGCATGAGTGAACCCTCATTTGCATAGGTGCAGCACAATATTGTGTGCTACGGCACTGTTGGGGGTGCGCTGCGCTGCGCATATGTATCCTTTCAGTATGGGCACACCTCCAACAGCTGGCACTGTTCCAGCCTAGTGCAGCACAAACCCAGTTTGTGCTGAGCTGACCTTTTGAAAATGGGGCCAATGATTCTCTTATTATGAGCATAGTTTGGTACTGGAAATGACAATTGTGTTGTATATTTTATGGTGGCACATAAAAAAATTGGCAGTAATCAAACATGCAAACTAATTGGTCAATGGTGGTAACCTGACCACGCATAACGTAGTCAATATTACCCATCATGGTGAGAGGTAATGAGCTATAGTAACTGGTGACCCCCTTTATCAACCCAATTACAGTTGATTTCTTTTTTTTTTTGTAGTTTATTTTATATTATTTTCAGAAAAAAAACAACAGTATACAATTAATACCTCTTACCAGGCATACATAACTAGTCACACGGAGCTATCTAATGGAAGACAGTATAAGGTAGCCTCAATAATCTGAAGTACGGAGTTGGGGGTAATCCAGACAGAGGCAGTTAAATGGTCCCAAACATAGCTGCACCTCGCAATACTGAGGCATTCCTACAATGAAAAGATAGTCCAGACAAAGTTTAGAATCAACCCGAAGGCTGATACGATCCCATCCCAAACATCTATTAAGAACAATAAGGGTAGCACTCCACCTCCCCAGCCACACAGAACTGTTAGGATTCCACAATAAACAGGAAATCAGAGTGAAATACTCAACTTTAAACATGTACACTACCTCAAAACGAGGCAGAGATATAATATTTTAAACACTGAACTAGGTAACTGGTGCAACACACAGTCAATTGCAGGTACCAAAGATCAAATAATAACTGAAATAATATGGGCAGTAACAGGTGTTCTAGAAAACTTAAGGCACACAATAACAGTGAGGTCTCTGAAGCTGTACAAGCCTCACATACCCTCAAAGGTACTGGGGGGTACTTCCAGGCTTTCATCACAACTGCCCTAGAAATTGAAATTGCCATGTTGATCCTGGGAACAAATAACCTGAAGAGGAAAAAAAGTGCAGCTTCTCTGCTTCTGGTTTCTCCCTCCAATTTATTAGCATCAGGTGTTTGAGCCACTACAAACTCCTTCTCAAGTGCTTCAACCTCCCTTCCAGCTTCCAGAGGATCTGTAAATTGATAGATATGGTCACCATGGTGAATGCAAAGATGGACGAGCATCAGTAGGGAATGCACAACACCCAAACTGAGTAGACGTGCCCATACAGCATCAAATTTCTTTCTCTGGGACCAAGTAGCATATGACAGATCCAGGAAAAATGCAAAGAGTTGCCATTAAAATTAAAACATTGGGACTCTCTGGCTGCCTGAAAGAAGGAGTCTCGAATAGTCACTCCTGAGATTACTCTCAGAATTGTTCTAGGAAGGTCAGTTGGGGTAAAAGCAATTCACAGGGAGATCAAGTAGGCTTGAACAAACAAGGGAGCCATCACGGGAGTGCTGTCCACTCCCAAAGCACCAAGAAACCAGTTCCAAAGAAAGGCTAGGAGATCTGAGCCTTCACTGCCCTCTGGAAGCTCAACCAAACAAAGATTCACAGCCCGCTGAGAGTTCTCAAGGACCTCTAGACAGTATTGAAGTTGACTATTTTCTTCCACAAGTTTGGTTATAGCAATGAAGGGTTTCATGGCTTGGACTTCCTCATAGGTGGTGGTCTTGGTAGCTACTTCAATTTGAATAGCTTGCTCTCCTGTGTGGCAAAGAATCTCCTCTACTTTCCATCAATCGCTTTCACAGAGGGTCAGGGAGCTACAGGGTGGTTCACTAGAGCCTGAGGCCTCTAATGCTGAATTTGTGTCCTGCTGCTCCATTGGCAATTGGGTTTTAGAACCACTAGGTCTGCCTTTATTCGAACAACCCATTATATTGACTGGTCTTGTTTGAGTCCTCACAAAACAAGCTGTACGATGCTGCTCAATAGAAGTTCAATTCGAAAAGAAATTTTTGAGTATTTTAATGAAGTCCAAAGTCTACGGAGCTAAGACAAAGCAAGTCTTCTTAGTGAGTGAGCTCAACAGCAACCCCCATGGTTGATTTCAAATGCTGTAACACCCAGTTATTAGGGCATTTGATGAGACAAATCTACTCGGACTCTGAACAGAGGTTATACAGCTGGACTCTGGTGATGATTCCATGGCAGCCACAAGGCCATCAATACATGAGGAAAAGTACTCACAAGGAAGGAGAGAAGTGAAAAATGAATTGTTTAACATTTTTTTTAGAAATTCAACTATATTCATTTAAAAGGGAACGTTAGCCATTTATTTTAATTTGTCCCTGTGCACAAGCAAGTTATCAGTGGTACTGCACTGTGCAATCTACTGTGCTCTCTTACTCTGACTTGCAAGGTAGGCTGAGAGTTGCAGTATTACAGCATGGGAAAGACTCAAAGGAAAGGGATCTAAACTGGTTGAGGGCAGCTACAGTAGCAGTACAATGGGGGGGGGGGCAATGGCCAAATAAAATAATTCCCTTTTCTGCAGCAAGTGTTCCCTTTGGCAAGCCAATATTGAGCCATTAACCCCCCACGCACCTTTTCTTTTTTTTTTTTTTTTTGTTTATTGCATCTGTTATTATAAAAAAAAATATACTCAGGAAATCTGTGTGTTTATGATGTTTGCTTTATGAGCCCTTGGTGTGTAGAAAAATCTCATAATACATAGATGCCTGAGCAATAATCTCTATATACTGACCTGCTAAGGGATTTAATGAGGCCCTACTTCAAAGGCGGGGGGACTTATAGCCCGTTGAAGGTCTAGTATAGCCTGGTACTGGCCAGCCATGGAAGGTATTATTGCATTTAGTGAACTTGCTCCACTTAGTATCTTTCAGAAAAAAAAATGATTTAAAGATAAAAAAAATTTCAGAAAACTATTTAAATCAGATTTTACTGCAAGGTAGTCCTGATACTGTTGCATTTCATCTGCACACACAACATCAAATACATTACATACAGGGATGTTTGATTATTTTACAGACTCAAAGGCAACAGTCAGTCTGGAGGCAGTTATGAACAATAGAATCCTACTCAACGATGTGAAGAGACAATCAACTGATTACCAGACATTTAGTCTGGAGGCTTTCCACAGCCTCATCCTGCATTTTGCACCAAAGCACACTGGATTTTGATACACAGGGATGTGCTGTAGGTATTATTGGTCTGCTGAATAATCATTACTAGTATTAATGAAAAAGTATATTGGAGTAATTTTAAATATATAGATAATGCTGGATGAGCAACAATGCACAACCAGTGTGTTCAGTAACAGAGGGGTTCTGAATCCATCTGACCTTGAGCACAGTGCTGAAGAGGTCAGTAGAAATCATAATTCTGAGGTGGTGGAACACGCAGGTTGTGGATAAACTTGCTCATCCTGTATCATTTACAATATATAGCATTATGTGACATTATGGTACATTCAGATTCCATTACCTTTGAACCTTGGTACAACATCATTTTGAGCAGCATAGAATTTGATCCAGAACAATGCTCCACTATCCACTATATACCGTAGGTAATATGTAATGGGGGGGGGGCGCTGTCATATAAATGATTTATTTTCACAAGTTCCAAGTAAAATCGATTAAACTTACGAGTGGTGGAACATAGCTGGGCCATGAGTAATTTACCAGAGGTCACTGCAAATGAATGAAAATATTTCATTTTTATGAAAGTGACACCCATCCCATACACTGTCTCTGACAACTGTAGTTGTGGGAAGAAAGGCATGGCACAATGTAATTCAGCTGTAAGGAGTGTGAGTGAATAAGTGAAAGCAGTACCGTGTATCTGGTGGGAAGTTTATCCATTTATAATTGACATCATCAATGATTTATTCATACATTATAAAATGGGAAGCCAAAATCCTGTATTTTGTTTGGTTGGATAGCTGTGCATTAGACGTGTCTAACGCATGGCTTGCAACAAGTCCAGGTAACCTCAGCCAAATTATTATGAAGTCTAATGGAATGTTTATTTTTAAATTACCGCCATTTTCTTTCAGTCGGTAACTAAGAATTTGCTCTAACACTGTAATCTTCATAAACCTGAAAGCAGCATTTAAGAAAAAGAAATGTTTAACTGCATCCATTAAGCCATCAGTGTGTGGCACTTCAAATGACTGGGCAGTTTTTGTTTGTATTGCTGCATGCTGCCCACAGATGTCTGCCTCCCTGCCCCTGCTCACTGGCCAATCTCTCCCTTGCTTACGTGCCCCTGCCAGCTAACCGATCACTCCCTTGCTCACATGGCCCTGCCCACTGCAGATATCTCCCTTACTAATTTTTACACTTTTGTATAAATGAGTGAAACACTAAGCTGAATTCACAGACAGGTTCAGTCTCTGGCAGGTGCTTTGCTTCCACCTGCCTGCTCAATCTCGAAGGTGGGGGGTGTGGAGTACAATCATTGAATAATGTGATAACAACTGCCAGCTTTCCAAGAATATTTACTGACCTATCCCTGTTTGCACACTCGCTCCTCACATGAGTGAACCACTTTCTGAAAATTTTCAGCTCATCAGACTTCCGATCCTGCTAGTGTTCTCTGATCTCCTTATACTCTGGGGGGAGAGGAGGACCATAGTCACTCCAAAAGGCAGCCAGTCACACCATGCATCTTGATGTGAGTGTGAGGGGATGGCCAGGGTGTCATAACAACTATTAAACTATTAAAATTTAGAAAAAAAGAAATACTACTATATGGACAGCCATGGTAACCACTTTGGCCATATGGAAACACATTACAACCATGGTGACCATAGTAGGACAAAAGACCCAAGCCAAAACAAAAAATGCAAAACTATTGTAGGTGTACAAACTATTTTACAACACAAGACAGAGTTGAAGGGGAGAGCGAGAGTCACCAGACATGGTGCATGTTGACAAATTGTATCAGGGTGAGTGGAAGGACAGAGTAATAATGACAGTTGTCTGAACTATAAAATCTGTAACCAGCAAGTAATGCCAGCTGGCTGGTGGGTGGGTGAGGAATGGGTATGATAACAGTAATGTTTTAATAAATGGCTGGTAATGACAGTACTATATACTGTAGATAAATTTGCTATCCATAAGTTTATCTGTATAGTACTGTTGTCATCAGCCACCTATTCATACAGTTGCCATGATAAATGTGTGTATAAGAAGCCTTGAAAGTCTACACCTGTTGCATAAATTGAGATATGGCATTGCTAGAGAGGAACTGACGAGCAGGGCCTTTATCAACAGGTGGCAACCTTTCACCTGACATGCCTTGCATATCCTACCGGTGAGGTAGGTCTACACTAATGACTGCAGCACTGCAGATCTCCACATCAGCACTTCCCAATTACATCTCACAGCATGTGAACAGACTGCAAATGAATACCTGTGAAAAGCTGTTATATTGCTGGTAGTCAGCATCAATCCCTAATGAACATCTGATTTTACTCAAGCTTGTGATGAGCCTAGTCTGTTAATAGTAGAATAAGAAGTACATCCCATTGTATCTGATCTTGTTTCCATAATCAGCTTTGTTCATAGACTATTTTGGCTGCTATGCACTTCAACAAAAAATCTAAACATGGTCCTGCATTGACAAAGACAGGACAAGATAGGTACTCTGTCCATTATCCGAAGTATAAAAATGGGCAATATGTAGTCTGCAAACAGAAAACAAAACCCACTTACTGTAACTAATTTTTTTTCTCTTTTTTTTCTAAATAGTATTTACCAGTCACTGTACAGTGGCTAAAAGGGTTGAATGGCAGCTTGCTGGACAGGTAATTCTGGTGGGTTAATTATGGCAGTAGGGGCAGTACAGCCAATGATCTAGCAGTATTGTAGACAGAATCAATTTACCAAAAACCTAGATAATAAGCAAGCAATAGTACACTATATGGTTAGGTGTTATCAGGAAATATCACACCACCATCTGGCATAATGCAGCCCAAACTCCATAGAAGGAGGATCATATAGCAAATGGAAGGTCCTGTACTGCCCATACTGCCCACGTTGGAGTGTGTTTTTTAGCCAAGGAAATTGGCATCATCTTTATTTTTTTAAAAGGTTGAAAATAGGTAAAAATAAAATATATCTATATATCGCTATCTATCTATATAGTTATATATATATATATATATATATATATATATATATATTTATAGGGATACATGATGAGCAGGAGTGTGATATGGAAAATATTCTCACTCCTGCAGAGTGAGCTCTGGATACTCACAAGTGCTGAAGGTATGAGTGAGTGTACCCAGAGCTCACTCAACAGGGGTGAGAATATTTTCCATATCACACATTCTGCATATAATATGTGGGATTTATACAATAGGGGTTTCAGGGATTTTTTTTAATTTCAATTTATCTTGTGGAATAAACAAAGAAGACACAGGACAAAAAAGAAAATTCTGCTAAAATAAACAAAGAAACACTGTCTTGCCATTTGGGTGAAGCAGGCTGTTTTCCTTGGTAGTTGAGGTATTCGTGGATGTGGAAGGCTTTGCTCTCTTTTGGCTTTTTTCCCAGTATGAAACTCAGGCTACTGGTTGCTTGCTTTGGGGCTTTCATAGAGTGCACAAGATGAGAGTGAAAGAGAGAGTTGCTTGTGCAGGTGTGACAGGTGAGCTACATTATTGTCATTAACTGCATGAAAGCAGTTCCAACACTTAGGCAGAATCTGAGTTTTGCTGGGTGAGATCAGCACAGTTGAAATCAATGCTGATGAGATAAGCACAGTATGTATAAATGTCAGGCAGCAGGATTTATCACACTCTGGTATAACATAAAGGACATACATATAATATTATAAAACATAAAGACCCATTGTTGTCAATAGGCATGGTGCGTGGAACAGGTCGGTGTTTTGCCCGACACTGTTTTTGTGTGACGCTGTTTTGCTGCAGCATTTTCAGCCATGTGGTTTTGTAATATGGAGGTATGACCCCGTGCCAGCTATTTCATTTTCAAATCAAAGATGGCTTATTGATAACAGTCTTGTACTGAAGCACAATGTACGGCACTTATTATCTGCTGGGCACCATTGTAATTTAATGTATCCCGATGACATGCCTGACAGCAGAACATAATCATTAGATTTGTAAGGCAATTTTCTAAAAGTAAACTGAGTTACACTAAACAAGACAGAATGTGTATTGCACAGATTTAGGGGACATGTGGGTAACCACACAATGATGGTAATTTGTTATTGAAGACAGTACTGCTTATTGTATTCACTGGAACAATTTCTGGTATATATGGTCTTTAGCAAGGTAATGTGGTGAGTCTGCCCAGTAACAAAAATGGTTGATGAACCATGCCTCAATTGCCACCACACTGGTAAATTTGGTTCAAGAATGGACTTGGGTAGATGGGTTTTGGCTGGGGACCAAAATATTGAGCATCTGACTGACTGCTCTCCTCCTCTGAGGAGAGAGAGAAAGACATGGATCTCTACACACATCTGACCCTTAACAGAGACTATGGGTACAGTCAGCAAGGGTTAGCAAATTGGTAATTTGGATAAATGGCAGCAGGTGACATCTCACGCAAAGGAGCATGCTTGGGTATGTCTGGAAATCAGTTCACATCTGTTATTCCAGGGGAGAAAAGTGGAGGAAAATAACACAGTGTGCCGTAGAGGGACATAGGCCTTTCACAAGCACTGCAGGGGACTCAGGAATAGGACCCACTCATCGGCATCCTGGCATTGAGTTCTGCTAAGTGGAGTATGTTGTTGGGGACAAGTCAAGATTGAGGTAGGTCCCTGAGATGCATGGTAACAGTACTGGAGAGATCAGTGAGACAAATAGCCAATACCAATGGCAGAGAAGGAGTACAAATAGATTAACATTTTTTTTTAAATAAAAAAAGATAAAGCAATCGTGTATTTGATGACAAGTACAATATCTTACTATTCTTTGCAGGATATGTCAGCACACTGATTGACAGTCTTACTATTAAATACAAGACAAATCTGACTGACCTTAGAAGATCATCAGAGGAATTAAAACAGAAGACTACACAATCTCTTGCAGCAGGATTCACAGTGCGGCCAAACAAAAAAGACACAGTGGACAGTTTTGTAAGCCATTACAGAAGCAATCAGTAATATGATCAAATTAAAGTTGAAAGGCATGCTTTTGATGACACCAAAAACAATAGTCAACCTACCTTACACGTGGATAGATGACAGGGTGCCTGAATCAATTGCCATTAAACACTGTGGACAATAATGCAATATGTATATTGCATTACATGAATGTAAAGGTGGTGTTATTAAATTTAAAGAAATTGAAAAAATAAAACACCACTAAATGGAAACATTTAAATAAAGGACAACAATATGAATAGCAAACTTTTTTTTAAAATCAGCTTTATTCTGTATCTAAATACAGCATGTAGTCATATATATGTCTATGCAATGAGTGACTCCAGCCTCTATTATGTTTCGTATGATACCACTTAATGAGTTTGTAATATCATACAGTTTGCCTACAAGTGCATTCACCAGCCCCTCTGTACCTGATTAAATACTAATTATAAAAGTGTGGTGGGGGGGGGGGCAAGCAAAACGCACCCAACCAAGTGCCAATATCACAGAGATTGTTAATTTTCAATCTATGACTAGAGGGCTATCTTAATGTATACATGCCGGAATAAGCTACCAGAAACAATGTGAAGTCAGCTCAGTTGTGTGTTCAAACTATAAACTTTCTCAAACAAAGGAACTAGGAGAAAAGACCCAATACTGGGCCAACTAACCGGGCTGCACCCCCACCAAGCACTGTGCATCACAAGTTATCACAGTGTTTGTAAGGCGAGTTTTCTCCCATGCTTGCCTCCAGGCTGACTTTCTTTAAGGTGTTTACAGGGTATGGGAAAATAGTATACTTACTTCTCCTCCACACCCCTATGTCATGCGAGGAGAGGCAAGAATCGAGGACAACAATTCCACTGAAAAACTGTGCCAGGTTATAGATTGTGGTGCAGGTTACAGGACTGCAAGCCTGGATAAACCATCAACCAGAATTAACTGCACACAGGAGTTGGAGACAGAATGCTGCTACTTAAGAAAAAAGCACTCAGAGTCCAATTCTCAAACCACTGGTAAATTTATTGAATTGCAGCAAGTAGCAACAATTGCTATACAGAAATCAAGGTACTGGTAACACCATGCTGCAGTAGCCCCTGCACTTCACCCTGTGGGTATTCCTTAGGGGCTACTGCAGAGTGGTGTTACCAGTACAAGGACACCCACCTTTTTATCCCAAAGATACTGAAGTTTTGCCCATGAGGTCAATGGGAGGCTATCTCTCCACCCTTCTCCCTAGTAGCCAAGTCTCCCATCCCCTCCATCTCTCAATATGCTTTTCTATCTGCAGGTGGAGTTTGGTTGTCATATTTTCCATCATGTATACTTCTTTCACCCTCCTGATCCACTCCTCCAAAGTTGGTGGCTCTGGCTGTAACCAATGTGTGGTGGTGCATTTAACGACTACCACTATTAGGGTGAGCAGGACTCTACGCATCTCTCCCTTCTGATGTGTGACTGTGGTGATAGCCAGAACCCATTCCTCAAAGTTTAACAGGATTAATAACCTGATTATGTTTAAAACTGTTTCCCTCATCTGCTCCCAAAATCTTGTTACGATAGGGCAAACCCAGAAAATATGTAGTGTGTTCCTCTCTGGCTACACCCTCTCCAGCAAGCTGCCAACTTTGTAGTAATATAATGTTGGGTAATTGTCAGAGTGTGGAAAAAAATGTGTTAGGATTTTCCAGAACAAATCTCTCCATACTGGAGCAGAGGTTACTTTCCAGCCCCATTTAAATCTATGTGAGCAGTCTGAGTCTGAGATGGTTATCCCAGCTTCTGTTTCCCAGGCCTGTTTTTGGGTTTGCAAGGAAAAATATTTGGCCTGGGAAAGTAGGTGGTACATACCGGAAATGTAATGATGGGGGCCTGTCACTGTCACTATTCCATATATATATATCTATATATATAGATATATATATATATTAGAGGCAAAAAACTCCATTTAATGCATTAGTTAGGGTTTTTCCACAGCGACAAAAGTGAGGAAATTCACTGTTAGGGTTGAAAACCCCCATAGACCTCCCCACCCACCCCAACCGGCATTGGGGTTGTGCATAGTCGTCAGCCCAACTCTCACCCCATACACATGTAAAGCAGCAGAAGTATAGGATAATGGGGTGAGAGTTAGACCGACGACCCCAATGCCAGTTGGGGGTGGGTAGGGGTCCAAGGGGTTTTCAACCCTAACAGCGAATTTCTCACTTTTGTCGCTGTGGAACAGCCCTAACTAATGCATTAAACGGAGTTTTTTGCCTCTAATTTCCCTTCTTTTTGAGAATGATAACGAGAAATAGTGAATGTAATGCAGCGGTGGGAGGGCCCCGCGCTCCCACCACATGATGTCTTGAGGCATAGTAACAGGAACAGCAACACAAACAGGAGAGCTAACAGTGGCGCACATGGTGACGCAAGCACGAATGAGAACAGAAAGGGTAACGCACACAGTGGCATAGACGGGAACAGTCTGTCACGTGATGTGTTGTCACATAGTAACATGGTGCCTGCAAACAGAAATTTCAATGGGCATGGTAACGCAAACTAAAACAGAAAGAGAAACAGTACTGTAGACACAAATGGCAAAAAATAACAGAAACGCAACCGAAAATGAAAACGCCAAGGATAACACACATGGTGGCGCAGACGTCAACAGTAAGTGAAATGGGTACGGGACCGCAAGCAGAAAGGACAACAGTAACAGTAATGTAAGCGCACAGGCTGGTTTTCCCCAAAAGCTGCATAGAGAAAGACAGTGAGTACAAAGAATATATGCATAATAATGGATATCAGAGCAGAAAATGAGGACTTGGAATACTAAATAGGTTATATCTCAGGAACTGTACAACATAGAAAAAAAATTAAAACTGTCCTAGCTAATTTTGTACTTAGCTAAGCATTTTTCCGACGAAAAGTCCGTATCTCACACCGTTTCCGAGATACGGGCCCTGAAAGGCGTGGCTAACGCCGTAATGTTATCCTATGGGAAAAAAAAGAGAAGTTCGGAGCGCCATAACTTTTCCTCCCTGTAATATTTTTTCACCAAACCACCGAAAGGCACATCTGTGGGCTATTGGCTGTCTTCCCTCCAAATTTCAGGAAAAAAGACCAAACTGTTATTTTGCAGCAGGGAGCCAAACGATTCCTGTAATGCGTCGGGTGCCATAATGTTATCCTATGGGAAAAAATGTCAACTTTGGAGTGCTGTAACTTTGCTGCCATGTAATATTTTTTCAATACAACACTGAAAAGCACATCTGTGAGATGCCGGCTGTGCTCCCTCCAAATTTCAGCCCAAAACTCCCAACCATTCTTTTGCAGCGCAGTGCCAAAGAATCGCTGTCACTTTCCCACAGGTAGAAAACTACTGTCTCAATTTGCGAAAGCTTTCGCAGAAAAGGTTCGACACTTTCGTGAGCAAGAAAGTAATTTGCAAAAGTACTTTTTCCAGAAATTTCAAAAACATTTCTGGGGTGTTTTACCACAAAATAAAGACATGGCAAGCATCCTCAGGGTCTGACTAGGTGAATACAAAAAGAATTAGGTTGCTAGATGATCCCAAATTTAAATGCCAACCATTTTTCTGATCACCAACTGAAAACAAAATGGCTGATTTGCGAAAGTAACAGGCCCATTTGCGAAAGTAAAAATGCATTTGCGACACTGTCGAACTTTTTGTTAACTTTTCCCATTGACTTATAATGGGAAATTGTTTTTTGAACCGTTTAATATTTTTTCACCAAATCTTTGAAAGGCACATTGGGGACCCTGACCGCACATTCCCTGAAGATTTTGGGCTGGTCGCGCAAACCATGCGACCTGTACGCTTGATCGTAGAATTCCAGAAAAAGCATAAATGAGCTTGCAAATCATGCTTAATAACTCCGTAGCTGTGTATCCAACTGGTACAAAACTTGGCAGGTGCCAAAGCCTATGGTTTTTGATCATGTATTCCAAATTTCAGCCAAATCCGACAAACGGTTGCAAAGTTATTAAGGTGCAAAGTTTTGGGGTTTAACATAGAAATGGCTCCTCAACCCTAACTATGGTAGCACTACCGTGCTACCATAATATAGATATATAGATATATCTATATACTGTATATAGATATATATATATATATATATATATATATATAAAGTCATCCTACCCTGCTCATGGTCCGGTTAACTTTGTGATATGATCTACAGAATTAACAAAGTGCCTAACCTGCACAAATCTTATCAAGTCAAAATCTGGCCATTGAAATTTCTCTTTGGCTGTCTGAAAGGTGATACATTTATCATTTCTATTAGCTGAGCAAATCTAGTTATACCTTGCCTTTCCCATTTAGCATACCCTGGGTTCAAAGTGGGGGGACAGAACTCTGAGTCATAACGTATCAGGGACAGAGGGCCAACCTCAGAGGAGGTGACAGTGACCTTTCTGACTTTGGACAAGATGTAGATTCCATGCTTAACCCACCCGCTCCCAATGTTATTCCTATATTCTGGAGTGACCAGTGTGAGGGCCAGGGTGAACAGCAGCTGTCCGTCTGCTCGTCCATTCTCGATCTGATGCCATTTTGAATATACCCTTTGCTTAGCCCAAGTGATGACTGTAGTCATTTGGGCAGCCAAGTAATAGAGTAGTAGGTCAGAGAGGACCAAGCCCTCCTTTTCTTTGGGAAGGTGCAGCAGCTGTTGGGCCACCCTTGAGTGTGTGTAACTCCATACAAACTGTTGCAGTCCACTAGTGAATTTATTCCAAAAGGAGAATGGGACACACAAGGGTAGGCACTGGAAGAGGAGATGTTTCAAAATGTTCATTTTCACCACATCGATCCAACCTACCAGGGAGAGGAGCAACAGATGCCACTTAGCCAGGTCTGACTGTAGACCCTCCCACAATTTCTCATAATTTAGAGAAAAAAAATTTGACAAATCCATGGAAACTTGTATATCTAGGTAATGAATTTGATTTCTTGGGGACCATTGAAAAAGGAAAGTTTCTTTAATCTCAGGGGGCAACACCCACTAATTTGGAGGTCCTCTGATTTGGTAAAATTAATTTTATACCCTGAAATTATGCTGAATGACTGCAGCAAGGCTATTAAGTTGTGCAATGATTGTTTTGGAGATGACAGAAAAAAGAGGAAAACATCAGCACATGATGACAATTTTTGTTCTATCCCACCAGCCATGGTACTCTTTATGCTTAAATCCTGTCTCACTTTAGCTGCCAGAAGTTCCAGACTTATAGCAAATAATAGTGGGAGAGTGGGGTCACCTGTCTGGTACCACGGTATGAGAGGAAGAGTCCCGAGCTAATTCCATTCACTTGCACCAAAGCTTGGGGGTACTGGTAAAGCTAAGAACATGCTTGTAAGAATTTGGGGCTAAACTTCATTCTCTCCATGAATATTTTTAGAAGCTGCCAATTTACCCTGTCAAATGCTTTTTTTTGCATCCATGGAGATTGCTAACTGAAAGTCTTTCTGGGAGCTTTGAGTTGAAATTATGTTAAATAAACATCTGATATTATCCTGTAAAAATCTACTAGAGATGAACCCAGTCTGGTCCTCATACACCAGAGAAGAAATCACTGCCTGGACTCTGTTTGCTAAAATACCAGTAAACTTTTTCATGTCTATGTTTAATATTGATATTGGTCTATACAACCTGCAGTCTTTTGGGTTCTTCCCAGGTTTCAGCAAAACTGTGATTTGGGCTGAGCACCAAGACTCAGGTATTTCTCCCCCCTCCATAATTTCCTGGCAGACTGGTAAGAGGACTGGCATAAGTGAAGTTGCAAAACTTTTATAAAATTCAGGCGGGAAGCCATCCAGCCCTGAGAATATACCATTCTTCAATTGGGCCAGCCAACCCTGTAACACCCCCAAAGTAATATCTTGATCAAGTAGTTTAGAGTCCTGCTTTGAGAGTGTTCTGGTCTTGAACCCTTCAAAAATGTGAATATTTTATCTAGGAAGTCTGGCAAACTCTCTTGGTTGTATAGGGACTTAAAATAATCTGCAAATATCTGTACTATCTGCCCTGGTTGACTGGTTGGTGTTCCCCCCTTGATGGGGTCATTCATTTTAAGAACTAGCCTGCTGGTTTGAGCTTTCTTAAGGTAAAGGCAAGTAGTTTCCCTACCCTATTACCATTTTTGAAGTAGTTTTTCCTGACTCATCAGTAACTGCCCTCCAGCTGGGCTATAAATAAATTGCTTAAAGCTTCCCTCTGTTTTTCCAAAACTTGTTTGACTAGAGGATTCAGGGAATTCTTTTGCTGACATTGTAAGTTTTTTATGTTGGATTCAAGCTCTTGACATCTAGCGTCCCTTTTTTTTTTAAGTTCAGAAGCATATTGAATAATAGTTCCCCAAAGGACCGACTTCAGCGCGTCCTACCTTACAGCGTGGGATGTGTTCCCCACAGGGTTATTGGAGAGATAATCTTGAAAGGTAGCTTCAGTGAGCTGCTTGAATTTGGTTTGGTTTAGAAGGCCTACATTAAGGTGCCAGTGAGAATTTCTGGGAGAGGGAACAAGCTCTATAATTAAATGCACTGGGGCATGGTCAGACAGGGTACAAGAAATAATTTGACATGAGGATGCCATATGTGACCACTCCTCCAACAGAAAGAGCATATCAATGTAACAGTAACAACTGTGTCTGTCAAAGTATTGTGAAAAGTCCCTGCTGTGACCACTGATGTGCCTCCACACATCAATTAAACCCAGCTCTGACTTAGCCTGCTTAATGTGCTTCCTGCGGCTCCCAATTTGGTCCAGGATGAGCCACATCACCTGTTAAGAGTGGGGGATAGAACAGTGTTGAAGCCTCTGCCTATTAGACATAGGCAGTTTCGGGTGACAACTATTTCTTGAAGTAGCTGTTTAAAACAAGCATTTGTCAATACCAAATGTTATCGCGCTGGCATTGGCTTTGGCAGTGCAGTGCGGGAAAACATTTTGGGCAGGATGTAAAAAATGACAGCTGTACAGTTCATAAGGAGGTTTAAAAAAATGCCAGTGTTGAAAATGTGGCATGTAAATATTGAAAATTTGCGAAGTTACAAGGGTGCGTGGGAAATGCGCAACATACGCTTGTAACACAATCATTTTATTGACGTTCTGCACCAAATTTTCAACATAGGCATTTTAGCACCTCTGCTCATGTACAGTGTCACTGTTATTTCCTCAAACTGTCCCAAAAAGTGATTTCTCACAGCGACCGTGCTATTCTGCACCAGACATGCAAAAACACATTATGGGCAGGATATGTGAAATGACAGCTGTACTGTTCATCAAGAGGTGTGGAGAAATGCCAATGGTGAAAATCCAGAGTGAAAATATTACAAATGCACAATGTTACGAGAGTGCATGCAATCTGCCAACGCACGCTCATAACACAATCATTTTATGGAGTATCATCACCAAATTTTCAACATAGGCATTTTAGAACCTCTGCTCATGAACAGTGTCACTGTCCTGTTCATAATCTGGCCCAAACACTGATTTCCCACAACGACCGTGCTATTGTGCGCCAGAAGTGTGGAAACACATTTCAGCCAGGATGTGAAAAATGACAGCAGTACTGTTCACAAGGAGGTGTACGAAAATGACAATGTTGAAAATCTGGCGTGAAAATATTGCGAATTCGTGAAGTTACAAGCCTGTGTAGCAGCTGTGCAATGCATGCTCATAAAACAGCCATTTTGGGGATTTTTTCCACTAAATTTGCAACATAGGCTTTTTGAGAGCCCACCTCATGAACAGTGGCACTGTCATCTCATTAATCAGTCCCGAAAGATGATTCTGCACAGTGACTGCAAAATCACCTTTTGGGACCAATTAACGATATGACCATGCCAAAATTCATCAGGAGGGGTCCCAAAAACCCCATGTTGAAAATTTGGTGTAAAAATTCCCAAAAATGCCCAAGATATGCATTGAAGTTGGAAAACCCCTATTTATTCCATTGTACAGCTTACCAGTATTTCTTCAGTTCGTGGTCGGCTTTGAACAGTGCAGACGTGCTACCGGTCCACCAAAAATCATTGCGCCAGATTCCAGAGGTAAGTATGAGGTGAGGGGGGGTGTGGGGAGGTAGGGTGTGCAGTGGGTGGGTGCGGGTTATGTGAGGGGGGGTTGGAAGACTACGAGGGACCATTTTTGCTTTATAGGTAAAAAAAAAATAAAAGACATCGGGAGACCGTTTTCATTTTAATAGGTGCTTTGACATGCTGGGGTGGGATCCCAGTGTGCTACCTGAGTGTATGTGTGTGTGAGGGTAGGTGCTTTAGCCGACGGGGGATTGGGCACCCTTGTTGGCAAATAAGGAAGATGGGACCACAGGAGCCGAGGGGGATTAGGCACCCCCTCGGCAAGCAAAAATAGGGGATCTGAACACATAATGCTGACAGGGAGTGGGCTCCCCCATTGACAAAATTCAGGGGGAGGGATACATGCCAATGGGGATTGGGCCCTGTCGGCAAAGAAAAACTGTTGGGGGTGCATGATGCCGAAGGGAATTGGGCATCCCCTCAGCAATCAAAAAAAGAGGGGGGGTTACATGATGTCGACGGGGATTGGGCACCCCTGTCGGCACACAATAAGGGGGAGGTTGACAGGCAACAGTGGCAGTCACTGCTGCCATGTTGCCTCCATGTAGCGGGAGGCATGTTGAGGTCACGCTGCATGAGAGCTTCTCTCTCATTGCAGTGGACCTTTTGTCTGATGTCTTCACCTCATTAGCTAGGCAGGGTGTCAGCTTCTGCTGCTGGCTGATTGGGGAATGCAGGACACACCTACTGGTGCATGCCCTGTATTCGTCCAACAGTGACCGCACCTCCAAATCTGCACTACCGCAAGATGTTGGCTGCGCAAGTGCTCCAACATAAAAATGGGAAGCTTCTTTGTCCTCATTTTGGACCACATGTATTTAAGATAGTAACATAGAAACATAGACTTTGATGGCAGTTAAGGACCACTTGGCCCACCCAGTCTGCCCATTTCCCTACCTACCTACTGGATAAGCTGCAGATTCTAGTTAACCAACAGCCTACTTCCTGCCACCCTCCACTACAATTGCCTTGTGTCTGTCCCATTCATGTTTGAATTCCCCCACTGTTTTAGCCCCAAAAACCTCCCCAGGAAGGCAGTTCCACACATCCACCACTCTCTCCATGAGAAAAGATTTCCTCACATTACCCCTGAGCTGTTCCCCCTCTATCTTTAAATTGTGTCCCCTTGTTCTTACACATCTCTTTTTCTGAAAGATGCTACCCTCCTGGACTTTGTTGATTCCCTTGAGGTACTTGAACGTTTCTATCATGTCCCCCCATCCCTCCTTTCATCATGGGTATACATATTAAGCTCACTTGGTCTCTCTTCATATGATTTCTGATGCAGACCCTGCACCATTTTAGTTGCCCTCCTCTGGACTGCTTCCATCCTGTCTATGTCCTTGTGTAGATGAGGTCTCCAAAACTGCTCACAGTACTTCAGATGGGGTCTCACCAACTGTCTGTACAGAGGGATAACCACTTCCCTTTTTCTACTTGTGATGCCCCTTCCTATGCATCCCAGTATCCCCCTGGCTCTCCTTACTGACTTCTCACATTGCTTACCCACCTTTAGATAATCTGATATGACTACCCCCAAGTCCCGTTCCATTTTTGTTGTTGTTAGTACCTCCCCTGCTATTGTGTACTCTTCTCCTGGGTTTTTGTTTCCCAGGTGCATTACTTTGCACTTCTTTGCATTGAATCTAAGTTGCCATATGTCTTACCATTCCTCCAACCTTGCCAAGTCCCTTCTCATCCTTTCTACACCCCCTTGTGTATCAACTCTGTTACAGATCTTTGTATCATCTGCAAAGAGGCATACATTTCCCTCCAGACCCTCTGCAACGGGACACGGGTCATGAGGGCCCCCAGGATAGACGCTAGCCCTCCCCTGCACATCTTTCATCTTGGAACCCCCCTGAAGCACCCAGACACTGGGACACGGGTCGTGAGGGCCCTCAGGATATCGCCAGCCTCCCTGCACATCTTTCATCTCGAACCTCTACACCTAGTACAGGATTCAAGAAGGCTCAGCTGCTTTTTTCAAACTGCCAACTGCTGCATTTTAACAAAACTCAGTACAACCAGTTTGTTTTCACTGCTTGTGTGCTTCTGCCCCGACGGCGCAAGCACCAGCTCCCCACCACCCCCACCACCGCCCTTGGTGAACTCCTCCTTTTATAGGCTGAAGTCACATGACTGAGTAAAACCTATCAGACCATTTTTCCATTTACAGCTTATCAGCTGCTACCACCAGAGGGCACCAAGATATTTTTTCCCAGCTACAAACATACCTGTTCCAGGATGTTGCTTCTGTCTACCATCGTTTTCCTCTCCATGGCATTACATACCACCTTGCCACCAGCCTATCTCCCAATTACGGAGCCACCACCCACCCTGCCCCCTTGGCTAGCACCTCAGCCAGTCCATGTTGCCCCCTGTAACACACCAGCACATGATTTGGCTCACGCCCACTATGGGCTTATTGGTGCAAATATCCTGCCTCCCTCATTTCAACCGGGGCTCTCGGTCTTACATACCCCAGCCCTCCGCCACCTACCTGGTACCTCCCCTCGTCAGAACCCTGCAGACACTCAAACCATACCAGTGCAAAATCAAAGTATCTTTTTGCCCTCCTCCTGCTCCTGTCAGGGGACATAGAGGCTAACCCAGGTCCCAACATGCCACATACCTGCACCCCTTGACTCTCCCCAAAGGCCTAAGTATACTGCACCTAAATACCTGCAGTCTGCTATCCAAAATCTCGCTATTACAACCCATCATTTTAACGTTGCATCCCGATATCCTGATCATCTCTGAAACTTGGCTAAAACCACACCATACTGATGCTGAAGTCTCCTTACCAGGTTATTCAATCATCAGACATGACAGACGAGGCAAAAAGAGAGGTGGTGGAACGGCAATGTACATCTCCAACAGCCGCCAGTTCACTACCGTGGACATCCCCTCTCTCCCAGCGAACATCGACTCAGTTCTCATTAAACTGTCACTCCCATATACCACCCCTGTTTACGTGGCAGGCTCATATTGCCCCCCCTGCACACCCACTGATGTCATCCTCTCTCATTTAACCACCTTACAGTCCTTAGCTGCAGGTGGCAAGTTTCACGCCACAGGTGATTTCAACGCCAATTGGTTAGGTGCTGATAAAACCCTCATGAAAACCAAAATAAAGGCCCTGAACCTCACCCAACTCATACAAGAACCCACCAGACTCAACCTTAAGTCAAAAAACCACTCTCTACTGGACTGGGCTCTCACCTCGCACCCGCTCAGAATTCTGAGTGCAGATCTGCTGCCAGACTAGGTAAGTGATCATCATATGATCTACCTGATTAGGAAGGTACAAAGCCCCCCAGCCCCCCCAAGACACTACGGACCAGGTCCTATAACTCCCTAAACCTTGACTCTCTCTCCTGGCAGACCTGAGATGTGCAAACTGGTCCGGCATCACTGAGACTTCCTCCATTGACAATGCGTATGACGCATTCCAAACCAGATTCTTAGAAGTATGGGACAAGCATGCACCTCTGCGTACAAAAAGGGTAAGAGGGGCTCATCTCCCATGGATCACGGCTGATGTAATTAGAAAATGCCACTCCAGAGACCATGCATGGAAGGCTCATAAGAAATTGGGCACCCAGGCCTCCCTTGTCACCTACAGATCCCTGTGAAATGCTTGCACAGACAACATCCACCAAGCCAAAAAAAGCTATTTCCTAACAGCCTTTAGCAAAAACCTTAACCAACCGACCAATTTCAGGAAATCTCTCAAATCCCTGCTCTCCCCAAACCAACCCCCACCCTCAACCCTATCAAATCAGAGGCACCCTCATCTCCGACCCCATCCCAGCGAGCTCAGCGTTTTAACTCCCATTTACGTCAGCTCATGAACAAACTATCCTCCAAGCACTCCCAGTTACCCCCACCATCCACACAAGCCTCTCACATCCCCAGTCCAGCCATTCTCATTTCAACCAGTTTCCCAAATGGAAGTCCTCCGCCATCTACGGGCACTGAACCCCAATAAAGGCAAATGCCCGACGTCCCTGGACTCCGAGATGCTATTCCTGTCGGCCCCTGCCATAGCCACCCCCGTAGCTGCCCTTCTAAACCTCTCCTTCTCACTGGGCCAGTTACCAACGGCATGGAAACTGGCCACTGTTATTCCTCTCCCAAAAGGCGGTGACCCCTCCTCCCCAGGAAACTATCGACCAATTTCCCTACTCCTATTCTAGCCAAACTCCAGGAGGCGGGTGTACTGTCCCAACTGACTCCTACTTAGATGCCACCTCTTTTATGCCTTTCCAATCCGGCTTCCGCAAAACCCACTCTACTATCACCTCCCTACTATGAGTCTCTGGGGACATTCTCACCGGTATCGATAAAGGTCATGTCACCTCGGCTATTTTTATTGACCTAGCAAAGGCCTTCAATACCGTCTCTCACCCCCTGCTGCTCTCCAAGCTTACTGTTGCAGGGCTAGCTCCCCCAGCAATCGAATGGTTCCAAGACTACCTCGTGGGCAGGAAGCAAGCTGTCAAAATTGCATCTCACACCTCAAAACCCCTTCCAGTCACATCTGGCGTCCCACAAGGATCGGTCCTAGGACCATTACTTTTCTCCATTTTTCTAAATGACCTCCCCTCTGCATGCTCCCATTCTTCCATTCAAATGTATGTGGATGATACCGTCCTGTATGCTTCCGGCCCCTCAACTAGCAGTGTGGCATCTCTCCTCAAGGAGGATTTCTCTGCCATCCAGTGCTGGTTTAGGTTGAACCAGTTATTTCTAAACCCTAAAAAAACAGTGTCGGTCACGTTTGGCTCCCAACAATGACTCTCCACCAATCCCCTGCCTCCGTCGCAACCCCTGGATGGGACTACACTGGAGCAATGCACTAGTTACAGATATCTAGGCATCTGGCTTGACCAGCACCTTGATTTTGCCTCTCACATTGACTCCCTACACAAGACGCTGCTCCCTAAACTGGGCGCATTATATCGTAACAAAAACTGCCTCCCTATACAAGCGAGGCACGCTATAGTCCAAAAAATGATACTTCCCATTGGATTATGGCGATATAGTATACACTATCGCTCCTGCGTCTGCCCTGGAAAGCCTAGACACCCTTTTCCACTCCTTCTGTCGTTTCATCCTTGACTGCCCGCAATCCACCCACCACTGCACTCTATACAGCTCCCTAAACCTGCCATCCCTTCATGATCGGCATTTAATTAACTGTGCCAGGTTTGCTGCCAAATGCTGGTCTTTCTCCCTCCCTCCCTACCTGGCATCTACCATCTCCCAACAACCCCCACCTGCATACTCCCTAAGAGGCACGGACCCAAGACTACTCCACATCCATATATGCACTACCAAGGGCAGACAGCTTTTGCTACAGAATACCACAGATCTGGAACAACCTATCCCCATAAGACACTCAAAAACCCTATCAGCGATCCCGACTACTCAAGGCACATTTCTCCTCCAGATGCTCCTGTCTAAGCTAATGTAATCAATCTCTCATTCTGAATTGTAGTTATAAAGTTTCGTTCATGATTTTTGTATTGTACCACACAGCTATCTCCTGTATGTAAACTCCCGGACCTAAGGCTCCAGGCGTACACTTTTATTGTATCATAATTGCTATTGTAATGCACTATTTTCAATGTAATGCACCGGGCCTCGGCCCCCAGGTCGCAACTGGAATCGAGCATGTTGCTCAGTATGCCTTCCTGGTAAATCTTGTAAATAAATAAATGTCACCTATAAAGATGTTAAAGAGGACTGGATCCAGTACTGAGCCCTGAGGTACTCCACTAGTGACCCCCCTTTCTTCGGAATGTGTTCCACTCACTATTACCTTCTGTGTCCTGTTGTGCAGCCAGTTTGCAACCCAGGCTGCCACCCTGGGACCCACTCCCAGGCTGGCTAACTTGATTATTAATCTTTTGTGTGGGACTGTGTCAAATGCCTTGCTAAAGTCTAGGTAGGCCATATCCACAGCCCCTCCCTGGTCTATTACTTTGGTCACCCAGTGAAAGAAATCTATTAGATTCATCTGGCATGACCTTCCTATTGTAAGTCCATGCTGCTTTGGGTCCTGTGCCCCGCTGGCCTCTAGGTATTCAACAATTCTTTCTTTCAGAAGTGATTCCATCATTTTCCCTACCACTGAGGTCAAACTTACAGGTCTGTAGCTTCCTGCGTCTGCCTTGCTCCCACTTTTGTGAAGGGGAATCACATTTGCCCTCCTCCAGTCCTCAGGTACCACCCCATCCTTCCATGATTTGTTAAAAAGTGTGGTCAGTGGTGTCACTAGGTCCTCCCTTAGTTCTTTTAGGATTCTGGGGTGAATCCCATATGGCCCCATTGCTTTGTCCACCTTGAGTTTTAGGAGTTCTTTCAGGACTCTTTCTTCTGTAAATGGACTGGTGTCAACCCCCCTACCAAAAGTGCTTCTATTGTTTGGTTTAGGTAACTCCTCCTTATCTTCTTTTGTGAATACTGAGCAAAAGTATTCATTCAGTATCTCTACCTTTTCACTGTCTCCCTCTGCCCACCTCCTCTCTCCCTTATTAATCTTCACTATTCCTCCCTTAACCTTTCTATGCTCCCTAATGTACCTATAAAAGGTTTTATCCCCCTTCCTAACTGACTTGGCTATTTTTTCCTCAGTTTGGAATTTTGCTATTCTGACTGCCTTCCCCACTTCTTTCTGCTTTCATTGATACAGTTCCCTGTCGTGCTCCTTCTGTGATGCCTTATACTTTTTGAATGCAGATTCTTTCTCCTTAACCTTTCCTGCCACCTCTTTTGAGAACCATAGTGGATTTTTACTCCGCTTTGTTTTCTTTATCTGTTTCACTCAAAGGCTTGTTGCCTCTATGATGGCAGTTTTGATTTTTCTCCTTTGTTCTTCCACCCCTCCTTTTTGGCCATTTGCTAGTGTATTCCTCAGGTATTCATCCATTTTGCCAAAGTCAGCCCTTCTAAAGTCCAGTATGCTTGTTTTTGTATGGCTCATCTCCATGGTTGTGCTTATTGTGAAGCACACTGTGCAGTGGTCACTTGTTCCCAGATGTCTACCGACTTCTAAATTTGTGATTCTCTTTCCATTTGAGAGTACCAGGTCTAGTATTGCTTCCTCCTGAGTGGGTTCCAGCACTAGCTGTCTAAGGCCTGCCCCCTGCAGGGCATCGAGAATGACCCTGCTCTTGGGTGTGGCTGCAGTACATGTCATCCAGTTAACATCTGGCATATTCAGGTCCCCCATCAATAGTATCTCCCCTTTTTCAGCCATTTTGAGAATGTCCTCTATCATTTTCTTGTCCATTTCCTCCCCTTGAGATGGGGGTCTGTATACAACCCCTGTGTGGATTGTGATGCCATTCCCTGTCTCCAAGGTGACCCAGAGTGCCTCTTGTCCTTCCCTTTTACTTTTTAGTTCTGTAGCTTTGATCCCTTCCCTTATGTATAGAGCTACTCCACCTCCTCTTTTCCCCTCCCTATCCCTTCTGTAGACTGTGTACCCCGGTTGACATCCCAGTCATGGTTCCCCGTGTACCATGTTTCTGTGACTGCCACAATATCCAAGTGTTCATCTCCCATGAAGGCTACTAGTTCAGGAAGCTTGTTTCCCAGACTACAGGCATTGGTACTCATTGCCCTCCATTTAATGTTGGCTTTATCCTTTTTTTCCCCCATGCCTGCTCTTTTGCCCTTGTCTATTTTCCATTTACCCTGTCCTGCCTCTGTTGGCACTGTACCTCAGTGTTTACCTTACTACCCATCATGTTTTGTGGGGAGGCTTGAAATTTCCTGCTCTTATTAGCACCTCCCCATGGCTAGTTTAAAAGCTTGCCAAGGAAGCATTTAAACCTGTCACTTAGGATCTTGGTTCCCTTCATGGACAGATGCAGACCATCATGCCAGTATAAACCTTCATCTCTCCAGGTGTACCCCCAGTCCCCAATGAAGCCAAAGCCCTGTGCTCTGCACCAGTTTTGCAACCATTCATTAAACTGCATGGTGTGTAGTACCCTAGCCTCACCCCTGCCATGGACTGGCAGCACCTCTGAGAAGGTAACCGTGCTTATTACTTGTCTGAGGCCCCTCCCCAACTCCACAATTTCATCCTGCACTGCACTGATCATATGCCTAGCTAAGTCATTTGTCCCAAGGTGGACAATGATATCTAGTTCCCTCTCCTGTGATGCTGCTTCTGAAATCCTGAGGATTCGCTTCTTGTCCCTCTAAGCCATGGCACCAGGCAGGCTCCTTACTTCCCTCTTCTCTCCCTTCCCCAGGTCTACACCTCTAACAATTGAGTCCCCTATCAGAAGTTGTTTCCTTCCCCTGTGGTGTCCCTTGCCACCCTTCTGTGGGTCTCCCTGTGGGTGTCCTCAGCATTCTTCTTGGTCTCCACTGAGGGTGCCATCATAGAGGAACCTTGCTCTGCCAGACTGGCATATGGTTTGTGTAGAGGTACAACTAGGGGGCTTCACCTCTGTTCCACCACCCGTACCCTCCCAGAACCCACTGTGGTTCAACTGCTGTTCATACTTGGCAGCCTCTGTGGCAGTGGTGCTGTTTGGGTGGGGGAGGCCTCCTTAGTTCTTGCCAGTTCAGCCTGGAGGTGGGCAACCTCCTCCCTCAGAGCTGACAGTTGCCTGCAGATAGGACAGCAATGCAGTTTCCAGAATGTCTCCCAGAAAACTGCTGCCCCACAGCCAGTGCATTGCACCACTCCTGACATGTCCCTCTCCCTTATAATATACAATATGTAATATATGTATAAATATGTACATTTTTTTTTCCCTTTTGTGGTGTGTTCTTAACCTTTATGCACTGTGCTGGGTTATTAAGAATATGACAGTTCTGCCCCAAGACCTGTTGAGGAAGTGATGTCAGAACCTTGGCTATAAAGGAAACGCCATGCCTGGGGTGTGGAAGGTGGGTGGGTAGTCCACAACCACTGGTGACTGTTAGAAACAATCAAATACACCACTGCTCCACCACCCTGGTGAGTACTGCCCTTTATAGTAATTCAGCTAACTTCCAGTAACTGATTTGCCAACTATTTAAAAGTAATTTGATGCAAACTGTTGCAGAATACTAGTAGACAGTCCAGTTACCCACAAAGGAAAATCAGATATGCAGTTATTTCAACCCTTCTGAAGTTGCTCACAAGATAAGTAGTTTTGAAAACCCCCTTCCTGATTTAAAAATGAAAATAATTAAACACAAAGCAATACCAATGTAAGACTGTAAAGTTAGGAAAACTTCCCTCAGATGTAAGTAAGAAAGATCTGCTGCAGATTTCTAGTCCAATATAGTATATCCCATGCAGCTTCTCAGCTGTGTCAAAGTACACCCTGTTACACCACTTGAAGAGATGGGCTTCTGTCTGAAACAGGATCACACCAGTAGTTTATAGTAATTGGTCAATGCTGGAATGTTCCTCCACCCAAAACAATTGGCTATTATGCAAGGTCTCCCTAACTAGTGAAGACAATTTCCCCCACCTGAGGCTGTGTCTGGCATCAAATTACAAACTGCAGCCTTTGCTATTCAAAGTACACAGCCACTGCCAGTAAATTATTTCCAAATATATTGATGCAAACTGTCACAGAATACTAGTAGACAGTCCAGTTACCCACAAAGGAAAATCAAATATGCAGTTATTTCAACCCCTTCTGAAGTTGCTCACAAGATAAGTAGTTTTGAAAACCCCCTTCCTGATTTAAAAATGAAAATAATTAAACACAAAGCAATACCAATGTAAGACTGTAAAGTAAGGAAAACTTCCCTCGGATGTAAGTAAGAGAGATCTGTTGCAGATTTCTAGTACAATATGGTATATCCCATGCAGCTTCTCAGTTGTTTCAAAGCACATCCTGTTACACAGCTCTATCAAATAACAAACTTTTGTATCTAATAGGGGTATTTCTCTATATTTGGCTAAAATTTTCACATAGCGACCATCCTAGTCTGTTTCTACCTTCTCCACTAACAGTGTGCAGGCCTTGTATACCAGGACAGTAGTTCCTCTGCAGTGAGGGTGGGTTCCATATGAAGAAGCAGACACCCCACACACCCACTTTCAACACAGCTTTTTTATGCTCTGCCCTGTCCAGGCGGGTTTCTTGCAGGAAGGCGATGTGAGTCCCTGCCCTGCCCTGCCAAGTTCCTGCAGGACCCATGCTGTTTTAATTGGGCTATTAAGACCTCTGACATTGTATGTTACAATATGCAAATTATCCATTGGACCTAGGGTGTGAACATAGAATCTGATCTTTTGTCTCCCACCTAGGAGGATCCCTGCAATCCCCTACAAAGAGCAGTTTACAGGCAGCATGCCAGGACACGGGGAAGGACAGAAGTGTAGCTCTATCAAATAACAAACTTTTGTATCTAATAGATACCATATAACCAACAAAAAATAACTGATACATTAACAACTGCTACAACACATTATATAATCAACCTTTCTTCATTCCATAACTTCCCACTTCCAATAGTGCCACAGATAACCCACCACACTTACGATACCTTGTGGTGCTGGGCAGTACAAGAATGTATCCTGTACCAAGCTGGAACTTACAGTCTACTGAGATTGTCTGCAGAGAATGTGGTGTCATTTTCACCATGCAGTATATCATTCCCTCCTGCTGCCCAGCCATCAAAATTAACCCCAGGAGATTCCGAGGTGGCTCCCATAGCAGATAACAGAGGAGGGTGACATACCTCATTAGTGCTTACAGACATCAAATTTTGCACTGAACCTCCTGCTGTGGGGAAGGGGTATTCCATGCTTCAGATCCTGCAATCAGATTATGAAAGATAACTTTCCCAAAAGTGCCCCCCCCCCCCCCGGAAAAATACAGCAAACTGTTTTTTAATTGTTCTTGTTACAGCTTTTCATTTCTATATCTGTGTAAGTGACAGTAACAGAGTACATATTTTAATGGAGATTCCTGATATATTTAAATAATTTGCAGATTACAATTTGTTTTTTGTTTTTTTTTAGGTTATACAGATGAAACAAGCACAAACTTAATTCAGAAATACAATTTATAAATTATAACATGAAAAATAATCAGAAGTACGATTATTTATTTGTGCTAATATATTAAATAATATAAACAATGTGGCATATCAACATTATTGAAATACATATCACAGTTCAACTGCTATACATGAATAAAATCTTTTTTTTTTAAAACACTGTTCTACTAGTTAACTCCATCTGTAACAGAAGAACAACATGTAAATTGAATATGGGCAGCAACCAAAGTGAAACACACAAAAAAAAAGTATGAACTGTTCATCAGACTGTAGCTCCCAAGCTCACTGTTGTTTTATGTAAATAACATAAACAGACATTCTAAATCACACCTCAGATATGTTAGCAGTGTACAGACAAGTTCTCCAATGATATGCCAATTAACAATGAGCTATGTTTATGTCCTATCACTTAAGTTTGCTTTTTTTGTATAAAGTTCATGGATTAGTTTAGGCTCTTTCTTTCCCATCTGCCATTAAAACAACTTCTCTTACTATGTGATAGGATTCTTCACAGAGAATTTCCAGCTGTTGGACAATTTTTAATTGGAGTTTACACTCTGGTAAAAAAGTTAGTCTTTGCCTAATGCTGTAGCATATAAACTTAGAAAATGGTTTAAGGAAATTCTTAAAGCTGATTGGCTAAGGGCACCAACCAGCTAGTCTGGTGTCAGGCAACAGAAAATGGGAAAATAAGGAATCCTGCTCTCTGTTGCCTGATTTCATTTTTACATCGCTGTGTTCCCTCATAATTTTTTAATCCTGAATGATTGGTACTTTTTTTTCTCATTTATCAAGCGAGATTCATAGTGATCCCTGATGGGGACCCCCTCTTAGTAATTTTAAGTTACAAGAAAAAGAATACATCATGCACAAGCAGTGCATTCTGCGACAGAGGGGTTCCAATTCCCTGAGACCCCAAAAATGAAACTCGAGAGGTCTTAGGGACTTGGTACCCTGAGATGGCAGAATGCAGTGGATGTGCATGATTCCTCATCCAGTATTCTTTTTAGTGTATGGTGCCTCTTGCACCCTACTTCCCCAAACAAAACTACAGTCTACTCTGCCATATGACTTCATGCCTCACTCCCCCCACCACAATTGCTTGTGAGGGCATGGCATAGAGTAGTGGCAGGAGGAGGGCAAGTTGGGGCTGCCGCTACAGTCTGCAGCATAGCACTTTAGCACTAGAAGTGAAAGTGCATGTGGGCACATGCAACTGCTAGCATGTACAGACCTCAGGCTGCAGCCTACTCTGCATGACTGGGTGAATAAGAGAAAAGGAACTAGCCAGAAGTGGAGGAGGCAAAGGATGTAAGCACCACTCCCTCACACACTTTACCAATCTGACATTGTAGCAGCAGAGTCATGTAAGGCAGAAGTGGATATGTCACACAGCAGGGGCTGAAAAGCACAGCACAAAGGAGTAAAAAGAAGTCAAGAAGCAGCAAGGGCCAGTAGTGAAAGAAGCTGCTCCGGTGATAATAGTTAAGGCAGGGGAATATTCTGTGAGGAGTAGTGGAGAAGGGCAGGAGTGAGCTTGGCAGGTGTCTCACATCGTAAGCCATGACGCAGATTTTGGCAATACCCATAGTGCTCAAATAAAATTGTTAAACCCAGCAGAACGCAGGCAGGACTAATCCCTAATAGAGTGGAGGTACTAGGCTTTGACAAAAAAAGCCACAGCCATCTCCAATGTGATGTGCTGTTAGGTTTTGATGTGCACGTGGCAGATGTTTTTCTGCTGCATTCCAGATGTGGCTCATGCTTATTCAGTGACATGCTTGAACACTGTTGTTCCACAGAAAGATTGAACAGCATTCAATGACCTTTGAACTGTGGTACAACAGTGTTTTAGTTGCAATAAAAATCAGGAGAAAGTGGCACAGGAAACAGACCACAGACACAGAGGACCACGCTGCAATCCTTTCTCCACATAACTGTGGCTCATCCCCTATCCCCTGCTCGAGCCAAGCTGAAATTACATTGTTATTTTTTTCAATCACCTATGGGCTTCCTTCCCATACCACTCTGAGATTAATCCATTCTAAACAGGCAGGTGGGATGCTGGAGGGAGTGGTTCAGGACACAGACCCCATACACGGATGACCACTCTGCCATCCTTTCTCCAAATAAACCCTATAGCAGCCCCCACCCTCCACTTGAGCCAAACTGAAAGACTCTTTTTAATCACATATGGGTTTTCTAGACCAGTCTGTGGCTAATCTTTTCTCAGCAGGCAGGTGAGAGGGACGTGGAAGAGGACCTGTAGTACATCATTTTTGTTTTCTTGGGGGAGTTAAGGAAGAACCATGGCACTTATAATTACAGGCTTCCACAGAAACTGAAACACGTGGACTGCAGTGCCCTCTACTTCCATTTCTTGCACTGGAGTGACTACTGTACAGCAAATGGTGTTTTTTATTTCCTATTGTTTCATTGTCACCTTTTTTCAAAGGTTTCTACACTTCTCTTGTTTTTTTAAATGTGGCCAAAAACTGTATTTTTAAGTGCAATAATACCCTCCAGTGTGGATGGCATTGTGATATACCTGCCCATCCAGGGACTGCAAGGCGCCTCATTACACCCCTGGGCAGTCCAGTATAGCCCAGTACTACCACCCACCCTGCCAGGTATTATTGCTTACATGGTTTTGATTGCTTCTTAATCTCTCTACTGTATTTGCATGACTGTTAAGGCCCAGATCTGTTATTTGAAACTCCTTTTACACAGGAAGAGTTTTATGATTACTTTAATATCTTTTCTGATTGGATGACTGACTTAACATTAAATTAAAGTTCAATATGATTGCAAGTTTTTATCTGCCACAGTTTTTTTTTTATTTAGTATACTTTATTAAGATTTTCATTAACCAATACAAAACAAGAACAAGAACAAGCATCCATTAAACTTCCTGGTACAATGCATACATGGAAAAGCTGAAGTGACACAATGCTAACAAGTCAAATAAAAGAAAACATCCCCACCATCCTCTACCACCTCTTTCTGCTGGTCTGTGACCCTACTAACCACAACACTCCAATAAAGGATAGGTGTCTTCCAAATACAAACAGTAACACTAGGCCATAGGACCCAGGAGGGATTAGGTGGAGCCCTAGGTACCCCAAAGGGACAATAAAGTGTAGAGAGATTCCCACATATGTGAAAAAAGCTGAGGTCTCTTCTGCATGGATGCTATGTGTTTTTTCAGTTGAAGGGCTAATAAAATCTCGTGGTGCCACTCTAAGAAGGATGTACTAACAGTATCCTTCCAGTGTCTTAGAATGACAAGTTTGGCTGTGGCAGCCATAAGGGACAAGTGGACTTTCCTAACCATGGGGGTGCCAGGGAGGAAAATAGCCAGTAGACAACCTATAGGGGTATAAAGTTCATCCAGTCCCAATAAGGAATCCATGGCCCATTGAATCGAGTTCCAAAAAGGCTGAATCTTGACACAGTCCCATAACATATGATAAAGGGAACCAGGGACCTATCAGCATCAAGGGCACAAGGAAGAGGGTAGTTTGCCCTTTCTAAACAATTTTAGTGGCGTAAAATACAAATCATGAATAATGTTAAACTATACTAGTCGAAGCCGATCATGCTTTATAGATCTATATAAATTTATCCAAAGGGCCTTCAGTAATGTATTTCATCTGGTAGTTGGAGTGTTGTGGACCCAATAATAACAAACCCCAGTGGGGATACAGGTCTAAGGACTGAAAATGCTTACAAAGTGCAGAGACTGAATGAGGCCGCACAGCAAGGGACAGCAGGAAATCCATCCCATCTAACTGCGTCAGGTGCCAAGGCTTGGGAACCAAGGAAGCAGCCACTGCACTTCTAACTTGGAGATACTTAAACATATCCGTACCCCTTAAATGAAACTGAGCTTGAAGGGTCTGAAATGACACCATCCCATCAGCATGGGAGATGTCAGCCAGTGTGTAAGTACTCAGTTGGGGGCCAAAAGAAGTCAGAATGGAGTGACAACCTGTCCTAAAATGAGGGTTATTGAACACCGGCTGAGAGGTTGCTTTAAACCATGACAGGGAGAGATATGATTGTAGTTGAGCCCAGGCTTTCAGTGACCACTCTACAGAAGTAGCACGCAGGGGATGGGGAAGCTGAGAGATCCTATGGTAAAGCAGACTTTTAAGAGAACAACCTACCTTATCAGCTAGAGCCCTCTCAATATCCAGTGAGAGAGGGGTATATGCAGGGGCACCAAACTGAGTACAATCCGAGCCCCACCAGAAAAATTTACTAGCCTGTTGGGCACCATAATACAAAAAAAAATGAGGCAAGAGATAAGCCTCTGCTCAATTTAGGGGCAGTCATCTTAATATAGGCTTTCCGGATAACAGAAGACTTCCAGAGAAATAAATTAAACTGCCGCTGCAGGTGGGAAACCTAAAGTTTAGGGAGATAAAAACCTAACATTAACAATGGTTATAACAGACTGAGCAGAACATTCATTTTGAGGATGTTAACTCTTCCCCATAAAGATAGAGGAAGGGTGGACCACCTCTCCAAATCAGATTTTAAAACAGCAAGGAGTCTAGTTATGTTCTCCTTGACCATTGTCGATACTAATCAGGTGATTTTTATCCCCAGAGAAGTTAACATCCGAGGCTCCTATGAGAGACCCAGACCCATAATGTCCTGTTTATAAACCAGGCTGTTGAGAGGAAAAACTTTAGTTTTAGAAACATTCAGCTTATAGAAGGAAACACTGGAGAAACTGGAAATCTTTTGAAGCAGGACTGGGATAGATGCCACGAGGTCTCTCCAAATGCAGGAGCAAATCATCAGCGTATGTTGACAAGACATAGCAAGTGCCCATCACTGGAATCCCCTTGAGGTCACTCGAGTTGCACAAATGCCGAATGAGAGGTTCCAGATAAAAATTGAATAAGAAGGGGGGGCTGGGGCACCCTTGCCTGGTGCCACACTGTAAGGGGAAGGAGGCTGAGAGGTGACCATTACACCAGATGCGAGCAGACGGTGAAACATACAGAAGTTGCACCCACTTAATAAAATCTGAAGGGACCCCTAATCTGTGTAATGTGCCAAACAGGTAGTTCCAAGCCACCCAATCAAAGGCCTTTTCCTCATCCAGAGAAACCAAGACCATTGGAAACTTGCTTTCCCTGGATGTGGAAAGCAGGTGCAGAAGATTCCTGAAATGATCCCCAGAAAACCTGGCAGACATAAAACCTACCTGTTCATGTCCAATGACAGGGTCCATGACTGAAGCTAGCCGTGTAGCAAAAATTTTGAGAGGATCTTAATGTCTGAATTCAGAAGGGAAATGGGTCAATACCTTTCTGCCAGCACTGGGTCCTTACAGGGTTTTAGAATAAGAGTAATCTAGGCCTCCAAGAGGGCAGAATCACCCATCCTATTCTCAAACCAGAAATTAAAAGCATCTATGAGCAGGGGGATGACCTCAGAAATACTCTCTGTATAAAAGTTGTTACTCAGACCGTTAGGCCCGGGTGCTTTGTCCTGCTGCAGTTATTGAATGGCACTGTCCACCTCTCTTGTGGTAATAGGAACTACTAATGAGGACACTGATGGGGGAGACAGTCAGAAGAGGTACAGAGTCCAAAAAGGCTGAAATGGCTTCTGGAGAAGGGTCTAAAGCAGGGTTGACTTCGTACAACCTCATGTAATAAGTACGGAAAGCACCAGCCATGTCCTTGGGCTTGGTAACCACTTGGGCTGCAGGGTAAGGCTGTATACCAGGAATAAACTCAGCCATTTCAGCTTTGTGCAGTCTATGGGCAAGAAGATTCCTGGCCTTCTCACCAGTATCCAGGTACTTCATCCTAGTACGATGGAGTGCAAGCTCGGCTTTTTGAGCCAGGACATCCATGCACTGGGCATGAAGGGAGTGCAACCTAGCCCAATCCGCATTGGGTGAAGCACAGGACAGGGAGCCTTCCAAGTGATGAATGTCACTAAGAAGCTGCTCAAGTTTAGCTTTGCTGGTCTGGGCCCATTTCGAGGAAAGCCATATAAATTCCCCCAGAAGTGCACATTTTAGGGCTGCCCAGAGAGTATCCACAGGCTCAACGGAGCCCCTATTGATGTCCAAAAAACCTGGATATGAACTGCCAGACATGAGACAGGGTATCAGGGGTCTGTAATAATTGAGCCTTGAGGCACCAGAAGGTATCTTGCCACAGACCTTCACCCAGTAAGTACTGGACACTGACAGGAGAATGGTTAGAATGGACCATAGGGTAAATGTCTGCAGCAAGTATGCCCTGCAGACAGGAGGTGCTAACCAGGAAGTAGTCCAGCCTGGAAAAAGTTTTATGGGTGATGAATAAAAAGAATACTGCTGTGCAGTCAGATTAAGAACTCGCCAGACATCGATGAGGCCTACCCCATCCATCAGATCACGAAGTGCCCTCTATGCTGGGGAAAGACCATCAGTCTTAGCATCTGAGTGGTCCAGATCCAACTGAGACACCATATTCCAGCCACCCCCCCCATAAGTATAGGAGAGAGAGAATCTGAGTCCTGAAGGGGGATTAATTGGGTGAAAAAATTAAGTGAGTCCGAGTTGGGACCATAGACGGAGCCAGTCACAATGGGGTGGATACCAGTGATCCCTCGGACAATAATATATCATCCTGCCTGGTCCCATAGCTCCTGAACAAGCTGGAATGGTATCAGTCTAGCAATTAGAATAACTATTCCCCCTCATTTGGAGGAGACCCCAGACCCATAAACCTGACCCACCCACTCCCGTCTGAACAAATGAACATCTTCCTGATGAAGGTGGTATTCCTGCAAGCAGGCCACCCCTGCCAGTAGCTGTTTCAAGTGAAGCAAAATCACGAGCATTTACACCTATCCTGGGCCCCCTTAACATTCCAACTAATAAAACAGTATGGACCACTCATAATTTAAATTAGGACAGGACACCATGCCCAGGAAAATAAGAGGTATCCTATCCGATCCATCTAACCCAGCAGAAGAACAGGGTCACAGACAAACCCCTTCCCTCACCCCCCACCAAGCTCCCCAAAAAACAGTTCCAAAGAAACCCACCCCACCCCTCCCACAAATAACACCCCCAGAAACCCAAAATTGTATAAACTGTGCAAAAGAAGAAACCAATTAGCACAAACACCGTCCTAACGACGGGTTCCCATCAAATCCCCATCCATACCGGCCGGTGGCACTGAGGTTGAGGTGCTGGATGCCACACCTTATACTCGCGGCGGCGGGTTCGGGAACAGACTCGCGGCGGGTCGGTGGGGAGAGGGAGGATCGAGCTGCCCAACGGATGCTCCTCCTCAGGGGCGGTTACCAAAAGTGCTCTGCGCTTGCATCCCTTCCGTGAGGCCGGTGGAAGCACCGGCATTGGGAAGGGGTGGAGGCTTCACCTGGCCGGAGCCGGGAGGGGATGTCACGGTGCATGAGGGTGTGCGCACAGCACGCTACCACTGGGACGAGGGTCCCAAGTGCTGATGTCCCAGGGGGTGGGATGTAGGGAGAATACCGGAAAAAAAACCTCAGGTAGCCTAGATGAAGGCCGCCCAGGTCCACCCGGCCACCTACAGGACAGACCCACTGTGTGAGGTGAAGAAGAGGAGAAAGCGCTCTGGGGCAGATCCCTAAGGTAGGTGATTCAGGGGACATGAGCGGACGGAAGGAGTGGGCATCAGAGGTAGGCAGGAGGATAAATAAGAAAGTAAAAAAAAAAAACCCCATCCATGATGACTACCAAACCACACTACCCAAGGCCAAACCTCCCCACTTCCCCCGTGCCAAAGAAGTAAATAAGGAAATCAGCATAGAGTTGTAACAACACTGTCCCCATAACAACAGCCCAACCAATGCCCCTTTAACATTAACAGAATAACAAGGTTAAAAGTGAACTAGCCAGAATAAATTCAGCAGGATACCCACCTCAATGTCACCAAAAATACACATTACAAGACCTAAAACCTTCGGTCATTATAATAACAGAAAAACAATGTATCACAACCCAGGAGGGTACTGCAAGGGAAAATTAACCATCCTATAAAGGAATAACTCAATGGGTGACAATAAGGAAAAAAAGGGTCATATCCTACCTAAATCACAGTCGAGGAAAAACCCTCTCTGAGCATATAGCTCACATTAACAATATTAACCCCACATACATATAAATCAAAAAATAAATTGAAGCAACGGAGACCTTCTATAAGGAGAAGAGATAAAACAGATAACCCCAACAACATGACACAATGAAAAATGAACACCCCTCTCCTGTACACAAAAACGACATTCTGACAAGGCGTATAAAACATAACTATTAGCCTATACAAAGTGGAATATAAAGGTCCAAATGTCTAGAGCTCCTAATGAGTCAGGGTGGTGATATGTACAGAAACAGACATCAAGTATTCCATTTATTATGGATATGGGATGAAATAACACACTCCCTCACAATGTCCGTGTTTCACTCACCCGTTCTGCACCAAAGTCTCTTCACAGGCCATGTAGAAACATATACTAGAAGGAGAGTGGGTGAGCCATGATACACCATTCCACACCTAAAAGAGAGAGATGCAGAGATCCCCACCAAGGCGCCATCAAACTCCCAGCAAGAGTAAAAGTTTCAACCGCAGAAACTAGCAGCAGGGTACAGAGCTAAGTCACAAATGCAGCTGTGCCAGCAGGAGAAGCAGGGAGTGTCCACAAAGTGCAGGGCACCCCAGAGATGTAGGTGAAGCTCAGAGTAGCTGAGGGAAGCTGGGGGACACCATTGTAGGTTCATACAAAGGAGGAGGGAGGAAGATCAAAACTAAACAGCTGGGAAACAGGGATTCTGGTATACTGGTTGGCAAACAAGTCCAAAGATAACCCACAAAATCAGTAGTTAGCAAAATATCTGCAGACAACATAAAATCACTGTTAGGGCTGATACAATAAAGCCAGCGCATGGAGAGGTCCTCATGCCTCCCTTGAAGAGGTCGGGGAACCAGACCTTTAATTCTGATGCAGCTTGAGCAGGAGTTTCCAATGATCGCCACTTGCCTTCATGTGAAACTTGTAACAGCAGGATATCGAACCCAAAATGTTTTTCCCACTGCAATGAGTTTAGAGACCAGTGGATGCAGCTCTGTGCTCTTGGCTCTCATTGAATGTGGAAGATCCTGTGCCAAGCAAAGACAATGCCCTGCCCAGAGCAATTCTTTCAACTCCCCAGTCATAGACAAGATATGCTGCTTGTCTAAGAAATTCAACAGTTTGAAAATGAGTGGCCTGGGTGGAGAACCTGAAGGTGGTGGCGGACACAATGAGTGGTGGGCTCGCTCGACGATATATTGGTGTCCATTGGGTGAAAGGCCCGCCACCTGCTCACACAATTTTTGAATAAACAGGATTGAGTTGTTGCACTCTTCTTTCTCTGGCAGATCAAAGAGACTCAGTTTATTGCTATGACCCTCAAGGTCTTCTAGCTTATCCTCGAGGTGGTGAAATTGTTGGTGGAGTGCTGAGATGTCTGGATCCACTTTCTCTCTCCATTGTTCCACGGAGGATATGCGAGCTTCGGAGTCAGCTACCCTGGTTGTAAGAGAGTCAACAGAAGAGCAAAGTCACTTGAACTCATCAGTGAGAGCAGAGACCGCCAGCTGGAGGGACTTCATCACTTCCAAAAACTTTTCTTCAGTTATGGTGGTCCCTGCTGGTGAAAACTTTGGTGATGCTGTGGCCTGCTGCTTGGACCGCTTTGCATTTTTCTCCCGCTCCAGGGTCAGAGGAGGCGTGTTGAGCAGTAACAGAGTTTTCATATCCGCATCCATTTCTTCATTCAGGTAAGTGTCACTCCTACTTCCAGAGATGTTGCAGACACAGGGGTTAAGTTAGGAGTACAGGAATCAGTTAAAAGTAGTAAAAAAATAGTTAATGAGTAATGGTGGAGAGGAGCAGGGAGGAGATGCACTCACTCAGGCAGCCATCACGTTGAGTTCATCTGCCACAGGTTTCATTAAATGGATTTTATATATGCACTGTACTATACTGGAATGTACTGTATGTTCTGTGTTGTGTTCTGTTATTTTTTTTTATATATTTAATAAAAGTGAAACTGCAAAAAACAAAATGACAGAATATTAACAATTAAATAAATTATAACTATAATAAGAATCCACTACAAGATATGAGTTATGGTATGCTTTGAACAAGCAATTCCTTTTGTGGGAACATCCCACCATAACCCACACCCTGTCATGTATTTCAGCTTAAGAAACTCACATCGCAGTGTGAACATTAAAGATTTACATACCATTTGAATGGTACGGCTGTATAATGTGCCCCATTCATGCAATATCATTTCATGATGACTTAGAGTAACTCAAACAAATGATCAAAAGATATTGTTAGGCAAACTTAAAACCTTTGCAATTTCTTCCTTCTGTTCATCACACATGCTGGTAGAGGAATCCTATTTTTGCGTCCCTGCCTACCCCAGCACCATTGCACTAACTTCCTATATGCAATGTATCTGTAACTTCTGCAAGCAAAAATGAACACCTAATAGGCTACTTAAAAAAACAAAACATCAGGGGATACACTAATAGGTGACTTTAAAAAATAAATTGGGGTACACACATACTAGGCATTGATGGCTAGCATAATACCTCAACCTATCTGGAATGTGTAGTACGGTATGGACTGCATGCCCATTGGCTCACGCTGTGGACCAATGGGACGTACAATACAGAAGGTGTCAGTCGGTGGGTGGCGGGGCAGCTGGCGGTGGGGTGCTGCTGCCCGGGCCGCTGACCGGGGAGCAGGTGGTGGGCCTAGTGGGAGGGTGAGGAGGGGGGGTACCCCTAGACCACCAGGGATATTGGACATATTTTTTTTTTTACAAATGCCCACGATTGGGCAGATAGCGGTCCACTGAACCACCAGAGATTTTGGAAGCACTTCTTCTATTTTATTACAAATGCCCGCTATTGGGCAGTCAGCGGTCCACTGGACCACCAGGGATATTGATAATTCCTATTTGTGTACTTAGCTCGCGATTGGGCAGGCAGGTCCACTGGACCACCAGGGATATTGGACAGATTTATTATTTTTTTGATCGGGCATGGAGGGGTGCCGCCAGGTGCAGATGGAGCTCGGGTGGCCACCCACACATGGCAGCTGCTGTGTTGTGCCCTGCAATGCAGCAGCTCACCTGTGGGTGGCCATCAGTTGTTCCTTTTTTGAGGGGGGGTCAACTTTGTGCTGGCACAGGTAGGGGTTGCGCATGCATGGCTCTGCACATCCCGGGCTGAATATCAGGCTGTGCAGGGTATGCATGGGCACGCTCCTACCTGCACTCCAGATACATTACTGATGCACTCCAGGCACATCAGGATTTGTGCTGCGACTTTCCCTTTTGAATATGGTGCCGGGCGCATCAGTGGGTTGCGCATCGCACAACACTGTTGCGCCATGCACAACCCTTTTGAATATCTGGGCCAATGTGTATATTATGTCACTGTTACTACCTTTCAACTGGACGCTTGAGAAAATGGGCAATTTTGCTCACATGCCTTTCCAGTATAAAATAAAAATGAAATGAAATGAATCAAAAGCTCTATGGGTATAGGTTAAAGGACAATATAAAATGGGCAAGGAAATCCCTGTGTCTTGACGTGTCAGTGTTAGTGTCAGTGGATCAGTAGGTAGCACACTTGCCTCTGAGGCCAGGAGATCAGAGGGCTGTGGGTTCAGTTCCCACATCTGGCATTTGGGTTAATATCCTAGTACTGACACTATAGTGCAGCATGAGAGGGGTGCTGCACTTCTGAGGTGCCATCTTTCAGATGAGATGTTAAACCGAGGTCCCATCTGCCTGGATTGGTGGTAGTTCAGGTGAATGTTAAAGATCCCATGGCATTTATCGAAAAGAGTAGGTGAATTTCCCCAGTGTCCTGGCCAAATTTCCCTCATTCACTAAAAGTACCACCAACAGCTTAATCTAGTTCAAGGTCAGATGGCATTCATCTGTATCCCCCCTCCCCCGGGTTGTGTCTGAAAATAGGCAGGATTTGTCTAGTGCACTTACCCGGTCAACAAAAACTAAATAAATAAATAAGAGAGCACTACCAATAGCTAAAAACAAGTCCCTGCCAACCAAGACAACACACAGAATTCATAAGCTACTTGCTTCCTAATCTACATAACAAACACGACTGCAACCTTTACTCTTATATAAAAAAACTTAAACTAGGCCCTAAAAATGAAAACCCATTAAATTAACTAAAGTAAGTAAGAAATTTAATGTTATTTCCACTCAAAAGCCCCACTGAACACGCATACAAAAATGTAGAAAATCAAATACTGAGAGTTTCCATTGCAGGTGTTTCTTTGATGACCATGAAAAATTCCCCTCCTGTCCCCAGCAGTTTGCCGGAGAACTCTGTGCTCCTTTTCTGGCAACAGATAAAATTGAGTTTTAAAAGTTTTCCCTACCTACTGTATAATTGCTGACACTACTTGGTCTCCACCTGTACCCTCCCATTCCAAACCAATTGCATTCTCTTATGCCTATCCCAGGTGTACTTGAATCCTGTTACAGATTTTGCTCTGATTGCCACCATTCAGAAGCATTTCCAGGCATCAACCGCTCTTTTAGTGGAGATGCACTTCAACATGTTACTCCTGAATCAACTCCCATTCAGCTTCATAGCATGACCTCTTGTTCTTGAGCAACACTTTTCCTGAAAAATTCTTCCCTCATGTACCTTATGAATACCCATTAGGTATTTGAAAGTCTCTGATGTAACACCCCTCTCCCTGTTTTTATCCTTGGTGGCAGAGGGCATTGGTGGTACTAGGCTTCCCTCATGGTCAGTTGCATAGTGAGATACAAGGTGAAACCAAGTGTCTTCAGCCACCTGACTGTGGGGGAAACCTAGTACCATCAATGTCTCCTGAGTGCCTTATTGCTTACATAAAATGGGCCCATTGGAAACTTAAAAAATGAACACTCTAAAAGTTTTCAAAGTCACAAAAAAATAAAACAAAATGTTGCTAAATCATGTAAAATGGTCCCTCCATGGATGTTTTTCACCCGTCAGTCATCTTTCTTTACATTCAATGCATTCTGTGACTGTTTACCATGGAAAAGAAGAATTCAAAGCTCTACATTATTTAGTAGTAGAATGCCTCCCCCCCAAAACACACACATACACACACGGAATGGTAACATGGACTAATTGAATTCAAAATTCTTCAGAGTTCCACTGGCATACACACACACACACACACACACACACACACGCTTCAAGTTGAGCCAGAACCTTAATTTTATCTGTTGCCAGGTAAGGAGCAAGGAGTTCTCTTGCAAACTGGTAGGGTTCAGAGGGGGAATTTTCATGGTCATCAAAGAAACACCAGCAATGTAAACTCTAAATAGTACTTGATTTTTAAATGTGTTTATGTGTGCAAGGAGAGGCTCTTAAGTGAAAATAACATTAAATTACGTACTTACTTTATATGGACTTTCATTTTTAGGGTCTAGTTTAATTTGTATGTATATGTGTATATATATACATCCATATGTGTATATATATATATATATATATACCTATATGTAAATGTTGCAGCCCTGTCTGTGATGGAAATTAGGAAGTAAGGGGCTTATGAATTTAGTGAGTTGCCCTGGTTGACAGGGACTTGTTTTTAGCCATTGGTGGTGCTGTAATACTGCCATAGCTAGAACTAAGTCTCAGCAAATCAGGTCTCAGGGATTTTGTTGTCCATTATATATTACTCATGTTCATATTCCCACCTTGTTCCCTCTGGCACTGTGGTCATATTTTCAAAGCAACCGCAGTTACAGAACTCGCTCTACAATCCAAATTCCTGAATGAGACGGCGCTCCACTATTTAGGACAATGTTATAGCAGGAAGCCATAAGTACATGGTCATGGGCACTCATCAGCACATTAAGCCACAAAAACCAAATATGTAAAGATTTCTTTATGCGCTGGCATTCCTCAGATTTAATAAACTGTATTCGAAATGCAATGTATCATTTAGATGACAATATTGTTTAGCAAATATACAAATGTGGGACTATGTCTATCTATAAATATATCACAACCCACACACAACATCATATTTTCCAGAACATTCAACATCAATGGAATGTTAAAACCCATGTTTAAACTTAGCTTGTTGTCTGAATCTCTGGGAGTGTGCAATCATTGCGTCATTTTGGCCACATACATCACATGTACATTAAAATTCTTAGCCCAGTATTATTAATCTCTGTCAACACAAGAAAGCAAATCTAATTATGCCAGGATGCAAAGGACCAGCCCATATATCCCTTCCCTTGCTCATAGCTTAAATAACTGACTGTGGATTCTCCAGATACTAAATGCTTCATAACTGTCGGTGGACATTTAATGCCACTATGCAATATTTCACTACTGCTGATAAATGAAGTACATCTGTGGTTCAATTTATTTATTTTAAAGGAAAAACATGTAGTGTATAAATTGCTAATTAACCTATAGTTGATTCAGTGGAACAAGGCCTATAGTAAAGCTAACAGGAGGATGGGCTGCATTGGCAGGGTTATGGACAGTAAAAGACAAGAGGTGATACTACCCACCTAAAGAGTGGTAGTGAGTCCTCAGCTGGAATACTGTGCCAATTTCTGGAGTACTTACTTCAGATTGGACAAGGAAAGGTTTCAGACAGCACAATGCAGAGTGATCAAAATGATTCAGGGTCATCGGGGTAACGCGTATGAGGTGGGCCTCAGGGCACTTAATTTAGACCTGCTAGATGGAACACAAGTCTGTATCTGTCGACATTGTCTGTTTTTCTATGATTCTATGTTTCTGTTACTAATTGCAGAATTACCATATGTGCTGGAAGTGCACATCTGAAGATCATCAATGGAATATTGCATCAAAGTTTCATTCTCAGTCTTTTTTGCAGTTCGAGCAATTGGTTCCAGTTGGTATGGGTGAATGCCTAAGGTTACCACTCTGTCTGTAAGCTCATCATCAGAACTATTAGTATCATCATCCCCATCAGAGTGCTGAGTGTATGTCTCATAATCTTCACTACTGACAGATTCTTCAGTTTAATCTTTGTCATATTCTGTACAATAGTCTGTAGCCATGCTGAAGGATAAATACCATAAAACACGATTTTAGTGATACCACATTGCCACAGTACTGCAAATATTTTGCTGCTGGATTTAGGTAAAATCCCTCATTTTAGCTACATATTATATACATGGCATCATAATTAAGTAAATGAACTATAAGAGCCATTGACCTTGAACCATATCTGGTCATTACTCAGATAACAGTAACATCACACTATATACAAGGGCCCAAACATTTAATTATGCAGTAAGACACTCCAGGGAGTGACAGGGTGTGCATTAAAGGATTTTAATGCATGCCATAAGGGCGTGCTAAGGCAAGAGGCTGAAGGCCAAGTGTCCTTACACCCCTGGGAAGTGCATTAAAATCTGTAAATGTACACCCTCTAGTGGTTTATCACACTTATAAAATGGCTCATATGTACTGAAAATGAAAATACTGTTAATAAATGTTTTTATTTTAAATAAAAATGTGTGTGTTTTTGTTCTAAATATTAGTTTAGACCTATATATCCCCCTCCCCCGGGTCATGCCTGAAAATAGGCAGGATTTGTCTAGCGCACTTACCCGGTCAACAAAAACGCAATAAATAAAAATAAATATAATCAAAATAAATTGTTCCAATTGTTTAAAGTGAGCAGCAGGTGGCACTGCTTAGTCAGTTTATCATTTACTACTACTGTTGCCTTCTACTAGAGCTGCTATTGTTTGGTAGGGACCACTAGTATTTCTGCTTTCATGTCCCCACAGGAGTTTGCAACCGGGGCCAGAGAGCACAGTGAAGAGAAAGTGTTCTTTTTTTATTCTCTGTAATTGTCAGCTTGAGCTTAAGACCCCCCCCTCTCCCACTACTACCAGCATTTGGAATGGATTGTCCATCAGTCACTCTCCCAGCTGATGGAGCTCACTCAGTGGTCTCCCATACACACACACACTTTTCTGGCCCACAGAAGCTTTCTTGCTTTCATGGACAGGATAAGCTGTGCAAACTCACTCGATCTCCTGGTTCATCTACAATTGTGGGTATAGGGTATCTTCTGCCAAATGCATCCACAAATGCATCCCCATCACAGAAGGCTACTGAATGTGGTTGGAGTGCATAGTTAGGCCTACCCCAACCTCCCCCAACACACACACACACACACACACACACACACACACACACACACACACCCATGCCCACACAAATTCCCAAACAGCTTTGTGGGTTTATGGCAAGTAAGGAGATGGGAATATCAAGGGATAAGGAGCAATGGGTAGGCTATGAATGCAGGAATCTAGAAACTCTAATGCCATGTATCACTCCTCACTCCCACCCAATCACTCAGCTGTGTGCATCCACCAGCTATGACCAAACCTCACATTCCAGCCATTCACTCCAACTCCATGCATCAGGCATGCTCCTCTTCCTCCACTTCCCACCAAAAAAACAAACAACAACCAAAAAATGATATGTTGCTTTCCTTCCACCCTCCCCATCACCATCTGCATAGAAGGGACAGTGGTCTGCCAGCCTATCTTATAATCCATCTTGCAGATCATCCACTTGCAGTGTTCAGGCTGATCATCATTTCAATTTCCATAATACTCCCCACCCCCCAAATAACTTCCTAAAAAAAACACCTTGTCAGCTGTATGTAAATATGCCAGTGACAGTACCACCAACACCACTCAACCTTTTGTCATTACAATGAGGAGCAAAGGCTCGCAGAATGAGGGAAAATGTGGGACACTGACCATTATAATGAGGGACACATCTTCAAACATAATTATAACGACTCCTAACACTGTAGAAAACTATCCCTTAACTTGTACCATGTTTATCCTTGAGACAACAGGTCAGAAGAGTACGAAGATCTGCTTTACATTCTGAATTTACAGTAGCTCATCTACATGTACAGCATATTTTCTGTGAGGAATTGCATGAATGACTGACCAGTTTCGAGAAGTTAAAATAAGTGACAACCCTCAAAAGTAATGACAGTTGAAAGGTATGGTACCACCATTCATCACCATGTAACTTTTCCAAATAAACACTTAGTTACAATACAAGTACCATTACCAAAAATGATGCCTAACCTAAGGAGGTACTATCTATTCAATCATCCCTTTAGTTTTTTCGGCGGGGACATCAATTTATTACAAGTTCTCTGATATGCAGAGGCCACTTTAAAATGAAACAACACAAGTACTAGGTGACCGTTTGAAAAAAAGTATTTTATTTCAAAAGCACTGTTTTCTTGTGAGTCTGACAGAGTACTTCTCAGACACAGAAAGCTGCAGCTCATGTTTACACATGCACAGCGTCCAAGGAGGAACAAGCTAGCTGACACTCATCGGACATGAATGAACATGTCCATGAGGCCAGTACTGTGAGCACGGTTGTACTGGTGACGTCTCATGAAGCTCTAGTCTGTTTTTTTTCTTTAACTGACATCATGCAGATTCAGGCTTCGGTGAATTTAAACTGCTACTTTCTTTGGGAGCATGAACAGCAGCCAGCAAAATCAAGTAGGAGACTATGAGAAATGCAGCACATGATGGAGACAAAATTCAGTAACTGAGTCTGTACTCCAGGTTAAGTCCTTAGATGGGAAGATTTTAACACAGGTAACTACCTACAAATATTTAGAGGTGGAATTTAATTTGCGTCTTACTTTTGGACAACATATAGATAAATTAGTAAAGAAAATGAATATGAAACTAGGTACACTAAGAAGGGTTTCTTTTTGCATGACTAAAAAAAGATTGATTATTGATATCAAATCAATTGCTTATTCCAATATTGGACTATGGGTGTCAGGTGTATAACTTTTCTACTAAGAGATCATTACATAAGCTGGATGTCTTATATCATAAGATAGGGATATTTGTTTTGCTATGTGATCCCACTGTTCACCACTGTAATCTTTACAAATCATTGTCCTGGAACTCATTACAACATAACAGAGACAGAGCATGGGCTATTCTGTTATGTAAAATTCTGAAAACTGAAAAAACAAATAGGCTTATAAATTGATGTAACCGTAAGTTTAGTTTGAGACATTCAAGTAATACCTTTATGGTCCCAAAGCCTCAAAATTACTATGGAAAACTTAAATTTAAATATTGTGCTGCTAATACATGAAATAATTCGCCTATTGATTTGAGAACTTTCAAGCTAACAGTTAAAGCTTTTAGTGAGAAAATCAAACGGGATTCTGTGCATCTTTGTCAATGTTTTTAAAAATTAATCTGATCTGTATATGTGTAATTGATTGTGTAATGTATGTGTCTCTGATTGTTAATTTATGTTTGTATTATAAATGTTTTTTTTTAGACTTGTTAGTAACAAAACTTGTAACAGCAACAGGACCTCCATGAAAAAAAGGGCTTTATTGACCTTTGGGAAAATGTGGTTGTCAAATTGAATGTCTGTATAAATAAAGATGTTTTACATGCATACATACAATGAAAGGTCAGACATGCCATCAATTTGCTTAAACAACAGAAAGGAGGAAAATCAGCAAAATTCATCTAAATTAATAAACACAAGCTGACAGTGAACACCTGCTCATTGACATGAGGTATATTTAAATAAGTATGATTTGGGGTTTTCATTGAGCTCACAATTTATTACAGTTTATGACTGCTTATCTCCTGTGGGTATATTCTATTCAGTTTATTTAAATTTGAATGACCTTCCACTTTAGTGGTACTTTGCTTCGACTCCCTTGGGGCACAATTAAAATTACCTCATTTTCAGATTGGCCTACACCATTCACTAATCGTTCTGGCTCAGAATTTGCCAAACAAGGACTGCACTGAGATGATATTTGCATAATTTCCTTGGAATTTGATGATAAACCTCCAGAAGGATGTTCCACAGTTTGAGAACCTACAGTATATTATTCAGAGTTTTTTTAACTCCCAGTTTTTTTTTTTTTTGCTTGCATGCACATGCAAAGCAAATATATTGTTATTGTAATATAGGGGCTGTGAATGTACTGTATGTACTGTATAAGCCAATGGATGTAGAAATGCAGGAGGCTTGCCTCTTAAAGGCCAGTGCTTAGAAGACTGATGATGACAATGTCCAGCTGACTGATGGGAATATACTACTTGCAGTTCAAAGGATAAGATCCACCAATTGCATTGGTTCTCTGCCCATTAGCTGGCTATCAGAGATCATGAGGCTTTTTCTTTTATTTTTTTATACTTGCCTGGCTCCTCGGCTTCAGAGGAGGCCTCGTACCGTCTCCTACTCCATCCACCAGGTCCTGCCACCAAGAACCTCTGGTTTCATATTACTCAGTAGGCCAGGGGTGTATTCATTTTTCCCCATTTTCTCCCTATGTCCTGAGGACGCTGGTGCAGAGGACATTTGTCAAGACGAATGACATGCTGATGCACACCATCCTTAAATGCCTAACAGGATCCTCCCTCCCCTGACTCTGGAGAACCATGTGCCCCTGACACCCATGCTTCTACCAGCAGAGGAGCTATGGGTGCTCGAAGCATCCTGGTAACCCCCCCGGGAGGAGAAGACCATCTGTTTGGACACTCAGTCCTCCTCCCCCCATCTGACCCTCGATGGCCTGGGTCTATTCCTGAATCCAGGTCACTGGTGTTGTGTGAGGTGTGGCGTCCAGCACCTCAACCCTCAGCACCACCAGGCCAGCCAGACATCATGTGGCTTTGATGATAAACATCAAGCCTTACTCTGTGTGTATGTGTGTGTGTCCTAGTTACAGGCAAGAAGTGCATTTCAAAGCACTAAACAGAGTTGGGGGAAAAACAGAATGCAGAATGTAAATATAGTACCTTCAAATATTTTAACAGCATGTCATTAATTAACAGAAAACACCAACAATAGATGATTAAAAGTACATATTATTTATGGTCCATTTAAATAGCCTCTGACACCACTTGGATAATTTTGACATAGTTTAGTAGAGTAATTGGGACAGTCATAAGGCAATTCTAGGGGGTGGGGGTAGGAAGAAGTAGGCTACTGGTTAACTAGGATCTGCAGCTTATCCACTAGGTAAGGAAATGGGCAGACTGGGTGGGCCAAGCGGTCCTTATCTGCCGTCAAATTCTATGTTTCTATGTTTCTATGAAAAATGTGAGAGTTAGACACAACTCAGTTTATCATTCAAATATTTTTGCAGTACTTTATTCTTCATATGGACTTTATCCCCTTGCCCCTACCCATCAGCTCCTTTCTACTATTCACAGCCCCTTCACCCCACCTCCAGAACTTACCCATCTACTTCTTACCTCATTGTGTGAGTAGGTATAATAGATGGTGGTGACACGATGCCTTCAAGGTCATAAAATTGTCCTGCAGACAAGGGCTCTTTTCCATCCTTTACTCCCCTTGAGTGGAGATGCAGTGTGCAAAGACACACGTGTAGATCATAAATATGGTGCATTTTTTCAATGCCTTCCTCCAACTTTCAATTCTGGTGCCTGCTGGTGTGCCATCTACCCTCCACTAGGTCACAGCCAAATGGCAGTACAAATTGGCTCTGACTCTGATGGAAGAGATTACATCAGTGGACATTAAAGGCTGTTTTCTCCACTGACCCCCAGGTGATCTTGGTCCATTCCCAAACCCAGATCATCAATATAGTGGGCGGTGATGTGTTCAGTACCCCAGCCCTCCATGCCACTGGGGGACTACAGGTTTACTGTAGTTCAGATTTTCTTAGACAACATTGTTCATTGCCCTGAGTGGGACTGAACCTGCAACCCACTGTTTTACAGTTCTGGGTATTTACCCTCTGTACTATTCAGCCAGAACTATCTTTTTTATAATTATTTCCTCTTTTTCTTTATTACTAAGAGAAGTGACATTGAAACAAGTTTACTGTCCCTTGGACTTTATTAGCTGTGGCTGCTTGTCTTTACAGCATAATTTATTTATTTATTTATTTTTTGATAACCGAGTAGGTACACCAGACATGAAAGTGACTATTTTCAGGCACAACCCGGGATGTCAACAAGGCAATGAGATACAGTTACAATGAATACAGTGACAGGGTATATGCAATCATCACAAACAGAAAGTGAGAACAAAGATTGAGACAAATATTGGTACAAGGCACACAATGGTGTAAATTATACAAATAGAGATAAGTGCCCATGTGTAGAACTATCATAATAATATCACAAATATAAGGTACAGAAGATGAGAAAAAACATATCGTAGCAGGGTAATATAACAGCCTCCTGCAACTGAAAGGATATTATTGGTAGGAGGCCGGGAGAGAGGTAATAGTGGGATAGATTAAAGGGAAGTTGAAAGTAGGCAGGGTGCCAGCTCACAACATAGAGGGGATACCCAGGGCAGCCACAGCAGCGGGAATCAAGATCTAAGGAGGGTTGAAGCAGGTACATCGAGTACAAGCTGCAAGGAGGGAGCGGTGCCTCTTCTTAAAGGTGGTATGATTAGGGGCAAGGTGTACATCTAGGGGCAGCAAGTTCCAGTAGGAGGGACCTACGTGCAAGAAGCCTGATTTCCCTTTGGTAGTTTTACATCTAGGAATGCTCGTCAAGGAAAGGCCTGTAGATCGGAGACTGTAGGAGACAGGCTGTGGGGTCAGCAGGGAGGCAAGGTAGGTAGGCATACTTGATTGCAGTACACTGTCCAGAAGGTTCCCAAGAGAGAGACGATGGTGAGCAATGGGGGATAGCCAATTTAGGTCAGAGTACAGCAAGCAGTGAAGTTTTAGTCTAGAAGATGCAGAGGCGTAATGGCATATGTTGTTATAAGTAGTATCCCACTTATGAAGAGTTGCCTTAGAGGCATTTGTATAGATTATGGACCCCTAAGAAAGTGATGGAAGCAGGATTCCTCTGGCAATGGCAGTCCTAGCATGGGGGGTAAGAGTATAGCTTGTTTTGTAGGCTAAGCCCAGTTTGGCATTTACGGCCTTACAGGTGGCAGTAATATGAGTGTCATAGGTGAGGGATTCATCAAGTGAGACACCTAGATATTTGAAAGAGATTACCGCCTCTAATGGATAGCCGTCAGCCCAATTGACCTGGAAAGATTCACGGCACTGTTTTAGTTTGATAGGGGATCCAAAGAGCATAGCCTTGGTCTTTCCAAGGTTGAGACGAGCTTGTTTTTGGAGATCCAGGATTGAATATTTTGTAGGTCCATAGAGAGCTTAAGATTAATAGAGTGGACATTATCTGAGCTAGAGTACAGGACAAGGTCATTGGATACAGCAACGATGAACAGGAGGATATAACTGAGGAATATTGTTAATAAAATTGAGAAAAGGAGGGGTTCGAGGATAGAACCCTGAGGTACACCAACATTTATGACTGCTTTTTCTGAGGTGGCAGAGTTGAATTTCACCGTTTGATACCTATTTAATAGGTAGCTATGGAACCAGTTTATAACTCCGGGTGAGAAGCCCAGGGAGTGGAGATTGGTGAGTAGAAGTGGGTGGTTAACAAGATCAAAAGCTTTCATCAGATAGATAAATACTGCACCGGTTTGATGACCCTGGTCCATGGCTTGAAGAACATCATTTGTCAGTTGTAAATAGAGCAGTTTGAGTACTATGGCCTCTTCTGAAACCGTGTTGGTTTGAATGCAGAAGGTTGTATTTGGCAAGGTGTTCTGAGATCTGTGCTGAGATGAGCTTCTCAAGGATTTTATTTAATACTGCCAGTATTGCTGTTGGTCTATAGTTGGCTATATCTTTTTTGTCTCCATTTTTAAACACTGGCGTGACTTTAGCCAGTTTCCATACCTCAGGCACTACGCCTTCCCTCAGGGACAAGTTGAATATAACGGACAGTGGTCCTGCAATGAAAGGTGTTGCAAGCTTTAGAAGTTTAGGTTTGAGGCAGTCAGATCTGACAGCGGTGCTGTCTGATATGGAGTTTAGATGTTGAAGGACATCATTGTATGACATAGCTTTAAAGTAGAAAGTGGGCGTCTTGGAAGTGTCTTCAGGTTATGGCAGCCCAGGCATTAAGTTATTAGAAGAGAAAGCAGTTGTATAGCTCGAGAGGTCAGAGAAATGAGAGTTAAATGCATTGGCATGGTGCCTGAGACATTACAATGGATACCTTTCAGTATCATGTTGTTGTTTAGTAGAGTTTGTTTTGAACTGAGGAAAGTCTTTACATGTGACCAAAATTTCTTGGGGTCGCCAGCAGCATCTAGTAGAAGGCCTTTACAGTACTGGCTTTTTGCAAGTCTTATTTGAGTTTTGCATTTTGTTCGCTGTTCTCTGTAGTTATGATAATCCGCTGGGAGACCAGATACTTTAAACTTTCTCCAGCATTTGTCCCTATGTTTGAGTGCTGTGAGGAGGTCTTTGTGCAGCCATCTGGAGTGATGACTGGGGTATGTTTATCTTGAAGGAGTACAAACTTGCTCAGGAAGGCATGAAGGGCAGTATCAGTACTTGTGGAATAGGAGACAGTGAACCAGTCAGTGTGAGACACATCGTAAAGGAAGTGAGCCTGATTTAGATTTGCATACTGTAGTTTCTGAAGCGTATATAGTTTTGGGGGGACGTGAAGGTTGTGGAAGTGCTCCATATGCAAAAAATTGGGGAGTGATCACTGATACAGTCTGGCAGTGTACCTGCATTAGCAATTCTGTCCACGTGATTTGTTAGGACCCAATCAATAAGGGTGCTGGAGTCTGTGTTGACTGACACTCTTGTATAATTAGTAATGATTTGGTGCAAATTGTAGCTCTGTACTAGGGATTGAAGGGTGTCTTGAGATTTCCAAGCCAGTTTAAATTTATGTCTCTGAGAATGATGAGTTCATTTTTCCCCACATGTGCAGCTGTATGGTCTAGCAACTCAAGTAGCCCTTTTGTACCATTATTAGGTGGATTGTAGGCACAGACAATGTGGAGTTTCTTATCTCCTAGTCTGAGTATGGCATGGATGTATTCACACAAGAAGTTTTTCTTGTCAGATATCATAGTCATGCTTAGGTTGCTTTTGTAATAGATTGCGATGCCCCCACCACGCTTTGGAGGTGGTCTGTCACGTCTAAGAAGGGTGTAGTTTGGGAGCAGGCAAAAAGTATCTGGGATAGAGGGTTTTAGCCATGTCTCAGATATACAGAGCACATCTGGGTGGTGGTTTGCCACCCAAGCTTCAAGGTCTGCCTGATTTTGGAGAAGACTTCTAGCATTAAGATGGACTATGTGAAGTCCTTTCATATTATATCCAGAGTAGTTTAGGGGTAATGTACCTGGTCCGGGACCAGGGTTTAACTCTATGTCCCTAGACAGCATAAGAACCAGCAACATGAGGTACCTTAGCTTCTGCATGGCAAATTTAGGGCTACTGCTGCAGTAGGTGCACCATTGTTTGGCAGCAGATGCGGTGGCACGGTAAATAAGTAGTTGAGGGAGGAGGGCAGGGGTTGTGTCAATGCCACATTCGGTTAGGATTAGCATGTCTGAGTATGTAAAATGGTTTAGACTCATGTCTCCTTGTTGGATATGATTTTTGGGGTTAGGTACATTAAGGATGCTTAGTAGTACCAGAGACAGGATAAGAGAGGTCACAATGAGCAGTAGCCGAAACATACTGTAGGATTTCGTAGCAAGCATATTTTATAGGGCTGAGGCCAGGGATAGGGGATGCGGTAGAGGGCAAAGAAATAGCTGTTGCCAAAAGGAAGCTATTTAATTTTTCCCCTGTTATTAGCACCCTGTGATCTGCCTAGTATAAGAGCTGCATGAAACATTCATGGGAAGAAAGACAAAAACTACAGAATTGTCAGATGGGTGTGAGTGCATTAAACTGAAAAGACAATTGGAAGCTGGATCCTGGGAAAACTACAATATGTGAGAAAAACTGTGTTAAATTGAAGATTCAAGCAGACAGAAATTGTGGGGTAAAGAGGGAAAAAAATAGTTTCAGCCTTAAAGCTACATATGTAAGAGATCAGAGTAGACTGGGTTAGAATAATATCAGCACAAATGTTGGCAGTATCGCTAGAATGAGGAGAAATTAGTGAAGGATTTATTGGTGTGCCCCCTGTGGCTCATGAGTATAACGAGCCAATGGAAAAGTGAGGAGATAGAAAAAAATGCCTGATTTGTCCCTTCACACTATAAGAGTAAATGCCCAGATAGGGTGGGCAGGGAGACGCCGAAGGCGTCGGGGCTAGCAGCTCCGATAAGAGCGAGTGAGTGCCTGGACTTACGGGCTCTACCACGGGGCAAGCACCAGCTGGGAGTGAAGCCCAAGGTGGAGAGAGCCCAGATTCAAATTAAAAAATATTTCCCATTGCTGCTTCACTATTTCAAGTTAAATAGTACAGTCTGCTGTTTAAACTGGAGCAAGACTAATGTTCCACACTCTGCCCACAGTACGGGGAAAAAAGGCGCCAAGTTTAAATTGTGGAGGACAGTTCAATTCATGCTGGGCAGAGGCACCACAGGTCGGTCTTGTTTCTCGTACCTGGTTTCATTTGCCGGCGGCGGCATTTCTATCAGCAGCTCCAACAGGCAGGAGCCCGGAGTGATTGAGGCAGCGGTGGCGGTGTTTCTTTTCAGCAGCTCCAACGGGCAGGAGCCCGGAGTGACTGAGGCAGCTAAGGACAGAGAAGAGGTACAGATTAGCAGGAGGGAGGGGACAGGAGACAAAGAATGACCTGAGGACAAAATGGGATTTGCTGTGACAGAACAAAAGAGGGTAACAAGGCACAATACAAGTTGTTTGTGTGATGCAGTGGGGTGCCGAGGTGGGGGTGGGAGATACAGCCAGGGGAGGAGAGAGACGAGCCCAGGTAGACAGAAAGCTTTGTGGGGGGGGAGGTAGATCAGCGACAGGGATGAAAATGAGTGTTTGAAAAGCACAAAAACACAAGTTACTTTCTTGATCTCTAGTACAAGTTACCAGCTAGCAGGAATTAATATAAGCAGCAGGTAGTAGCATATCAATTACAGCGAAGTTTAAGCAGCCGGCTGATGAAATAGATGAAACGGCTGACCAAGCATGTACAGGGTACAACACAGTAAATGAACTAATTTACAAATTTACAGAGCAGCAAGTGTTTGATTAGGAGGCTACTGCCCTGGCAGCTCTGATAAGAGCGAGCAAGCGAGTGTCTGGACCTACGGGCTCTACAGCGGAGCAAGCACCAGCTGGGAGTGAAGCCCAAGGTGGAGAGAGCCCAGATTCAAATTAAAAAATATTTCCCACTGCTGCTTCACTATTCCAAGTTAAATAGTACAGTCTGCTGTTTAAACTGGAGCAAGACAGTGTAACTAATGCTCCACACTCTGCCCGCAGTATGGGGAAAAAAGGCGCCAAGTTTAAATTGTGGAGGACAGTTCAGTTCATGCTGGGCAGAGGCGCCACGGGTCAGTCTCGTTTCTCGTACCTGGTTTCATTTGCAGGCGGCGGCATTTCTATCAGCAGCTCCAATGGACAGGAGCCCGGAATTGATTGAGGCAGCGGCGGTGGTGTTTCTTTTCAGCAGCTCCAACGGGCAGGAGCCTGGAGTGATTGAGGCAGCGGCGGCAGTGTTTCTTTTCAGCAGCTCCAATGGGCAGGAGCCCAGAGTGACTGAGCCAGCTGGTTTCGTTTGCCGGCAGTGGCGTTTCTATCAGCAGCTCCAACGGGCAGGAGCCTGGAGTGATTGAGGCAGCGGCGGCAGTGTTTCTTTTCAGCAGCTCCAACGGGCAGGAGCCCGGAGTGACTGAGGCAGCTGGTTTCATTTGCAGGCGGTGGCGTTTCTATCAGCAGCTCCAATGGGCAGGAACCTGGAGTGATTGAGGCAGCAGCGGCAGTGTTTCTTTTCAGCAGCTCCAACGGGCAGGAGCCCAGAGTGACTGAGCCAGCTGGTTTTGTTTGCCGGTGGCGGCGTTTCTATCAGCAGCTCCAACGGGCAGGAGCCCGGAGTGATTGGGGCAGCGGCAGCGGTGTTTCTTTTCAGCAGCTCCAACGGGCAGGAGCCTGGAGTGATTGAGGCAGCCTGCTTTCGTTTGCCGGCGGCAGCATTTCTATCAGCAGCTCCAATGGGTAGGAGCCCGGAGTGATTGAGGCAGTGGCGGCGGTGTTTCTTTTCAGCAGCTCCAACGGGCAGGAGCCCCTGTCCTGCGTAGGACATCATGATGTCCTGTGTAGGACATCATAATTATCTCCACAGCAACAGATTGCAATGTTGTAAGTAGCATTGTGATTACAAAAGTAGACATGCAGACAGAGTAAATAGAGCAAATATCCTGTTTCAATGCAAATGTCCTTAGTAATAAACAAATCAGGGTGACAATGACAAAAAAGGATTAAATATAAGCTAAACTGTGTCTAAGTATTATGTTTTAGAGTTGTCTAAACAACATCAGGGGCTCTTTAAAGTCCTGCTACATTGCAAGCAAACATTCAGCATTGACAAATGCCTGTTTATTTTTGTCATTTTATTCCTTTTTTTCTTTCTCCTCAGTGGCTAGTATATGGACAGGAGAAAAGTCAGGTTGACCAGTCACTGGTTTTGCTTTGGGAGCATCCTCATTTTCAAATCATTCCCCCACTCTCTTCAATAGAGGAGTTATATGAATTGCTATTTTTTAAAGTAGAAAATCAGCATGCATCATAGCCACTTACTGTCTAACAAATATAATATCTTCCCTAATCAAAATCAACTGTTCCATAAATAGTATTCTGGCACAAGCCATTCCTCTTTAATTCCATATAGCAGGTCCACACCTACAAGAGAAGCCCACCAGGATGAAGCGCAACACTGCAGAATTCTGCAGTAGAGTTACTGCAGCATACAATGCTGTTTCAGTGGGAGTCAATCCCTTTTGTCATGCAGGAAACCTGTGACACTGTGCTTCATCTTGATGGGCATCACTGTACATTGCCCTTACTGGATACACTTGATGTGTCTCTTACAGGGGAACAACATTTGTTTTTCTATTTCAGTTGGACCAACTTCTTGGCAGGATCTAAATCAGCAATAACTCTGTTGCAGTGCATCTCACTTAGAGGGGATTTATTAACATAAACTGGAAGAGTTTTTTTCGGAAGATTGGGAGTCAAATATTTAACCCCTGAACTGTACTTATAGAGATTCCAAAACTGTATGGGGAATATTAGGAGTTGCTAAATCCCTAGGGCAAACTAAAATATCAAGTTGACTGATTAATCTCTTAATGATTTAATTTACCGTCAGCATCTACAGGGCTTCTTAAGTTTCTGCTGCTAGGGTTTTTTGAAGAATCTTGTCTATTGCTATTATAGGCCTAAGCAGCAATCGCAATTAGATTTGTTGACGTGGTGAACAAGAGATAATTGAATTTGCAAGATGTTTCCCATAGATCTTTTGGTTCACCTTTTCAGGAGATAAGGTGACATTCTTCAATTGGCACCCACGAGCCAGATCTATCCTGCAATGGCCTGCCTTCCTTTTGGCCCACCGGATGGTCAGCTGTTCCCTAATGCAAGGCAATGCAAAGGATGTCCACTGACTCACAGCAGGGCAAACTTTCTGAGTGTCAGACTCACTGTGGGGCAACAAACAGCACAAAGAGAGCACCACTACTTCAACTAGCTGACAGGGATTGGCAAGCTATCCACAAGTGCAGTCCAATCAGGGGGCATGTATCAGGATGCACATCTGTTATTTTTCCTCAGTTTATCCGCTGTCATGCCATGTAGTTAATTTAATTATTTTAATTTTCCTTATTTAGACAGTGGAGTTATTATTATTTTGTTTAATACTTTGGAGTTCTGTAGTTGGATTTACACTGCTACATTAAGCAGGTGAACCAAACCAAAAACCAAAGTGAAAACAGACCTCTAATTTAAAGAAGAATGCCGCTACACCATTCAGAAAAGCAGCCAAACATTCAAGGACCATTTCCTTTCATGAAGTTGGAGGATAATGTTTGTGGTAAGGACACTTTTAATCAGGTGCTTCATCAGATGCTTATGGCTGGGCCAGTAATTGGCGTGATTGCATTAGTTAATCAGGCATTTCATCAGATGTTTATGGATGGATCAGTAAGTGACGTGTTTGCATTACTTAACCTGAATGCATGCTTTGTGGTACTGTCCCCATACTTTTCTGCTGTGTAAACAAAGATGGGTGAGCAAGTGTAAAAATATGGCTCTTGAAGGTCTTGTCTATGGCCACAGGTGGCCTGTCATAAAATATAATTGAATACCCCCGAGATAAGGTGTTCATCAAATTATGTTGTACAGGACTATATACCAGAATATTCTGATACTGAACCATTAAAAAGTGATTCAATAGTAAAACATTGCACTTTTTACTTTATTTGGACAAACCCTCTAGTAAGTCTATGTTGCCTCAAACTATTCTGTTTTCCCTTTTGTTCCATGTATTCCCCCTTATGTCACCATCACTGTCCCGTATCTTGCTAATATTTAAGACGTCATTTTATCTACGGATTTAGCAGATCTCATTGTCACCACCATTCTCTTGCAGTAAGAGAAGCAAAGTATACTATATACAGAAAGATAACAGTTAGGTTCAAATATAAGGAATTATGAATGTGCCACATGCTAATATTAAAGTTAGAGTTTGATTCTTCAGTTTCCTTTATTAAGAAGAATGGCTGTTCCCAAGGTTTGATTAGGTTAAAACAAATCTTTCTTAGCAGAAACAGATCAATAAGCATAGTTGTAAACCAGCAGAACCATGTTTGTTGGCCTTAAGCAAAGAGAAAAGGAAAAACAAAACTAATAATATTTTACACGGCAAGCGTGATTTGCCCCCCCAAAAAAAGAAGATTAAAAGAGAAAAAAGCAGCAAAGCAACAAAACTACTAGCAGCTAAACTTACTAAAAAAAATATGACATCATGTGCTTTGATTCATTCTGGCACAGCTTAAACAATTGTGGTCTGCTACCTACCACAACAAACTCTGGTCAGAGCCATAATGGCTGCTAATGCATTAATGTGAGAAGAGATTTGTTTCAAAGGTTTTACAAGGAAAGACATACTGAGCTAGTAACAGCTCATTTTCAGATGTGTCCTGGGGGGAAGACGAAAGGGGGACGATAACATAGAAAAATACAGAATATTAATTCATGGAAATGGAATAAATGTAACAAAGCTAATGAGGAAAATTATGTCTAAGAATAGATTGACAAAAATAAGTTACCAATCAATAAGTTCTGGAACTGACCAAAGAACAAACATAGTTATCAAATTATCAAAATAAAAACTAGGGGAATGACTGATCCAGGAGAAGATATATAGAATTAATGTGTGACTTAGTTGTATTACTGTGATGCAAAATCTTTCGCTGGTCAGGTTACCTTCTCTTTCTGCTTTCCTAAACTTTAAAACTCTCTCCCCATAACCATTTGTTCTGCCTCTTCCAAACACCCTCTCTCATCTCTGATCCATGACCACACCTCTAACTACTGTGCCTGTCCTTGAGTCATAGCCCTTCCCCACTCCTCAGTTTATCCTTCTTCCCTCTTTCTCCATGATGACACTGCTTGCTCCTGTGGCTGCCCTTGAGTCATAGCCCTTCCACACTCCTCAATGTACCATCTTCCTCTCTTTCTTCTCCTCCTTGCCCCTCCACGTACCTCACCAACACTTCTCCCTCTTTCTTCCTCCTTCACTTGTCTGCACTTTCCCAGCGCCCCTTCCTTCAGCGCCCTATCCCTTGGTGCCCTCACAATTGAAAAGTACTATTGCTTGTACCCATGGGACAGAATACCCCCGTGTCCTTATAAAATATTTGCCTATAATTTTACCTGTCTGATGAACCTCATTCATGTTCATTTTGTACTGTTTATTTTATATCTCTGTGTGAAGTTTTATTTTAGAAGTTATTGTTCTATGTTGTTCTTGCACCTCTCTTTCTCCTTCCCTCCAGGATGCATCTGGAAATGATTTACTTTTCAGCTCAGTATGTCTTTCATGGTGAACTCTAGAAATAAATAAATAAATCAATACATAAATAAATAATTTAAATGCCACACATTTGCACCACAATAGTAGAAAAACTCTAGAAACATCAAGGTAATGCAGTGAAAAATGTTTTGGTTCTGGACATACATACACCCTTGAAAATGCGCCACAACACACACACACACACACACACACACACACACACACACACACAGCTGTTACAACAGTTGCACATATACATAGGGTGTGAGTGTCATTAGTTGGACAGAGCAGCTACAATATTTCATTTTCAGTGGGGTCCTGCTTGTAAAAAAAATTTTTCAGTGTATTTAGTAGAGTTAGCACAGTTAAAATGCAGAATCTATTTTTTACTGGGGTCCTGCTTTTATACATTTTTACAATATAGTTACCCAGGACCAGGGGAACCAGAATAGATACAGAAGAAGCACAAGAAAAAGAAAAGAGGGTAGAGTTACTTGGGCAGCCTCAGAGATAGAAAATACAGAAATGGTAATGATTTAAGGGGACTCAATCATAAAAGGGATCCACTGGTTGAGGAAGGGGATAGCAAATAAGCATATGCTGATCGAACATTGACATCTGTACCGCGAAGGACAATACAGTGACACAGTGATGGGTCACTGTACTGTCACTGCAGAAACTCGGCACTGGTTTCTCAGGGTCTTGCACCCTCTCCTTGAATCAACTATGACTCAGAGTTGACTCTTTTGAGTACAGGGGTGCAGGGGGCAGGGCCCCTCACATGGTAGTTTGGGGGCAAAGCCCCCTGAAGAAAACACAGTGTTCTCAGTTGGATTTATGCTGACCGCAGTTGTGGTTGTCATAAATCCATCGCTGTTATGTTGGCCGACAAAATAATTGTCGAACCGGTATCGTACAGCTGCATGGGGAGAGCAGTTTTATGTGACCCAGGGATGGAGGTAAGCAGGGCACTGCCAAGAATCAAAGAATGCATTAGGTTGCTTGGAAGTAAACCACATCAAGTCCTGCTCCTCAGTATGAATGACATGGCAGGGGAGAATGTGGAAGAGGTACAAAGGAGATTCAGGGAGTTAGCCAAGGGATATAAGGGGGTAGTCAGTTCTCTGGCATTTTCAGAAGTCCTGCCAATACACTGTGCTAGTATGGCCAGGCAGCTAAGAATCAAAGATTTTAACCACTGGCTAAGGCAGTGGTGCAGAAGGGAAGGATACACATGCATAGGGGACTGGGAGGACACATGGGCAGATGAACACCTGTATGCAGGGGACAGGCTGCATATATTGTAAATGAGGGAGGAGCTAGACTGCTAAGTGGGAAGCTGTAGGGATACCGTGTATAGACAAAATCCTGGGGAATGATTTAAACTAAGGAGGGGGGAGAATGAAACTAGGGGAGGACTAGAAAAGGAGGCTAGTGGGTCTTGCCTAACTCACACTCTCCCAAAAAAGGGGGCAGGGCATGCTAGAAAGAAGGAGAAGAGAAGTGGAAGGGATAGAATAAAGGGTCTACTGGCAAATGCTAGGAGTCTGGGGAATAAGATGGGGGACCTGGAGGAGGTGGTGGGGATGGATGATTTATACCTGATAGTGGTAACTGAGAAACTATGGACAGAAAACCACAGTTGAGAAGTGAAAATTCCAGGGTATAGTCTCTATAGGAGGGAAAGGAGAGGAAAACAGGGGGGAGGGGTAGCCTTATACATAAGGGACAGGATAAGAGCAATGATTAGTAGGGAAGGACAGGGCTCAGCAGAGATCCTCTGGGTCATGATAACTAACAGGACAGGGGAGGCAGTATGGATAGGGGTGGTGTACAGACCACCAAATCGGGGGAAGAGGTGGATAGGGAGATGGCTAGGGAAATACAAAGCATGGCCAGCAAAGAAGAAATTCTGGTGGTAGGGGATCTGACCCCCCCATGTGAACTGGGGCATTCCAACAGCAACATCAGAAAGGAGTAGGGAGCTGTTGGAGTCCATGCTGGAGGCACTTCTTTAACAGCTGGTCAGGAAACCAACCAGAGAAGAAGCCATACTGGACCTGGTTATGACAAATGGGGACAGTGTTAAAGATGTTGAGATTGGGGAAAATATGATGGATAGTTATCACAGAATGGTCAAGTTCAGTCTTCAGATGGAGTAGGAAAAGAACAAGACCACCACTAAAGTAATGGACTTCCAGAAACTGGATTTTAAGAAAATGAAAAAAATTTTCAAAGGGGAACTAGAAGGGAATGAAAACCTAGAGGGTGTTAAGGAGATATGAGGGCAATAAAGAGGGGAATCCTACTAGCAACAGAACAGTGCATCAGGAGGGTGAGCAAATGCAAACAATGCAGAAAATCACTTTGGTTTACAAAATAGGTGGCAAGAGCAGTCAGGGAAAAAAATAAAGCATTCAGAACCTACAAATCTACACAGGGGATGGCAGAAAGAGATGCTTACAAGGAGAAGTTACAGGATGCGGGGAAAATAGTCAGGAGGGCTAAGGGGGCTATGGAGGAGAAAATAGCGAGGTAGGACAAAAGGGGGGCAACATTTTTTTCTGGCATGTAAGTAAGAGAAGGAAAAGCAGGCAGGGGATTATGAGACTCAGAGGGGAGGGAGGAGCTCTGATAGAGGGGGATGAAGAAAAGACAAATCTGCTAAATGAATACTTTACCTTAGACTTCATGGTTGAGGAAGAAAGGAAGGGGCCAGAGCTTGGAAGCAGGGGAAGGGTGAGGCGGAAGATGGACAAAAGCCCCTTTACATAAGGTAGGGTATTAGAGGAGTTAGGAAAATTGCAGACAGACAAAGCAATGGCCCCGATGCAATCCATCCCACATGCTCAAGTAGTTGAAGGAGGAACTTGTTAGACAACCCACAAAGTTATTTAATCTGTCCTTAGACAAGGGGAGGGCCCTTGAGGGATTGGAAAAGGGCTGATGTGGTGTCATTGCACAAAGGGATTGGGAAGGAAGAACCTGGTAACTATCGTCCAAGTCAGTCTTACCTCTGTGGTGGATAAGCTGATGGAGGCACTTATAAAGGAAAGGCTGGTACAATATCTGGAGGAGGGGGAGCTCATAGACAACAACCAGCATGGGTTCACAGGTGGAATGTCAAGTCAGACCAAACAGAGGGAATTCTTTGATGGAGTAACAGAAATATGTGATCATGGAGGAGGGGTGGACATGGCCTATCTGGACTTCAGACAGGCCTTCAACATTGTTCCTCAAAGGAAACTGGTAAGCAAGTTAGGCTAATAAGGGGACATATCTCTCAGTTTCTTGTTTCCACAACCTCATGGCTAACAATTTGCTTGCACTTTCACCCCTTTGCAATGCCTCTGGCTTGTAAAGTGTAATGAATTTTCAACTTGGTGAAGTGCCATTTTATTTATATCCTCTCTAACCTGCTTAATTTGAGACATTATTGAGACAATTGCTGTTATCTTGGAACAGCTCTTATTGGCTGTCCATGGAACAGAAGCTCCATGTTTGGTTTCTCATCCTGCCAGGCATTTCCAAATTCCTCCTGACTGGACTATGTCACTACAATTGGCCAGCTTATTTAATCTTTTTCCCCCCAATCCAGTAGTGCCTCTGATACCTGATCTGTTTTAATACTTAATGCTGAATTTCTTCAGTTTAAAGTGTTTTTTTATATAACTGTACTTGTGTGTATTTCAACTAAGAAGTTTAGAGGACTAGACGGTATTCCTAATTCTGTGCTGAGTTTCTGTTACCACATTGGGTATTTCTGTGAAAAGTCAGTTTCAGTTAATTTCTCCACCCTTCACTCCCCACCCCACCCCAATTTCAGCATCTTTTCTTTCTTTTCTTTGCAGACCTAGCCAGCACCTAGCTCGCTGCCTGAATCCCTTCCTACAGTTTAAACTCCCATTATTTGTGACAAAGCTTCTTTGTGAATTGCAAAGCAGGATACCTCCCATTGCTTTTGGTGCTATATCTAACCCCAGCTTGTCCATTCTCCTCCAGCATCCTCATAGCCCTTTGGGCTAACAGCACCTCAGATGGGGGTCTACACACCTCCACAGCGAGAAGAGCCTGCTGCCACACTCCCCAAGCCAATGATAACAGGTATGGCCTGGACAGCATTCTGGGAATTCAAGGCTGTATGGCTGTCTCTGTAAATTTTCTAAGGACAAGTACCCTTATCTTGGGACAGTTCTTATTGGCAGTCCATGGAACATAAGCTCTGTGTTTGGTTCCTCATCCTGCCAGGCATTTCCAAATTCCTCCTGACTGGACTATGTCACTACCATCGGCCAGCTTACTTAACCTTTCTTGTGTTCATAATACAACACAAGTAATAAATATCATATAACAAGCATAATAATAAAAATATACAAGCATAATATAACTCATAACTTGTGCTTAAATTACAATAAGTTCCTAATCTAGAGGAACTGTACAACAATGTCTAAAGTTCCCCAAGGTATCTCTTGACCAGAGTTTTATTCCTCTCTGGGATTCATATTTTTACATGGCTCATAAAGTGGGGAGCAGGCTATTCCAAATCAGGGGACCCCTATAAAAGACTGATTGTCTCCCAATTTCCATATTACATCTAGGAATTACTAAATCTAAAGTACCTATGGATCTAAGTTAATTTATTTTGTCCCAGGTAACCAAGTTATCCATGACATAACCAGGCAGTTTACCAATGAATCCCCTATTGATAAAAGGCCAAAAGATGTTCCTGGCACATTTCGTGTAGGTTCAACCAACCCAGTTATTTATATAAGAAGCACTTATGAGGCAGGTGGGGGGGCTTCAGTATGAATATTTTAAAACATCCCTCCCTCCATCCCTCCCTCCCTCCCTCCCTACCATCCTCTTGACCCATAGCATTACTGCAACTATCCAGAGAAATAATAAAGACCACATGCCCCCTGTGCTGGAAAGGCACTATGGCAATTGTTGTATAAATGCCTATGGGAACTACCCAGGTTCTCTGTAGAGGAATCCCACCTCCCCCCTTTTGGAGGTGGACAGTGATAGTGTCACCACCTACCCTCTGATCAGAGATCACAATCTACACTGCCTTCTGCTACTAAGACTTTCAAGTTGGTCACCTTTTCATGTCCATATAGCACCCGGGAACTTTGAAACTACATTCAACTTTATGCATTGTACTTTAAACAAACAGAAAAGTACATCACTCCTTAATAAGTCTATCTTGTCAAATTCTAAATTGATCCAATTCACCATATGAACCTCCCCTTAAGAATAATTATGCAAACTAAAAACAGTCTTCAGAGTACCATTCTATTTGAGCTATGAAATTCAAGGCATAATAAAACAAAGTGGAGAGAGAAGGGTGTCTCCAAAGCAAGAAAAAAAGGTGATTGTTTTAGGGTGTCTCTGTCCAGTAATATACACTACTACCCCACGTAACTCTGAGAATGAACATGAAAATTAAAAGGCATTCACTTCCCTTTCTTAAGGTAGTCACACAAATAGTTCATCTAAGGGAAAAAGGAGTAGCTCCCCATCCTAAGGTACTCAAGTCAAAAATGACTTAAACAGATCCAATGTCCATCACCAAATTGTTTTCAACCAAAGTCCCAAATCTTGCATGTCTGAAAGACCACATCCGATCTTCTTCCAGCAGAGATTCTTCTTCCATTCCTGGAATATTCATCCCTAAACAACAAGGAAAAGAAAGAAAAGAAAAAAGGTGGAGGGTGGGAAGAGAAAGAAATGTGAGAATAACCAGTTTCTGACAGACTTCTAGATGTTCTAGTGCAAACTGTCTCATTTAACCAAGAAAAAAACAGTCCTCATAAGCCTGTCCATTTCAGCTGCTTCCCTTGAAAGGGAGCCTCTTCACTATTATTTCAAGATCTCATGTATCAGGTAGGTTCATCTCATTGGAGCAATTGCAGTAAAGCTTTTACTTCTGCTATATCTTGCTCTGAGTGATGTTTCTTTCAAGATGGAGAAACCTATGTCCAAACATCCCATTGCAGCTCCTGCTTCTCCCTAGCTTCTGAGCATTCCATCTGTACATCTTGAGTAATAATAATAGTGTGAGCCCTAAGTTCTTGCTCTACTGAGTCCAGGCCTTCAAACAACTTTGTCACATCTGAAAATTTTACCCTCAGTTTGTCAGGGTAGGGTATAGAAAATATTAATTTATTTTGCCTAAGAATAAAGAAAAGAGGGTCATAGGCTCATTGACGAGCAGCAAGTTCAGGAGAAATGTCATTGTCCAATCGCAGTTTATACCCTTTATACAGAATTTGATCCTTCTGCCAAGCTTTAGTGAGGGGGTTTTGCTTCACATCATAATTATAAAGTCAAAATATTATCAAGCGTGGCTTCAGTGTAGGACTCATTGGATGGGGGAGAGAGCTTGATGTGCTCATTCAATCAGCAGTAAGCCAAGGTCTTCTATGTCCAGAACTGAGGGTAAAAATCTTTGTAGGAAAACAATGAGATCTCCCTGTCCTTCTTCAACTTCTGGCAAGCCAAACAAGTGGATATTATTATGTTTGGATCTGATTTCTAAATCTTCCCATTTTTCTCCAAGTCTCTGGGTTTCCTACAACAGCTTGAGAGTGACCCTTTCTAATCTGTCAACTCGTGCATCAGTGGTCAACTGGTGCAACTCCAAGTCCTGGAATTTGGTATCTAATAATGTTATTGAGGCATTTAATTTCTCATGCATCCCTCTGGTTTTTTATCAGCATGCTCTGAGTTCTTCAAGCAAAGCAACATTACTGGGTGTCGGGTCAGGTCTATTATCTGTTGATGGGGCCACCTCTGGAGAAGATGCAGACACCATAAAAACAACTTTGCTGGACTGTGGCAAGTCAAAGGCACTAACACTAAAAGAGGTACCATTTTTATATTTTTTCACTTTTCCCATGCAATCTGAGAGTTTCCAGTGTACATTTAACCTCTGAAAATTAAAGATGCACAAGTCAGGAGATTAATTAAATTGGGTGCATTATGGAACAGTGGTCTTAACTCTCCATTCTGATCAGTGGTGTCACCAGAAGTCCTAACCCTAACTTTTATTGTATTTAGGATAAGCAGTTTGACACACTTACACATACGCACTGCTTTATGTTATAAATAGTACACGTACTACAGTATAGCATTACAGCTATTTGCAAACTGACTAGGAAAAGGTTAATGTACCAGGAAAGGGTTAACAGAGTGCCACACAGGTGAAAGCACACACACACACACACACACAGGCATGTAAGCATGCACACAACACACACACACACACACACACACACACATATATACACATTCATCTCCATGATGTGAGTAGAATATAGAGACCTTTGTCTCTGCCTGCATGTAACATCCCATATTAGCCTTCTTTGTTGTACAAACTTTCACCAATTAATTTTAAAAATGTGAACAATAACCAGAATAATCAGTGTAAAAAACTCATTAAGTGATTTACATAAGTTAGTGTGTTATTTAATACTTGGTGTTGATCTGAGGCCTTTCCCAATAGCGTCTGAAATCTCTCCCTCCTACCTCAATTTCAATTACAGTTTATGGCTCGGAAAGGCTGACTAAGTTGACATGTTTGTGCACTATGAACTTTCTTGAAAGAGAATACTACCCAGATTTAAGCTAATAACCATGTTATTGCACAAAATAGTGCACTATAACACTGCTCAGTTAAATGAACTTAGCCAACTGCTTAATTAGTGGAGTGTTCACACAAAATCAACAATTTTATCTAGTCTGTTCAGAATCTGGAGGGCTCCCTTTTTCTACTGTGATAGCAAGATGTCTGCAGGGCTCTGCCCATTGCAGCCATTAAAATGAAACCAAGGTTTTATCAATTTCAGCAATGAAAATGGAAACCTGGTCCTCTTAAACAAACCAAGCAGTTCAATAAAAGCTTTCTTCTCTCCTTTGTTAAAAGGTACAAATACAATAATATTCAAACTCAAAAGTGATAGGATAAGAAATGTTCTCCTTGTTGTTCCTGCAACCAGTATCCCTATTCAGGTTCAAATATGTCTAAGGAATTTTGGTGCCTGACATCAGTAATAGCAACTGTGCATTATGTACTTAAATGCTATTGGTCATATGACCAGAATTGGCATGATTTGAAAAAAAAACAAATGAATCAATAAATAAAAGGAACTATATCACCAGTATATATAAATACATGTGCTTAGTATTAAGTCAAATCACACTTGCAGTGGAGAATTTTAGTAAAAAAGTGATTCAGATACTACCAAGTTCATCCAGCAAACACGTTTGCTGAAGCATTTCAAACAGTACTGTATTTTTTCACAGTTCTGCAGCAGTTGACATGTCTAAGTGACTAATTTGGTAGAATTCAAGTCAATATGACCTAAGGTACCCAAATGCTCAAGCCCACCAAATTATTCTTCTCCTGCAGTTTACTCACAGGGAACTTATTAAAATGCCCAGCATAAATCAGAGCTGAGAACCCCTGCCAGCTTTCAAGGGCACTAGTGCACTGAAGTGTTCTTGCTTTTTGGGAACAAATGCTTTTTTAGGCATTCAGATTTGGCTTATGCTTATCTGTAATGCTCAGCCTGTAATAAAGAATGATCTGACAATGCACAAGATTAAATGACTTCAGTTTGCACAAATTGTAACCCCCATGCACCATTATGACACATCAGGGCATGAATGAATCACTGTGCAAACAACATCAGTGGTCATTAATGAGAAAGTGATGTGACAAAGTTAAATTTACAAGCAACTTTAGAAAAGGGAACATTGCATATGAGTAAGTATGCTAAAAGAGTGGGAAGGAAGTTCCATGTGCAAGCTAAATAAATTAGGTAGAAGATCAAGAGGTTATAATGTGGTTAGTACAACAATGGTAAAGAAAGGCATGAAAATGGTATCCTAAATGAAAGGAGGGGCATTTCCATGGAGAAGTTTGTAAACAATTTTTATACTGTGCAGCTGGACTTTTAGTGATGGTATCTCCAGTGCACAAAGGCAGTTCTGCTGGGTTCACTCACACTGACCCTGTACCATTGCTACATTACTGTTGTTGCTCAAGCCCCTTGTTTTGATTAATGCTTATCTGCAGGTTAACAATTTCTATTTTTTTTATTTAATTGGACTGTGACAATGGCCTCACATATCAGTAGTGCTGCAGAGAGTGAAGCCCATCATTAACGTCACATGGTAAATCACCTTGATGCATATGCATGGAAATGGAGCATTGGAGGCATGAAAAATAAATGGCTGGGCAGGCAAAATAAGGATTTTAATGTAAGGTCTTCAGTTATTGTGGATCAGAGCGGTATGCAGATATTACAAATGTGACTAGGGAAATGATTACAAATAGTTGTATTGATGACAATTTCTCTTTAAAGATTTCAAACATAGAGACATCTTGACATGTTTCAGGTTCAAGATATATGAGAGAAAACAATTCTTTTATAAACAAAAGTGGAATAATGTAGACTCTCCACTTTGTAGTGGTAATCCTGGACAATAAGATGATTTAAAACACATTGAGGGGAATTTTCAAAAAGGTTGGATGAGGACACAAAGTCATGCTGTGTCTGCATCTGGGTCCATGCTCATGTGTACAGACAGCTCTGCTGCTATTTTCAGAAGTTGCACCCATTTATGACAAAATGTCACAGTTTGCAGCAAAAAAACTGAAGCAGTTGCATCCAAATTGGACCAAACTGTGTTCATTTTTTTAAATAGTTGGGTCCATATTTGGATGCAAACATTGGATGCTGTTAGGCCATCTATTAGATGGTCTAACAGGTTTGAAAGCATTTCTGTTGTAAAATAGCTGCAGATGCATCTTGGGTGTATCTCTTTAAAAATCCTCATATTACAGTTTATGACCCTATTTTAATGAATCAAGGAAAAAATACTGTAGAACTATAAATATCCATGTATAGTTTCAATCACACTCAACTGACTCCAGACTCATTTGCACCAAATGATCATCATGCTGTGCTACTGGCTGATCCCTGACAGCTGTCAGTATCAAATTCTGGCTTCTCTGCAATAGCTCCGTCTGTGATACAATATGCAAGTGGTAGTGATATCTGTTTTACTGTGTTTTACAATGTCCCTAGTTTAACAGTCCCATTTAAAGGGCAGTGAAAAAGGATTTTTTGGCATTATATAGTGGCGCTATCGATACTGATATGTTATGCATGACTGCCAGTATTTCAAAACTGATGGCAAAATATGCCAGTACAGCATCCCCACCCCCCAAAAAAAAAAAAAAAGTCCAATACACTGTCTATGATCCTGAGTTTCATTTTGAGATTGGTCAGTATGCCTGTCAGCAAGGTTTGATGAATGCTGTGTGCTTTTGAGTCCAAATATAAAAACAAAATTAATGAGAGTACTGTATGCACCTTCAAGCTGGACTACTTAATAAAACTTAAAGAAACCACTGACCCTGAGAATTTTATCAAATCGCTGCCCATAAAACCCAGAGTTAATCCATCACTCTTGCTTGAGGATGTGGAGAAAGAAATGAAAACATGCACTCTTTTAGAGCTGAAGCAGCAATGGTCAATGGCCATGTTTTAGCAGCAGTAGCCACTGGTATAGTTAAAACTTCCTATCCGCAAATCACTTTTTTCTTTAGGCAGTGGTCTTGGTTGTTTCTGAACTAAATGGGGTTCAGCAAACATAAGTGGACCAAGGCTGCTAGAAAAATGTCTGTTAATTTTGAAGATCTAAAGTTACAGTTTTTACAGTGCATCATTGTCCCCAGAGACCCCAGCCAATAATAGACACAGAAAACTGTTGTGGGTGCCTGGATTGGCATACAGTTTTATTCCACCAAAATTATTAAATTCTTTCATTCATTTACCATCATCATCATAAACATCATGCTTGTTTCCATGAATATTTATTTACAAGTCTACCACTTCTTCAGTTTCATATTTCCCCAACCCATTCTTTCTTATATACATATCTATACATTCGTGCCTTATAATTATTTTCCTTTTTTATCTTTTTCTTTATCAATATCCATCCATTTCATTTTCTTCTTCCCCCATATGTACACATGGGGGACCACTCTCTTTTTATTCCTTTCTTCCCCAGGCACTAGTGTACACTAGTGTCCTGCATTTGTGGCCTGCTGTGTCCACCTGCCCCCCAGCCCCACAATTCTTAATTACCTTCCACTAGTCTGCCTCCAACTCATGAAGGATGGCAGGCTTACCCCCTATTTATCTGGCCCTTTCCTTTCTCCATCCTACAATGCAATCTTCTATACCAAAATTAAATATATCATTCCCCATTCCCAACAAAGAAACCCCACCACCCCTGTAATACTCATCATCACTCTCATCTATCTCCCTCCTAATGACCTCCATATAATTAAGAACAGTGCCCTTACTCTCTGATTGATCTTGTGCCTGGCTTTATCTATAGCCCTGTGACTATGGGCATATCGCCACACTCTTCTAGGTACCATGTCCGACCAGACCAGATTGACCCCCGGCCACCATGTTTTGATTTTGGTGATGTCCTCCTTAATTTCATAAAAAAATTCCAGCCAAGATCAGACTCCAATGTCATTTCCACCCGGGTGGTTGACTAGCATGTCAGGTTCCAAGTGGGTTTCCCTCCTCTCACACAATGTCTGTAATAGCTGTGCTCATTTCGCTCCGTTGACTCCTTTCCATATCAACCTACATTGCCTGGGATCTTGATATAGCTGCCGGCCCCCCAGTCCCCTTGCTGCTCTCCTCTCCACCCAGAAAATGAATGAATACCCACATATCTAGGCTTCAGTGCTCCTTTTGGACCCTGTTGACAACAGAATAGTCATGAGAAGGAATGCAACTGCTACATCCCCACCAAAGACCACTCCCCCTTCCCCATCCATTTTGTGTTTTTTTTTACTTAACCTGTAAAGAGAAAATAGTTAAAATATCAATGATGTAATGGCCACACATATTTTTTATAACAGTTTGAAGCCCACTAGCGGAGTGTCTTTAGCTCCTTCTGTGATCCTCCTTTTGCCACAGCCTCCGAGGATGCCCCAATCTGGAGAGAGTGTGAGAAAAACCACCTGGGATCCTCCCCCAATAATTCTATGCCCTTTTTTAACACTGAGACCACTTGCCTGCCTGTGACTGCTTTGTCATCCCCACGTTTCAATAATAGCCCAGATTTCCTCACGTGCCCTGTGACGTATGCCCACAGGGCAGAGATCGGACAGATGTTGTAATTTTGGTGTTGTTTCAGAACTACTCTTGCCTCTTTCCCAGTCTGATCCATCTTTGACTTCCTGATTAATAGTTGAACCTCCCCCTGTCCTCACGTTATGTCCTCCCACAGGGAGGAAGCATGCCTCAGTCCTACCACTACCAAAAGGAAGGAACCCCACCACTGCGGCAAATTACCACTCCATCTCCCTCCTCTCCACCTCGCAAAACTTCAGGACTACCTCATGCTTTCACAACTATCCAACTACCTCTTGTAATCCAACTTCTTCATGCCTTTCCAGTCTGGATTTAGGAAAAACCACTCTACCACCACTTCCCTACTAAAACTCTCAGACTCCATCCTCTCAGAGATGGACAAAGATCTAATTATATCAGCCATCTTCGTCAACTTAGCCAAAGCTTTTGACACTGTATCCCACCCCCTGTTGTTATCCTGCCAATCTGAAGCTAGGTTATCCGAGACTGCCACCAACGGGTTCAGAGCCTACCTGCAAGGCAGAACTCAGTCTGTAAAAATTGCTGATTCGACCTCACCTCCAGTCTCTATCGACACTGGTGTTCCCCAGGGCTCAGTTCTCAGCCCCATTCTCCTTTCCATCATGCTAAATGACCTGCCACAAACCTGTTCAGCTACCTGAATACATATGTATGCAGATGACACAGTCCTCTTTTTCTCTGGCCAGACCCACAAGGAGATCACTACCAGCCTACAGGCTGATTTCAACAAGATACAGCTCTGGTTTAGCTCCCAACAACTCTCCCTCAAGGCCAAGAAGACAGTCTCCAAGACCTTCGGCACTAGGCAGAGACTATCCAGGCTTAACTCACCCCCAAACTTCCACACCCTTGATGGGACAGTCCTTAAAGACATGTCCACCTTTAGGCATCTAGGTGTCTGACTTGACCAACACCTATCCTTCTCAGCCCATGTGGACACTATCCTGAAAAAAATGCGCCCTAAGCTCAGCACTCTCTCGCAAAATTGTGCAGAAGATGATACTACCTACCTTCGACTACTGCGGTGTAGTCTACAGTGCTGCCCACAAGGTTACCCTATCCAGACTGGACCCTCTCTTCAATGCATTCTGTCGTTTTGCCCTTGATGCCCCCCCTTGTACCCCCCACTATGAGCTTTACCATTCATTGGCCCTCCCTTCCCTTAGCAACTGGCACCTACTTCACAGTGCTAAATTTGCTTCCAACTTCTGGCTCGGTTCCCTTCCACCCTCCCTCTCCTCCTCCTCCCTATCATCTCCTCCAACCCCCTCTCATGCCCTCAGGTCTACTGACTCCTGACTATTGGTAATCCCTCACTGTCAGACCTCTACAGGCCAATTGGCCTTCTCCTACTATCTCCCAAAGCTTTGGAATGACCTGCCGGTCCAAATCTGCCACTCCTCCTCTTGGCATTCTGTATCCTCTGCCCTGATAAACTTCTATGCTGTAAACTGTTCATGCATCTGACCTCTTCTTCCCCCCAGCCAACCCCCTTCCCCCATTCCTACTACTACCCCCCATTGCTCCCCCCTACATCCTATGAGGCCTGACCAGTGGCTTTAGCAAATGGCTACAAATGATGGCATATATTCTACCAACCTCTGCACTTACGCCATACTGCACTTCTAGCCTTGTCTCCCTGTCATACATATTCCTGTAGTTAGTGGCTCTCACCTACGTATTGTGTAAACATAATCCAGGTCTTAACCTTATTCCGTGTTCTCCCATGGCTGACAACCAATTATTGTTTCAAACCTACCCTATGCTGTATCCCTTTTTGATGTAGCCCCCCCTTGCATATAAGGCTGTTGCATAGCCCTGTACACTGTTACTCTCACTCTTTGTACCAATGTGTAACTCAAATTCAAGTCAATGTAAGTAATGATACTTTCAGTTCATGACTCCAATGTGTAACTCAATGCTATGTGTTCATGTACTCACCTGCTGCCCTCTGTACACCCTCCCCCCCCCCCGTCGCACTGTGACACGAGCATCTTGTTGCTCACTGTGCCTTTCCTGGTGAAACATTTCAATAAATAAATAAATAAAAAATAAAATAAGAAGGGCTATCCCACCTCCTTTTTTTCCTTTCTTGACAAACTAAAAAGGTCATAACCTTCTATGTGTTGGCCCCCATGCCTAATTTTCTAATCACCAGGTATCAGTGATACCAGCAATATTAGGCCTATCTTTAATAATTATAGCCTGAAGCTCTTCAAATTTATTAGTCAAACTTTGAGCATTGTAAAGGTAACACATTATTTTGCTGTATTCTGTTTTACTATTTATTTCATATTGTTTGCATGCTTTTAAAGGATTTCTATTTTCAGCAGACTGTATGTTCCCCCGAGCAAATTAGTTTAAATGCAATGTATCCAAGGTCATTTTGTAACTTTCTCCCTATACTTGAGCCCCCTTTTTATTAAGCTGTAATTCATCCATTGCATAGTAAGAATGTGTTTGCCTGAAACGTCTCAGTTATTGATACACTGGATACCCTCATTTTTTGACCAATTTGATAACCTCAAGTTTATTCTACATATGGCGTTGTTCTTTTCAACATGGGCTCAATTTACTGGCAGTATGCTTGATATGGCAATGTGATGATTTTCATAATGGAATCAGTTCATAATAAATACAAATACAGTGATATGTCATCTTAACCAATTGCTCTTCTTGTTTTACTCAAATTTGTGGTAACTAAATACCAGTCATCCAGTCTGACTTCCGAGACATTTTCCCTTCATCTTTTAAGGGGAACCTCTTCTACATCATTACCAAGTTCCCTAATTCCCTTGGGCCCTATGATCCACCTCTCTCCCCTTCTCATTCAGCCTAAGTTGTGACTAGCTGTTGCTTGTAAGTGCTTCTCTTTTGCAGCAGTATCTGATGTCCCTCCCTTCCTCCCTCCATCCTGTCTTGTCCCTGCCTTCCTCCCTCCATCCTGTCTTGTCCCTGCCTTCCTCCCTCCATCCTGTCTTGTCCCTCCCTTCCTCCCTCCATCCTGTCTTGTCCCTCACTTTCTCCCTCCATCCTGTCTTGTCCCTCCCTTCCTCCCTCCATCCTGTCTTGTCCCTCCCTTCCTCCCTCCATCCTTTCTTGTCCCTCCCTTCCTAAGTTCCAAATTACCTGTTCTCCGCCCTCTCTGCACCTGTAGCATGCTCCTGCTTCAACTAACACCTGGCCTTCTCTCAACCTGCTTTATCCCTCTGCTTCTTCCTGCCTGTCCCCTGCCCTAGGCACCTGTCCTTGCCCTCTGTCCCCTCTTGCTCACTGCTCCCACTTTATGTTGCACTTGCCACTTGTCTGTCCCAAAGTACCTATTATACAGATCCGCCTGTGTCCTTATTTTTGGCAAAGTCCTAGTATATGTATAACTGTTCTGAAAATACACAGCTTGTATCAGCTGTGTTCTCATTTTTAGGGCTGTGGGTAGGTGGACCCTGCATCCCTAATGCATCAGCTCTAAAAACATCTTATCATGGAACTTCCTTTTTGGACTTTTAGAGGTATTCATACACAACTGAAAAATAGTGCACTCTCACTTTAATTTTTACTATTGGCTGCTCTACCTTAAATGCAGGGGGGATGCTACTGTGCCTCCCAACAAGCGTATAAACTTTTGAAGCTGCTGTCATTTAACCCTTGCAGGACTGCAGAATGAGCTTCTGTCCAGCTCATTCAAATAGATTGTTTCTAATTCTTTCAGCAGCCTAGGGGTTAACTCATTATCTCCTTACTTTGACTGAATACTGATCCAGTAGCACATGGCTAATTAGACACGTGTTATGTTTGAGACAGAGCAATGTAAGAAGTAGACCTGGACTCCCCCCCCTTAGAATCCTTCCATATCTCATTTCAACATTGAAGTTGGGAGTCATTATGTAGGAATGTCTACTCTCTACTGCTGTCAACACTCCCACATGTCTAAGTAATGTAGTTAAAAAAAAATTAGAACTACAAAACCAGTCATGCAAAGGGTATAATGATTTGAATAGTTTTTTGTTTGTTTGTTTCTTTTTGTTTGTTTTCTATTACTGGTCCAAAATAAGTATTTGTTTATAAGTGTACGAGCCCTGTTTGATAAATGAATGCTCTGCTATGCCATGCAGTTCCAAATGTTGGTACTAGAACAATGTTATCAAGTCAGTCTCTTCTGTAACTAGTTATCCTTTTGGTAACAAGGTAAGTCCCACTAGGCACAGGGCCTGTTTTCAGGGGCAATCCAAGGACACTAGGAAGGTTAAGTGACTTACTCAGGGTCACACAGTATGCAGGAGGAGTCTGTGGGCATCAAACCCTATTCTGCTGGATGTATCAAGCTCATTCACAGCTCATTATTCTAATGTCTAGGCTGTCTGGCCAGGCCTATGCTGTGATTTAACAGCCCACACAGTCCCACTGTACAATGCAATAACACAATGACCATACAACAGAAAACAGCACATAGGAGTAAAACACAAACAAGGGATATGGGATAAGGTTTGTTAGGGAAGGCAGAAACAAAGCTCTGGGGAAGGAAAGGGAAGGCTTAACAAATAAACAAATAATTGACAGTCCCTGCAATCACCCCCCTCATCCCTGTCAGTCCCTCACAGTCCCAGCTAACAGGCACAGCAATCATACTATCCCCACAGTCCCTAAGAGCCCTCTGTATTCTACTGAGTAACAAAGTTGTTGAATCATCATAGGCCCAATGTTTGATGTAGATGCGGCTCTTTAACCTGCATAGTTATTAAGCTGAAAATTAAAGGGATCACTATTTGTAATCCAAAACAAGGCCAAATGGCAAAAATGCAGGTCTTCTTCCTGAGCACTCCCAAAAGAGACAGACCAGTCCTGCCTAACTATCTAACTAAAAGTACTGGGGCAAAGGTCTGATTCAGTACTCATGGTATGCAGATCAGATCAGACCCTGAAAGGTTTTGGATGTACAATGCTGATCTCTCTGTTGTGCAGTAGCTGCAGGTTGCATCCTGGGGCTCTTTACTGTACCATAGTGGACATAGTCACATGGGAGGCTTGTAGGCTTGTGATGATTCAACAACTGTGGCACCCAGCAGAATACAGAAGAGCTCTAAGGGACAAGGGAGAGGAAGAAGAAAAAAAGGATAGTGGTGGTGATTTACCCTTCCAGCTAGAAGGGAGAGACCCACTTCAACCCCTCCCCTGCTGGCAACACTGTCTGTTGGGGGCCCTACCACTGAGCTTTGTATGGGGCCCCAGCAGGGCAAAAGCTTCCACTGGCTGAGGGAGCAGGTGAGAGAGAGAGAGGGAGGGAGAGAGAGAGACACACACAGACTCAGCTGTTGCGTGCTTTGAAGAAATGAAATGTGTGTGTGTGTGTGTGTGTGTGTGTCTCTCTCTCTTCCCCACATAGCAGCACCACTCAGGAAAGTCAATGTCAGTGAAATGTTATGAGTGGTGCTTGTGTGGCTGTGGCTCTGTCATCTACCTCAAGGTATGTGGGCCAAATAGACACAGAAGGAAGTCCTGTAAACACACACACACACACACACACACATGCTCTTCACACCGCAAAGGCAAGTATGCAAAGTACATGTTGCATATGATGCTGCAGATTCAAGGGCATTTCTACCAAGTTCCTGCTTCCTCCAGGTATTTGAGAAATATGGTCTTTTACTGTACTCACTGCCACTGGACAAAGTTTAAAACTGAATCATCAGCTACAGGCCCTGATAGAAAAATAATGTTAATAGTATTTAGTCAATCAAGTAATCAGCTGCAGCCAGTAAACACATTTAACTGGTGGTACACAAGTATGGTCATACTATATTATAAACAGTAATATCACTAAGGCTTAGAGAAATAGGCCATTGACAACTTGTGTTTTGCTTTAAACCCATACATTTGGTCCGGCTTCCAGAATTCAGCAAAACTGTTTCATCTACAAATACAGTAATTGTCATGGTGCAAGCTGACCACAAATAGGGGATAAGAAAGTCCTAAGGCCAGCGATAAATATGAAGTATTATCACTTACTAGCTGCAGGTGCTGTTGTCATGCATCTGCTGTGGATTGCAGTTTGTGGTGTGACAGAGCCTCCAAATCCCACCAAGACAGCCACAGCCAAGTTTGAGCTACCGCAATGGTTACTTTTCATCGCTGACCTCAAGACATACTGTACAATATACTCCTATTTAGTCTCTGCTTTACATGCATGCCACTTTCTAAAGTATATTTTTTCTGTGTCTGACTACATTGATTTTCAAATTACATAAGCATACCCCCCCAAAAAAAACAGGTTATGTATTAAAAATCCTAAAAATTAAAAGATAATAAATGTACATACGGCATTACATTGCATGTGAGGGGTCTTCATTAACTATATCAGCTGTATGTGCTCTGTGTTCTCAGTGGCACACCAGATCACATGGAGCTTGTTGGTGATGATAATCTAAAAGTTGTTAGCCTTGTCATCAGAGGAAGATGTTGCCTCACTACTGCTGACATGGTATGCCAGACTATGGGGCCAGTGCCAGTGGGAAAAGTCCAGATAGACTTGACATCAGGAGATATAGGACTGGGACTAATAGTAGATGTTTACGCAATAAGATATCACTGAGTGTTAGTCAATGGGAAAATTACCTGTGCCTTCTGCTGTGGTGTGGCATGAGGTGTAGCCATGTGCTTTAAACCACATAGGAAATGGATAAATCCCACAACAACCCTTGCCATGGAGTGCATTAGTGTGATAATAAAATGGACACAGTTGTGAAAAACATTAAAACACAAAATTAATAAATGCTTTTATTAATCAATACATAATGATGTGATGCATCCACCAGTCAACAATGTAGTCCTTAATTCAATTGTTTTGCCCAGCTGAAAGTAGATTTTTGTGTCACAGAAGTTGATTTCCCCTTGTCTACCTGATTCCAATACAGGTGCTTTGATGAACAACATAAGCTATTTTTAAAGCACTTTGACTCTACCTTCCTTTCCCACTGTTTCTTTTTTTCTCTTTCTTTCACCCACCCCAATAGGTTTGTACCTTTGGCAGAGCCTGGCAATGACAGGCAGGGGAAGAGGTTTGGCAACTGGGCAATGGCGCACCAAAAGACATGGATTCCATACCGGGATGCCTGAGTCTAGTGCTGGAAAGCATCAGGTTCTGGTAGCATGGGACTCAGTTTTTTAGATTTACAGACTGGAAGATGTTCAGGCATTATCCAGTCAACTGCTTGTTTTGTTGTCTGCCAGGTGCTAGGGCTGCAGATCTCACTTCAAATTGCTGGTGGGGATAGAGGGAAAAACTGGTAGCTGTTGTTCATACTAGGGAGCCTGCAACACCAACCTATAGGCCAGCAATATGTGTAAAGAGCAACATGGACCCTTTTCTCTAAGAAGGCAAATACAAATTTGTTGCAGGCAGGAAGCCAACTTAATTATGGCATTAGAGGTAGCTGTAGCCCACTTCTGTGGTCTTAATATAACAGGGTTGTGCTCTTACACACTTCTTTCCATGACAGTTCACAGGGAGTAAAACAATGCCAGTATGTTTATAATTATTGAGCTTGACTCTACATAGTCATTTGTTTTAAAAAGTTTCCAATGTTTCTTTCTAATAATACTTTTCAGATTATTTTCTTATTAATAATTCAGTGTCACATGTGAATATTCTTTCTTAGTTCCATAATTAACTGAATGGCTACTTTTCAGTTTTTTATACATTATAATAACAATATGCTTGTGACCATTGGTGAGCTCCCTTATATAGACAGCATGCATTATTCTACTTTAATGCAGTACTTCTTCATTTACTTCTACACATACGCGATAGACTCTGGTGCGGCAAAAGCACAGCAGGAGCTCTGAGTATTCTTTTACTTACTCTTACCACACTCCCCTCACGGTAGGCAGCCATAATGGCTCTTACCAGAACTTATATATTTTTGTAAACATCCCTCTGCTACCACATTTTCATTTTACTACCTTTCTTGTACTTTAATTCACCCATTCCAAAAAGGTGTCATAATTATGAACTGATTTACAAGACTCAATTCAAATTGAGATGTAAGGTTTATTTAGGGAGTAGAGTCCCACCATACTCCACCCTGTCATAGCTGACTAACCTTTGGTGGGTGCCTGGGATAAGGGTAATTAATCTTGTATACCAAAGTGCCTCCAGCAAGAGAATGAATAGTAATTGCTTACATGGTAGCAGGGTACAACCCTTTGAGAATCTGTCCCTCACCATTTCCCTCCCCAAGTATCCCTCCCCAGCAATACCACACCAGCAGATAAACACACATTAGTAATACAAGGTGAACACTATACAAGTCCATAGTATAGGCTCCAATGATCCCAACAATCCCAATATTGTGAGTAGTAAAGATAACAACAAGGGACCCAATATGGGATATACAAAAAGAAAACAAACAAAGTATGCTGTGGTGATAGGAGATTCCATGTTACGTTCAACAGACAGGGTAATTTGTAATGATAGGAAAGAAACAGTGACACTGTCATGTCTACTGGGGGCAGGGATATCTGATGTTAAAAGATTATTGCCGGGCTTTTTAGAACATACAAATGAACCTGTGGTACTCCTTCATTTGGGGACAAATGATGTGGGAAAGGGTAATATAACCCAAATTCAAAGAGATTTTGAGATGGTAGGGAAGGAATTCCATTGTAGTGGTTGTTCCCTTATTAGATCAGAGATTCTACTGGTCCCAAGGGCTACACGATAAATAATAAATGAAATGCAGTGATTGAATGGATGGTTAAAAAGGTGGTGTGATAGAGAAAACTTTGAATTCTTATGACATTGATAGTGATTTGAGAATGCTGATAGGTTGTATGCCCAAGATGGTCTTCATTTGAATGTATATGGAAGTAAAGTTTTAGCTGATAGAATAAATACAGTACAATCTCGATTATCCAGACCTCTTGGGAGACATGAAATTAGTATGGATGATAGGGAGTCCATAAAACTGGGATTAAAATGTTCAGAGAGTATTCGCTTGGGAGACATGCTACCAGTCCATTATATTGGGATGTCCAGGTAATGGGGGTTCATTAGATTGAGACTGCACTGTAATACAATTGGACAGTATTTAAACTAGACATGGGGGGATGGGAGAGGGATAGAACAACAACAAAAATCACCTACAAACTAAACAATGTGAATATGAATGGAAGACACTTCTGGTTAATGCTAGGAGTCTAGGAAATAAATTAGATGAATTAGAGATAATATTAAAAACAGAAGACATAGCACTCTGCAGTGATGGAGACATGGTTGAAGAAAGATATGTGGAGGTACAAACTGATGGATATAGGTAGTTTAGGAAGGATAGGGAGATTCAGACTGGAGGAGGGGTGGTACTGTATGTCAGAAGTGACATATTAGCTCATGAAGTACAAACAGCTTTGGAACCTGAGATTGAACAACTACGGGTACAGAGTATTCTATCACAGAATAAACAGGTACCAATAAGTGTATATTATAGACCCACATCCTTAAATGGATCAAAACTGTTGAATTTATTAATTAGATAGGGAAACAGAACCTAGGTGAAAAGGTATTAACTGGGAAATGTGGACTTCTTCAGTAGACATAGAGAGTATATTTTTGGAAGCAATTGATAGTATAAGTGCTGAAAATTATGTACAGCAACCTACTAGAGAGAACCATGTGTTAGACTTGGGCATATGTAACATGGGTGAATCACTTAACAATTGTAATGTTAGGGAACTCTTGCCAGATAGCGATCATAATATAGTGGAATTTGCTGTACAGATGAGAATTGAAGTCCAGGGTGGTGCTACTAAAATAAAAAGATATTATAATCTATTAAGGACTAAAGTTAAACAATGGAAGTGGGCAGATAGTTTTGAAGGACTTGGGGCAATACAGATGTGGGATGTCCTGAAAACTTTCCTCCATGACTTGACAGACAATATTCCAACAAAAATTAAGTATACTCAAAAGGGTAGGATACCAATGTGGTTTAATTTCAGAATTAGTAAGATGATAAATGCTAAGAACAGAGCCTATAGGAAAGCTAAGAGGGAAGGATCTTCCAAAAATAAGGATTTGCATAAACAAAGAGTTAGGGCCCTAACAAAATATATAGAAAAAAAGGTAAAAGAGATATGGAATTGAAGTTAGTTAGTTAATAGGATAGACAACAACAACAACAACAACAACAACAGCTTTTTTAACTGTATTGGAAGTCTCAAAAATAACAATAATATTGTTGGGCCTTGTATACATGACAATAAGACAATTTTAGATTGCCAGGCTATGGCTGAACAGTTCAATACTTATTTTGCAAGTGTTTAACATCCAAGTGATATGGGAATATTTGAGGGTGGAAGTGGAATAGTAAATAATTCAAATAATTCAGATATTACACCTATTATAGTAAAGAATAAACTGAAACAACCTGATCCCACTCTTAAGTCTGCAGGACCAGATGAGTTGCACACCAGGTTCCTAAGGGAACTAGCATTTGTGCTGTGTGACTCCATACATGCTATATTGGTTAAATCTTTGAATGAACATGTCTTAAGAGATGACTGGTTATTGGCTAATGTAGTGTCAATTGACGAGAAGGGGCCTAAAACAGATAGTTCAAATTATAGGCCAATCAGTCCGACATGGATTATTGGTAAGATGTTGGAGGGATTCATAAAGGAGGCTATAGATGAACATATTAAACAAAATGGGTATGGCGATATCTACCAACATGGGTTCTCAAGGGGAAGATCATGTTTGATGAATTTGGTACACTTTTTTGACCCAGTCAGTGAGGCCATGAATAGGGACATCCCAGTCAATGTACTCTATTTTGACTTCGAAAGGCCTTTGATAGCGTTTCCCATTCTGAGTCGATTAAATCACTAAAAGAAATAAATTTAGATAAGTGTATCATATGGTAGATATGTGCCTGGTTGACAAATAGGAGGCAACGAGTGATAGTTAAGGGTAATTGCTCTGTTTTTGTTCCAGTGACAAGTGGGGTACACAGGGATCGGTGCTCGGACCAACCCTCTTTAACATCTTGGTGGCATCTTTAACATGTAATAGGAAAGCTTGGATGGCAAAATTCACTGATGACATCAAGATAGAAACATAGATTTAATTTGAATAAATGCAAGATTATGCAAATGGGTAAAAAAACATTGGATTCAGATATAGTATAGATGGGCATGTCCTACAGACTATAGATACTAAGAAAGATCTTGGTGTGGTGATTAGCAGTGATTTAGGTTTATCGAGACAATGTGTAGTGGCAACTAGAAAGGGATATGGCACATTGGCTGCTATTAGAAGGACTATTGAGTCATGCAAGAGAGGTGGTGGTCCCACTGTATATTTCATTGGTTCACCCACAAGTGAAGTATTGTGGTCAATTTTGGGTGCCACATTTGAAGAGAAATGTGAAGTGGGTTGAGGGTTTACAGAGGCAGGCAACAAGAATGGTCGATGGAGCCCAGGGTCTGTCTTATGAGGAGAGGCTAAAGGTGTCAGGGCTGTATTTATTACAGTATTGAAGATACAGGGGAGACATGTGTTTGGCATTTAGGGCAACACAGGATACAGATCTTTGGGAATGCATGGGACTGAGTAAGAGACGTATTATTTAAGAACAGAGGTCATCAGTATCAATTGAAAGGGGAAAATTATAATTAAAATCAGAGAGGTAAATGGTTTTCTCAGTGCGTGGTGACACAGTGGAATGCCTTGCCACCATTTGAGGTGTCATGTAACAGTATGAACCAATTTAAGAATACTTTGGATGAATATTGTATGAATAGATGTTACCAATTTAACAGATAAAGTGGTGCAGGTCTGTAATGGCTAACACTGAATGACTGGTCTTCATCCTATGAATCCTATGAACAGGAACAAACACACCACCTTTTGGGCAGGAGTTGAATATCTGCTCCACCCTTCTTCATGAGACAGGGTCATAACAAGGCTATGTTGAAAATTTGGTTCACGAATATTACAAAACAACAAATTCATTAGCCTAAGTTACATTTTGCTAAAGCAGGCTCATAACTTTGGTAATTCTAAATATTTTTACACCAAATTCCTCACCTGCAGCCCTATCGACTCTGACCAGAGTTTGTTTGCATTGTTATGGTATATGTATAACTGTCCTGAAAATACCTAGCTTGTTATCTGCTTTATTATGATGCTACATTGCCTGTATTTTACTATGCTTTATGATATTTGAATTTTCTTTTCTGCCTATTTTAACTACAATCTGTCTTTTTGTTACTCTTTTTAATAGTAATGGTTATTGCTTTTTATAGTTTGTAATTGATACAGTAAATATATTCCATTGTCTATTACCAGAAGGATACAAAACAATTCTCCCACATAACAAACATAAATTACAATAATATTGTCTAACAAATCAACTTAACCCCCCACCCTCTTTAAATCAACATCTTAACAAAGGGGGACTATATTATTCAATTCATTCCATGTAATATTAAAAATATCATTGATATTTTCACAATAGTGCCACCATTTTTCAGAATCAATTGATTCCCTTAACATAGTCCACCATACATTTGTAAAATTACCTAGGAGGAAGGGGCTTTTCCAATGTTTCAAGATAAATCTTTTGGTTGCTAGAGAGGCGATGAATAATACTTTCCTTAGATTTTTTCTTAAGTTATATTTATCAGAAAGATTAAATAAAAGTATTTTGGGGTTACATTGTATTACTGTCTTTTTGTTACTGTAACTGTCTTATTGTGGAATTACTCTGTATTGTACTCACATCGTGTTTCACTTCTGGGTCGACCCTGAAAAATGGACTGCAATTGTCTCAGTGGTCTATCCAGGTTACCAAAACCCAAATAAATAAATAAACAAATTCTCTTTCTGGTTAATATATTTGGTGTTTGTACTGAGCATTGAGTGGATTGGTTTGCCTTAAGGGTATCATATTCATTTTTCAATTGCTCAAACATTTTGCATTTCTTACATATATAACTTGTATTACTCTCTGAGCCAACATCACCATCTTTGAAGGACATCAGTGCATACATATTATACACCATACATTAAAAATTGATCCTTCCTTGCAAAATACTTCAAGAAAGTCCTCAGTAAATTCCATCTCTTATGGCTTATTTAAAAATCAAACTAGATTGTGATATTCTCCTACTTCTCTCACAACGTATGTTTCAAGGAGTTTTATTTATGCCTTCCCAAACCTCAGAACATAAAACTTTACTTCAACATGCAATGAAAATATTTTATCATAATAGTAAGTGTATCCTTAAAAAACAAACAAATAAAAAAAACAGCAGAATAACCAGTTTGGGGTTAGCAAAAACACAGAAACAACTTTATAACGTTACCTGCCTCTTGCCTGTTAAGATTTCCAGTTGAAGAATCAGACTTTCAAAAGGCCCACTGCTCTGTCTGCCAGCATCTAAAATATCAGACACATGTGGCACACGCACTTTTCTCATCATGAGTCATCTCCACGCACATCAGCTACACATGCTCACCCTCGGCTGTGCTTACTGCTGCTTGCAAGAGGCTGTCAATTCATTTCTGAGAATCTGGAGGTTTTCACATCACTGAGTCACTCTTGTTATGTTACCAAAACGTACACATTTTATTAAAGAATACATAAAATAAAACAATACTGGAGATTTCAGTCCCAACAAAATCCCTGGCTACTAAAACTAATGTAGGTAGTTCCTACTATGGTGAGTGTGTAATGCCCAGTAGTCACAAGGGAACTAGCAACTCCTTGCAGCTCCTACAGCATCCTAGCAATGTTACACCACTTCTATCCCTTAAAACAAATAAGTTGTGGTAAAAGTGTTAAAACTATGTTAAAAGAAAACAGGCACTGCTGTATTTAATGCAACATTTCATCAAAGAAAATGAATCCAAAGCCAACATGAAGCAATATAAAGTACAAAAAAATGAAAACAAGTGAATAAAAATGTATAAATTAACAGCTTTTGGGTCATATGTCTAGTGCAGTCCTGCTGTAGGTAGCCCCTTATATATTATTTCTACAATTTAAGTTTTCACAATGCAGTATGTGCAACGATTGCCAAGTGCCAAAAGCACTTAAAAAGACTGCACCACACCTTGCACATGTGAATTAGAAAGAACTGGGGGGTTATATTTAATTTAGATAAATCAGCACCAAGGACATAACTCAATTGTGTGTCAAGGAAATTCCATTCCTTAATACACTGAAGGAAAACAAATTAAGGTGATTTCCTAAAGACTATCACAATTGGTTACTGCCTTTCACATTTATAATTGTGCCACTTCTTCTAACTGAAAATGGCTACTGGGCAACAGCATAAATAATCACTTGACAAATGGATTCCTATTTACAAAAATGATCATAATTCTCTGTTATCATTATGTCCCTTTTTACAGAAGCAGTGGGCGGAGCCAGAAGCCGTCCTGCAAGTGACTTAAAAACAACCACAGGATCCATTCAAAGAACAAATTTGGAGTTGCAGCATGATCATTCCACAACTCCAAAGCACTCCACTCACCATCCTCTCTGTGGGTGCACTACTTTTGTTGCCGTTGCCCACCATGCTCAAGATGGCCACTGAAGCACAATGCACATGATCGAGCAACTGCGCATGCATGACTTCACTTCCACAGTTGAAGTGAACTCCTGCATGCTCACTGAGCTCAGAGCAGAACAGTTTGTCATGGCCAAGATGGCTGCCAGAGCTCATTGTGCTTGCGCGACTTCACCTCAACTGCAGAAGTAAAGTTATGCATGCCCAACTGCTCACTCATGTGTACTCAGCTCCAGTGGGCATCTTGGACACGGCAGACTATTCCACTATGAACACAGTGAGTGCAACTGCAGCAATGTCAGCTGTGGCCAGAGTTTGTTTTTAAGAGCTCCCAGCTTGAAAATCCAGAAAGTTAAACATTGGACTATTTGATGGTCAGATTTGTTGTGTGACCTGCAATATGTGTTCTACCAAAGGTGTACAGAAATTTACTTAGACACCCAGAACATCTTATAATATCTGGGATAGGATCCCTAATGGAACAGTTATCTAGATTCGTACATGAATATACATGTCAAGTACTTGGTCCCTCTATTACCTTCTTTATTAGGGGCAGTTCCCAGGCTTTGGATGTCCTTGGGGGTTTAATTTTTGGACCAAAGTATTTATTGGTGACAACAGATGTAGAATCACTTTACTGAATGTCCACCCATGAGGGGGCTTTATGCACTTCGTACCTCACTCAACATATCTTCTGATTACAGTGAAATCTTTAAAGCATTCATATGCAGGTTGGCAGACTTTTTGAAATGTAATCTGTTTTTGTTTCAGAGCCATATTTCTTACAGGTCACGAGGAGAGAAATGAGGGCAACTTTTACCACCACATATGCAAATTTATATCTTGGCCTGTGGGAGAAAAAGCTGGTCTTAAATCCTGAAGCTAACAACTTGTTTTACCAGATGGTGTTATGGCATCACTTTATCAATGACATATTGATGGTGTGGCATGGGGGGGGGGGCAGAGAAATTGCAGGCTTTTGTCTCATTCCTCAAATAATTTAACCCAAATCTTAAATTTTCTGTGACTGCACATCAAGAAAATATGAACTTTTTGGATTTGGATATACATAAAACAGGAACAGGTAATATTGTTACTGATTTGTACAGGAAACAGACAGATTGAAATAGCCTCCTCCATTCAAGCAGTTGCCAGCCATGCCACACCATTAATAATATCCCCAAATAAATATTCCTTCCAGTCTGAAGGAATTGCTCTAATGAAGAGATGTTTGAACTGATGTAATTTGGGATAGAACAATGGTTCTTAAAGAGAGGTCATGGCTCAGGACTAGTAAGTAAAATCAGGGATGAAGTGAGGCATACCCCTAGAGAAACACTATTGCAGTGCAGAAAGTAACTGGGTCGAGCAAATATGGGGATCAACTTCATTGCTCATTTGGTTGACAATCTGTAAAAATCAGAGACACTGTGGCAAGAAAGTGGCCCATCTTATCAACTGAACCAGCTTCGCATGGAGTTTTGGTTGATTCCCACAGAATAGTCTATAGACACAGTCTCAGTGATATGCTGGTACACAATTTTCAACAAGCAGAAAAAAACACGACACAGGAATTGAATACTCCCAACCCCCTGAGAATATTTTACATGTGGCTATTATAATTTTTGTAAGGTAGCCAAAAAGAGTAAAACATTTGATAGTGTTAATGGCCACAAGACTTAGGACTAGAGATGCAGTGAAGTTTTACTTCGATGGTGAATTTTTGGTGAAGTCACCAAATTTGCCTCGGCGGATCACTATGCAAAACTGTACTGTCTAATGAAAATCCACCTTTTTTAACTTCTCCTTGCTTTTGGGTTTTTTAAGTAAAAATTACACTTAAAACAAACCCAAAGCAAGGAGAAGTTAGAAAATGGTGAATACCCCCAAATCCCTGATGTCTCCAGTGCCCCACCACCACCAATCGACGCTTGATGTAAAATGTAATTATTTAAATCCCTGGTGTCTAGTGGCCCATCCCCATCCATCGTCGGCCTAATGTAAAAGATATATAATTATCAATTACATCTCTGCTGTCTAGTGCCCCCCCCCGATAACCGGATCCAGTGTTAAAAAAATCAGTTTAATCCCTGGTGTCTAGTGGACCCCCCACCCCATCAGGTAGTGCCCCAACACCCCGCTCCCCTCTACCTCAACCACAAGTGGGTGACCAGCACAGCCCTCCACTCTCTCCACCTGACCTGGAATAACTGAGCATGTACTTGTACAAGCACACAGCCATTCATTCACAGAGAGGCCCAGATGATCCTACTCATTCATTTAGCTCTTTTGGTGGGCACAGTCAAGAGCAGAGGGCTGTTCTGGTCACCAATGGGGGGTCCGGATTGAGAGGAATGGCATCACGGACCCCTTGGGGAGTCCATTATACCATTCCTCCCATTCCAACCCCCGTTGGGGACCAGAACAGCCCTCCACTCTTGTCTGCACCCAACCAAAAGGGCTCAATAAATGAGATAGGATCTGACAATGAATCAGCATGTGCATGTACAGGTATACATGCATTCATTCTAGGTCAGTCGAGCTGCCAGCCATGGTGGAGAGTGGAGGGCTGTGCTGATCACCAGCTTAGGCTCGGCAGGGGAAGTGGAGTGGGGTGCACTTTCTGATGGGGTGGGGGGTCCCCTAGACACTAGGACGAATTTTGATACATGTTTTTTTACATTGTGGCCAGTATCAGTGGGGGACTAAACAACAGGATTTAAATGATGACATTTTTTTACTTTTACTTTGAGGCCAGCAATCAGCGGTGGGGAGGGACCACTAGACATCAGGCATTTAACTGGTGATATTTTTTTTTACATTCAGGCTTGTAATGGGGGGGCCACTAGACAGCAGGAATTCAATTGATGAGTGATTTTTTTTTTACATTGGGGCCAGCAATCAGTGGTGGGGGGACCCCTAAGAATCAGGGATTTTACATCAAGCAGTGATCAATGTGGGGGGGGACCACTGAACACCAGGGATTTAAATAATTAAATTTTACATCAAGCCACAATCGGGGATGGGTCACTATGATGTTTTTGCCATGAAATGTGCAATCACGGTGGTGAATTGGCAAATTTTGTGAATTGTGCTTCCTGAATGCACACCATTCACCAAATAATTTGCAGAGTGAATTTTGCAGACTTCACACATCTCTACTTAGGACATTACAAGGTTCATTCATTGTAGTACTCTGGTGGTTATTTATTTGATAGTGTGTACTTGTCAATCCTTCCATGTGGGAAGGACAAAACAGATGTTTGAAGTACAGTTAGATGAACATCTAAGTGCCATACATAATAGGGATGAGCACAATGCCCCGTTTAGACATCTGAATCATGGACAGGGGGATGAAGTACACAGATTTTTATTTTGTGGCATAGGGAAGGTTGATATGAGCCCAAGGGGAAGGGACTATGAGACAAAGCATTCTGTTTTATACCTCCAGCACTTATCAGTGGGCACAGGCCCCACTTATGCAGCTTCCCTTGTATCCTGTGCCATTTCTGTAGAATTTTTAACTGTGTGAATTTTTTCAAGTCTCTGATTCACTTAGACAGTGACTTTCAGCAGGTGCCCCAGTCCTGTCAAGTGATCTCATAGTTGAGATCCAAGCTCCACTGTCGTGAGACATTGAGCAGCAGGTCTGTACTCTGCCTAATAAACTGCCTATGTGTATGACTTGCTTTATGGTGAGACTTGGTGTCTGGGGACTGGACATATGATTGTGTCTATAAAGGATGGCTGAGGGAGCTGTTAAGGGTGCCCTAGCACTGGAGTCATGGCATGCCTTTGTTGTAAGTAGCACTAGTGGTGTTGTGTTAGCAATTTATCTCTCTCTCAGCCCCACCACCATTAAGTGGTGACCTCAGCCCACTGACTTCCATTTATCTGCAGTATCACATCCTTCTAAGGCTCCCAGACAGTGAAGACTCTCACAATGCACTGGTGCCAACAACTGAGAACCATGACTCTTGACTTTCCCAGTTGTGTGGCAGTGGTGCAAAGCAAAGATCACATGGTCTCCAATGAGTGTGGCACTGTTGCAACTGAGCAATTGGGGAACAATGGCAGAAATCTTTGAATGGGAGGGAGGGACTAACTGCAACATGATTAGAACAGAGGGAGGAGTTGGGGCACTAGCTACCAAACATCATCATTTGCCTCAGTCAGGAAAACAAAGCAGCAGTCAGATGGAGGATAGTATCTAATCCTCTGATAATTTCTACACTGCAGTAGTGGAGCTAACTGCAGTAGTTCCATATCATGTTACCAGGAAAACAAGATTACAAAACAAAGGGGAAACAATAAAACAAAAGGAGAAAAGAAACAAGAGAGGGTGAGGGGAGGAAGGCTACTGTCACAGAAGCCTGCTTCCATGAGGTGCACTGCAGGTGGGGGTGGATGGGTGGCTGGCTGTGTGTTTTTTTTGTTTTATTATTATTATTTATCCTCCTGTGGCCACCTTGCTGCTTCCCCCTTATACTGGTGTCCTGCTATTTCGGGATCCGGCCGCTGTCTGTCTCAACCGGGACCACTGCACCCAGTATCCCCTGTGGCTTGCCCCCTGCAGTGGGGTGGCAGGGAGCCCCCTATCTGCTCACCCCATGCAGATCCAGTTTGGGTACCAGCACCCTACAAACACTTGTGAATGTCCATCAAGCCATGGTAGGTGCCACTTTTTCCTTGTTCTTGGTTCCCCTGAGTCAGAGGGTGTGCAATGATGCCAGCAGGTGTGAGCGTGCACGCATCCCCATCCAGGCATCAGTCCCTACTGCTCCCCAGTGTCTGGTGTGCATCCCCAACCCCCAGCCTCTGCCAGGGGGCAGTCGGACACTGACTATTGTGGACCTCCCCTCCCCAGAGAGGAAAAGCAGTCCATCGGACGCTTGATCCCTCTCCTCCCCTGCCAGCCCTCGGTGACCCGTGCTCACTCCTGAACCTGGGTCGTTGGCATGGCATGAGGTGTGGCATCCAGCACCTTAGCCCTCAGTGCCACTGGGCCAGCCTGCGTGGGTTGTTTTAATGTTTTGCTGCCTAAATAAATTGCAAATTTGGAAACTGAATAAAATAAACAGCTGACAAAAAGAAAATCAGAAAGAGAGAGAGATGTGGGAGAGAGTCATCTGGTGAGAGCTTCAGGGAGGGTTTGCTTTCTGGCTGGTCATAATAAAATTACAAAAATTTGTTTAATATAGCCAGCACAATGGCATGGAGGGCTGAGGCATCATGTCTTACCTCCTGCCATGCCAGTGACCCATGTTCATGGTGTAAATTGGTCATTGGGGGTTGGCCAGAGAGGGAGAGGATTGAGCACTCTCTTCTCTCTGGAGAGGGTAGAAGTGGCAACCGGCATTTGCCAAGCCCCTAGCAGTGCTGGGGACTAGCACATTGAGTCCCAAAATATAGTGGGCAGAGATGGAGCAGAAGCCCAGTTGGCTGCATACAGAAGCATGAGCTGCTCAGCCATTGACATCATTGCATACTCTCACGGCTGCACTCAGGGGTGAGATAAAAATGAAGGAAAAACAGACGATTGGTCAGGGGACACCAGTCTACCACAGGCTCTGCACCTGGCCAGTGGGACACCTCCAAAGTTGCATGAGGTGAGTACTAGCAGACGCTATAGTGATGGGGCTGGGGGGACCTGTGGATAGGGACCAGTCATCAGGGGGTCATAAAGAAATAAGAAAAAAAACTTAGTTTAATAAAAGGAAAAAAGTTGACTAGTAACTGAGTAAACAGAAAAATGAGAGTAATGTGTGTGTGTGTGTGTGATTTTCTATGGATGCACTGTCCTTCAAACCTTGGTACCATCCAGAGCCATTGGTGCTTTTATTAAATATTACCATTGGATTACCTAATAACAGTCTATAGTTCTGTGTATTAGATAAAAGACCCAGCATAATGCTACAGTAATGGTCTCTTTTAGAATTCTCTGGAGCTGGCCTTCCCATGATTATATTGTATCTAACTGTACTGTAAATTGCAAATGTGCTGTTACTGTTGACTGCCTTGCAGATGTGCTATTATCATCATGATATCACTGTACTATTTCTGCAGTCCAAATTTTGCAGCTACTCTATACCTTGTGCCATCTTGCACAGTAGCTGTGTTAAGTTTGTTTTTTAATTATCTATATACCTTATTGCAGTGTTGCTTTGCAACTGCACTATTACATCATGGTGTGGCTGTACTAACTACAGTATCTGTATGCTTCAATTTTTTTTAACACAGCTGTGCCTTATTGTATATTTACTCTGTTAACTTTACTTTTTTAGCTGTGTTTACACCTTTTTGCTGCATTACTTTTTTGCACTGTTGCCCCCCCCCCCCGACACATCTGACATTTAGTTTGTCTCAGGTCACTGTGCCTTTCCTGGTAAAATGTGTGCAATAAGTTAATAAAAAAAAATACCCCCCATCAGCAGGTTGAATAATTTGTTTTAAATTTCAGAGTTCTTGGGATTCCCATTGCTCAGGGGTAAAATATTGTGATTCTCCTCCTTCTGTGTTGTATCCATAGGTTTTCCTCCTTCTGTATTGTATCCATAAGTGGTTGCACTGTTTTTGAACATTTTCAAAGACTTGAATTGTCACATCAAAAAGCTGTTTTGTAATTTCCATAAGACTCTCATTTAAAATGTCAAAAAAAAGAGGTTTCTCTTCATTGATGCTTGTATTCACAGTTGGTACTGAATTAAGATTCTCCTGTACAAGTTATTGTAATAGAGCCATATTTAAATTCTTCCAGCATCCAATTATTGCCATGGTCTGTACTATATGTTGGTCCCTTATAGTTACTATCCTTGTCTGTAGTAACAGACTCCTTAGAAAAACAATGAGTTTTTGGAGACTGTATATATGCTGTCATTCAGAATACAGTATTTTTCCAGCTGACATCTCTAGTTAAGGCTTCAGCTTCCACTAAGAGTACATCCAAGTCATTTACCTCTTCTACAAATTCACAGAATTTAGAGCCTGTCAGGGTTGTCACACTGTTATGTCTATCAGTCATAATTCCTAGAAAAAAAATATTTAGATTTTTTTTTTTTCCATGTAGTTTTTACTCCCCGGCAGTGTTCATCAGGGTATGCTCAGTACACTGTTCCCAGAGATATACTATGTTCAGTAGCACTAGCCCAAGTCCTACCTGGGTCCTTATGAATCCCTGCCCCAGTCTTACCTGGCTTCTTAACCATCCCTGCCCCAGTCCTACCGGAGTCCTTATCCACCCCCGCCCCTGTCCTATGTGGGTCCTTATCCATCCCTGCCCAACTCTTACCTGGGTCCAAATCCACCCCAACATATCTCATGATTTTCCCTCCATGGCAGTGACTCTAGGGGAATGTTTAACCTCCCCCTGAGGCAGTTCACTGTGTGGCCTAGAACCAAGTGTTATCTGGCACTGGAACTCAGAGAGTTCTTGGAGCTCAGGCCATCATATCAATGGTCATGGTTTTACTCTCCCCAGTTTTGTCCCTGGGTCCTCCCCCCTCCCCTAGTCTGAGGGTAGCCTATCAGATGGCCTCAGCTACATGCAGTGACATCCTGGGGAGGGAACATGCTTTCTTGTCCCACTGCAGGGGTTGTTTTGGCAGTAGAGCTCAACACCATCCCTCCCTTGCTGCAGCACACCGTCAAGCAACAGTGGCTACAGTCTGGCTTGCCTTCCAGTGCAGCATCCAGAGATCAGTCCTGGATTCAGGTTAGCTTCATGGCATTGCTGTTGTGTCATCAGGATGGCTAGATTTATTGCTGAATTGCCTATTTAACCTCTGAGATATTTATTGGTCCCATGAAAATATCTTGCTGTTGTGTTGTGAGATGTGGAGGGGGAAGACAATCTAAGTATTCATTAATTTGAGCCATAGATTCAGGGGTCAGAGGGCTATCATCATATAACCAACTGTAAAAATCTCAGAAGGCCTCAATTATGTCCTGGGGGTGAGTGTGGACCTCCTCCCCAGGGCCCAGCTGTAATCGTGGGATAACTCACGTGTTCTTCAACTGTCGTTACCTCCAAACTAATAACTTCCCAGCTCTCTCTCCTGATTATAAATACTGAGTTTTTGTATGAAAAAGAGCCCAGTCAGCCTTTTTTGCTAACAGATCAAAATACTTCACCCAAAGTGAATCAAAATGCAACCAGAGATCAGGAGAGGAGACAGCAGACAGATTGTGCTCAAGTTGCCTAATCTCCAAGAGTAGGAGTTCCTCATTACACATTCAGATTGTCATCCATTTGGAAGCCATCTGTATGCACTTTCCCAAAACTGCACATTTAACCGACCCCTTAAGGACATTCAGTTTTAATATGGACCCCACATTAGTCTCAAAAAAGTTTCTAAGGAGGTCTCTAATTTTCTGAAAAGTTTAGGGATCTTCAAGAAGTTGCAAATTAATTCTCCATATTCCATCTCTCTCCTCTACCTCACTTAGACACTGTGTCATGGAGACAGGGTGGCTAGATTAATTTTTCTATCAAATTTGAACAAATCAATTTGTACCTGAAATTGGTCCAGTTATGGAAGTGGTACAAATGAAAAGCCTTTTCTAGGGAGTTTAGCTCTGGAGATTTGGATATATGTACATTATTGGAGAAGGTTGCAGGCAATTAAGGAGTCCATGCATTGCAGTAACTATGGAGGACATGGGGTTTGTGATCCCTGATAACATTTATACACACACATTTCTATTTGCTAAGTTCTGAAGAAAACTGGCTATGAAGCTTTTTTCTCTGAAAGGACTTTCCCAAGATGTCTAACTATCTCTGATCTAGCTATAAACATAGCAGGTGATGCTAGGACATTATCCCTCCTCACACCCCCACACATATATAGCTTTTTCAGTGGCTGTTGATAGGCACCAGTGAAAAGTAGCTGTTATGGAATTGAAGGAAATGGGATAAAAAAATCAAATATTACATCTACTTAAATGTAGAATGCAGACAGACACAGAGGCAACTGTCTGACTCATTATGGTGTAGATGTTCACCAGTGTATCCATCTTCCACCCTTGAGCATGATTCCCAGAATTGCCAACTGGTTCTAGAATTAAACTATAATAATATATCAGTAGTGGCTCTTTTGGGAAGGGAGCAGATATTTCAGAAGGGAGATGAGTTTCAAACTGACTGAGTAAGCCTGCAGTGTAGGAATAATAGCTAATACAGACAGGACTATTTAAATACAATATTGCATTCTGCTGTCATTACTGGTTAGACGTTTTATGTAACTACTGCAAACACTGTCAGGCCATTTTATCAGAATAATTATTTCTGACAGAAAGTATCTGTGTGTGTCACAACCTTGCCAGCAATCCTGTGTGAAATATTCTCAAGATGCTGGCATGGCATACTGGTTGCCATGGCAATCCACAATAATTAATGTTTTATGCAGTACATCCCATATGTTTGTGCATAAATTATTAACACATTAAAACAAGACTTGGCATATCAAAGGAATGTAATATATTTACATTCTAATTGTTTATTCATCTAAGCATCTCCTCAGGGTAAAAAAGATTTCAAGTGAAGTCAATGCATATCATCACTGTGAGCTACAGAGCAATAGCAATTTGTTTCTTCAATCACATCAAGGTGATCTGTCCATATACTGGGTAATGAAAGCTATTTTTAAGGAAAGCAATATGAGGATAAAAACAATAAATTGGAACTCAAAAGGTTGTACATTCACTACTATGGTTCCAGTTTGACCATAGAAAATAAATAATTTCTGAATTCACTGTTGGAGCAATCATTATTACTATTTCATTGTATTATGAGTGCAATTGATGAAGGTAACAGAGAGAGAGAGAAAGAGAGAAATAGAGAGGTGAGTTGGTCTAGCTTGATGCATTTCTGCTCATCTGTTAACTGTCTACAATTTAAGTTGCTATAAAAAAAATAGCATCAAACTCTTCAAAATGTGCAAAAAAAAAAAAGAAGCACATGGAAGCTATCTTATGTCGGAATTGATGTTCCTTGATGGGCATACACATGGGTGGCAACTGATAAATGAAAATATTTCAACAGCCACATACCAATATAGACACTATAGAAAGCCTTTTGCAGAACATCCTTATTCACATGTTGGCTCCCCCTAAAGTTGATCATTTTATTTTGTGTATAAAATGAATCACCCTGTGTAATTCTCAGTAGCTTTAGCAGTAGGGACATGCAGGTCAGCTTTTCTGGTTGTCATAGTTTATAACAAATCGGAGCCCAAACCCGAAACAGAACCAGAGCCAAAATGTATTTGTAAAAAAAAAAAGTGCAATCAATTACAAAAACAGAAACATGTTACATAGAAGATCTGATCCATTGTACTCAAAGGGCAGTGTGAACCAGTTGCTCCTCTTTATTCTCCTCCACTGCCATTCCATCCACCCCACTGTAATGGTAACATTCGCAGAGAGGTAATATTTTGGCTTGATTTCTTCAACAGATGCCATTGTCAGGGTAGAATGGAATATGTGCACAAGGCAGACAAGCAGTATATGTCTCTCTCCAACTAATTAAACAGCAACTACTTTTCCTGGTCACCTGGCTGCTATATCTTTTAGTTCAAGTGACAAGAATATGGACAGTGAAGTAGGCAGTCACACTAACAAACAGCAGAAGAAGAAAAGGAAGGAGAAAAAGAAGAATACATAAGGGTAGGTTCCATGTCATGACCACGACTGTAGAACAGCAACCCTTGAAGAGGGCAACAATCCCACAGCATGATGGCTTGGAAGAAATCCTTATTTTGAGGGGGGGTTTCACCCACCTCACCCCCATATGGGAGGGCTTTCCCCCCCACCCTTTATTTAATATAGAAACTCTGGGGGGCATACCTCTGAATGGGGAGAACTGCTGGTCACCCAAAAGTGTAGATGTTGTGGTTCCGTCACCCTCTTTACAGGTCACCATTTTTCAGTTGCCATTTTGACATGCTACCATAAGGGTTATGGAAGATGCACACACAACAATACCAGCTGGATATGTGTTTGTAAAGTACTCAAACTAACTAAAAGGGCATTTATTTACAGTGGTGCTTAGTTTCAGGTTCTATGGAGGTATCCAGTGAAGACAGTGACTGAATATGAGTGACCATCAAAAGAGCAACTCATATTCAGTCCTATCCTGATGGGCTACCTGCAAGGGTAATGACCTATATGAAGGTGATCCTACAGTAGGGCTACCAGAAGGGGAGTATAGCAAGGGGAAGGAATAGGGAAGAGGGTTTGTGAGGGGGTAGTGTGCCTGCTGCAGCTGAGCTAGCCATGTGGTGTGGTGGTGAGGGTGGCTAGCTTTGACACAGCAGGTACTGGGTTTGGGGGTGGGGACAGGGTGAAAGATTTTGCTGCAGGCTGCCACTTCAAGTTTTTTTCCAGGATTCAGGAGTGTCGGCACGTGCCTGACATGCACCCCTCTTGAGCTGATAATCATTAAGCAGGAAGTTGTGGAGGGAAGCCCCCTGCAAGGGTGGGTGTGTGGTGGGGGGCACAGCCCCCCCTGCATTAACACTTGGATTCCTTGCCGGATGTGTATTCGCCGGCATGTGTAAATTGCAGATTTGCTTTTCGGTGATATACACTGACCAATCACCATAATAGCAATCTCTGTTTTGTGATCAGTATTATGACATGGAGCCCAATACGGATACATACTAAAGTCTGTGCTTACCAGAGACTTTCCATTCCTTGCTCCTCTGTCACTGTTGGTTATTAACCATGCTTGGGAATATGTTTAAGGAGTGTTACACTCACTTGTTTTCCTCTGTAGGATCTAGGTGAAGCAAAAATCCATGTTTGAAGACAACATGCTAGAGGTGTCCAAAATACCTGTAATTTCCAGACACATGTGGATTGCACACTTTTTGAACAGTGTGTTTAATACAAAACATCATGGTTCACATATAGTGGCAATCTTAACTCTTTTTTTTCTTAGCAGTGTACTGGGGATCCTAGGTATCCATGTATCCAGGTTATACATGACTATCCTAGCAAAAAGTGTAATTGACCTTTCCTAAAGTGTTTTCAGGTCAAATTCACTAGTAAATGTGTTAGCAACATCAAAATTCACACGTTTGATTGGGTAAAACAAAGTGAAACAGCCCTTTTAAAAACTATCTGAAAACAGAGCAATTGAGTTGGAAAAACATTTTAGACACAGAACTGTAAATACAGTATTAGTACAGGGACAATCAGAGCAGAGTACAGGAGCTAGTTTGATGATTCTTGACTTTGTGTTTGACAAGTTTTGTCACTGTAAACCCCTCCAATGAACACCAGGTGCTGGAGGAAGAAGTGTTGGTTGCTTTGCAGGGAGTATGCTCCTCTTCACTATTCTGTTGGTTAAAAGTAACTATACTGTTGTCACAGCATGGTATTTGGGGGACACTGTGCTATCACTGGTGCAACGTTCAGATAAGAAGTTTAAAATATATTTTGTTTACCTCTTCTGGTGGTTATTTAGGTGAACATTAAAGATCTCATAGGACTTCTTGAAAAGATTAGGAGGATTTTTGTGATGTCCTGGATAAAGTTTCTCCATTTGCTAAAAACAAAACGTATCAACATCTTAATCTGATTCAGTATCGGTTGGTTTGCATCCATATCTCCCTTATCACTGGACAAGGCTTAAATATGGAAATATTTCTGAGCCCTCCATTCCTAGTCAGCAAAAACTAAATAAATAAAACACATGTTATTTTTGTTCAGTCCTTCAGCCAGTGCAAGACAGGTGAGTTTCATTTTGTTGACTGTGATGCTATTTTCTTGGACTGGGCTGAAATGACTGAATAACCTTAAAATCATTAAAAAGCTGAAAAAAGCATAAAAGTAGTACAGTTGAAGTAAATGAACTTTAATGGCAGCTTTATGATTTTTTCTGACTGCTCCATATATAATGGTATTAGGCTTACATGCAGGCACTACATCTGGCAAGCATGGGTTACTCCTACTGCAGTTCACTGAGGTGTGCTAAAACAAGTTATATAAAAAATAAAGTTTTTGTTTTTTACTTTTAGTGCAGTCTTTGTTAGTAGACTGTCTGGTGGCAGTATACTGCACCTTGAGGCTCTTCATCAGTGACAGTGACTTGTGCCACACATTACCTACTGAATACACTGCATCAACATCTGACATTATACAAGCAGATACTGTATATACATAGGGCCCGATTCTCAAAGCCCTGAGAGTGACACAAGGTACCTGCACCAAACATAAATGGTGCAAGTAGCACCTTGCATCACACATTGCCCCAAGAGCAATTCTTAAAGGCAGCCTGTGTCAACCACAGGCTGCCTACTCCAAACAGGGCTTGCACCAGCCATGTGCCCACAAATGGGCTGCAACACGATGCAAGAGTGAATGTGGCAGCTGCAAGCTGCGGCATCCCCGATATTGGGATTCTCTAAACTCAGACAGAAGGATAAATTCTAAGTACCGTTAGGCCAGCAAGGGGTGGTCTAAAGGTATTAAGAAAATCTTCCTCTGGTAGAGATGACCTTTATGCAGCACTGTGCCTCGAGACCCCTCTCCATTCTGGATTGTGCCATGTTCAGTAATATCTTAACACATCATGCCTCCTATCCCAGACTGTGCCATGTTCATTAACAAAGTATCATATCATGTCCCCATCCCCGATTTTGCCATGTTCATTAATACTGTAATGTATTATTCCCCCATCCTCAGTTGTACCATTATCATAATTGCATCTTAATAATCATGTACCCTGCCCTGATCCTCGATACCACTAGTGTTGCCAAAAAAAAAAACCTTATCCTGGTGATGAAGTAGCCCCTCGTCCCCCCAACCCAGCAGGTAGTGCCCACCACCCGGCACCCCCATCCCATCCCGTAACAGAGCTGGCACTGGCACAGCCCTCCTCTCATGTCCACAGCTGGTGCTGACTGAACTGTCATAGAGCACTGTGTACAGTACAGCACTCAATGACAGTTCAGTCAGCACTAGCTGTGGAGGTGAGAGGAGGTCTGTACTGGTGTCAGCTCTGTTACGGTACTGGGATGGGGGACTGGGGTGGTGGGGGACCACTGGACTACCAGGGAAGAGGGCGTTATTTTTTTGTAAGTTAACAGGGGACATCAGGCAATCAGGGAGTACTTTGGTACTTTCAGGAGGGCAGACATTGTGACCATGAAAGGGGCAATTGACATCATTAACTAAGAGCAGAAATTGGGATCGGGGAGGGGATATATGTATTTACATAAAAATGGTAGACATCGGCACTGGGGTTTTTTAAATTAATACCAAATTGGCCGACATCAGGGATTGGGAGGGGGGGCCCACTAGACCACCAGGGAAGATTATTCTCTATGTGACATGGGGATCAGGGGTGAGGGAGACAGCTTGTGTTTGGTCCAGGAGCCTGCAGCAAACCTCTCCTGTGCATCATGTGTTTGTCGTATGGGAGAGGTTGCCGCAAGTTTGGGGACTTCGGTGCAGGGACCCCTCTCATACCACATTCTGGTGCTGGGTCATTGGCACATGGGGCTTCAGTGCAAGCTGCTGTTTGCTGCAGCTTGTGCCAATCAAAGTCCCCTTTGAGAATCTAGCCCATATTCTTTGCAAAAAAAAAAACTACGTTAATGCATCAGTTAGGTTTCAGGATAAAGTGACAAAAGTAGAGAAATATGATGTTAGGGTTTCCAAGTCTAAAACCCCTGCCCCACCCCTGAAGTGAATGAGGGGTGGAGTCTCCCTTGGGGTTGTCAACCTTAACACACACCCCATTGCAGTAACAGAAAAGCTAAGATGTAATGGAGACAGATGTGTATGTTTCATGAGAGCATACAAAGGGGTGAGCGTTAGGGATGACAACCCCGTGGGAAATTCCACTCCTCATTTGATTCAGGGGTGGGGCAGGGATTTTAGGGTTGGAAACCCTAATGTCATATTTTACTACTTTTGTCACTTAGTCCTGAACTTTAACTGACGCATTAGAGTAAATTTTTTTTTTTTTTTTTTTTGGAAAGAATGTCCTTACTTTTTGAGATAGTGTATTCATAGCTTTATTTGCCTGTGGGAGCACATCTATAGTTTGTGAGATAGAGTAATTGTATACTTATTTGCCAGTGGGTCTGCAGAGCCCTTTGGTCCCTGCACACCCATCCATCCATAGATGTGTTTATGTACATAGCTATGGAAAGGCCCTGCACTTCCATTTATAGGACAACAGTGACCACATTGCAAGCATAGCCATCTTATTACCCCACCTCATGTACCTGGTACAGAACATTTTTGAATCCCTGCAAAAACATAATTCCATGCAACTGCAACACCATTCTGTGCCACAGGTGTGAAAACACATTTTGACCAGGATTTGAAAAATGACAGCTGTGACATACATGAGGTGGGGTAATAAGAAGGCTATGTTGAAAATTTGGGGTCAACATATTAAAAATGTCCAAAGGTATGAGAATGCATAGCAAAATTGCAATGAATGGGCATAACTTTGCCATTTTTACATATTTTGACACCAAATATTTGACATAGCCTTCTTATGGCCCCACCTCATGAACAAGGGAAGGAAAATGTGAAAATCCTGCCCAAAAGGTGAGTTTACCAACTGACTGCAAAATCACCTTTTGGGTGGGAGTTGCATAATGTCAGTCATTGTGTTCATGAGGTGGGGTTCCTAAAAGGCCATGTTGAAAATCTGGGGTCAAAATGTCAAAAAATGGCTGAGTTATGCATAAAAGTTGAAACCCCTATTGAAATACATTGAACCACATTTATCTTCGTTTCTCATGTTGCAGTTGCCAGTTCCAGCAGCAAGATATGTCTTCTATCGGAGTATGGATCTCAAACCTGGGACCTGTTCAGGTGAGTGAGGGTATGTGTGGGTGTACTGGGGGTGTGTGGGGTGGTGGATGCTGAGTAGGAGGTGGAGAGGGGGGTTGATTGGTTCAGGCCCTTTATTTCATGCTTACAAAACAAACAAAAAAACACTGAGGATGGCAATTGAAATATGGGGAAAGGGAGAGGTACCACTGGACTACCAGGGCATATCATTCTGACATGGCGACGGCATTTGGAGAACAGGTGGAGGGGACCACTGGACTACAGGGAATATATTTTTTACATGGGGATGGTGATCCGAGAATGGGGAGGGGACCACTGGACTACCAGGGAATATATTTTTGACATGGGGACATCAATTGGAGAATGGGAGAGGAAGGACCACTGGACTTCTAGGGAATCTAATTTTGACTTGAGAATGTCAATCAGAGTACAGGGGAAGGGGAAAGGACCACTGGACTACCAGGGAATATTAATATTTTCATGGGGATAGTAATCAGAGAATGGAGAAGGGAACACAGGACTACCGGGGAATATAATCTATACAATGGGGTCAGCCATCAGTGAATGTAGGAGTGGGAAGGGACCACTAGACTACTAGGGATACATTATTTTTTTCTTCAGTAAAAGGAAATTGGTGGTTGGGGTTGCCACTAGATATGCCAGAGCTATGACAGTTTGAACTGTCGCGGACCTTTATTGCTCACAGTCTTTTCAGGTCGAACAGTAAAGTTCGGACTGTAAAGAACTGCAAATGGTTATTTTCTGAATGACTGATCAATAGCTAAGTGATTGACGGGTGATATGATTCTTGTCCCAAGAAGACATACTTGCCATCAACATTTTTAAATAATAATAATACAGTAATAGAACTAAGCATGTGACTGACAACTAATTGCATGTCTTGGCCATTTCTTACCAACTAGCACTTCTTTAGAAATCAATTTTAAAAATGAAAAAAAAAAAAGATGGAGGACAGCACAAACAATATTTCTCTGAGCACGAACAGTAAATCCTTAGCAATTAACAGTTCCACCAGTTTTCATTTACCTGGCTGTCTAGCGGATATCACAAACACTGTTATAATTCAAAAATGGTGAGATATCTTCTCATCACACTATCTAAAGGCCCATCCTTGGCACAGACCCCATCATCCCTGAAAATTTTGAGAAAAAATGTCATTCCATCTGGACTGTAGATGGGAGCAAAAAATCTCATGTTAACTGAGGCAAAAAAAAAGTGTTTCTTTCTCTGTTTTTCACCACTCCATTTCTCACAAACCATACAAGATGCCCTCATGAAACTTGCTGTTTCTCGAGATACTTGCAAAATGAACATGCTTGCCAAATTTTGGGTTATTTTTGTAAAAAAATGCCAACGTTATTAAGGTACAAAATTTTGAATTTAACATAGAAGTGCCGGAACAACCCTAACTAAAGGGGCACTAACATGCCCCTACAATATATGCATGTATAATAAATAATAGATATATGTATGCGTGTATATCTATATACTGTATATCTATATCTAGATAGATAGATATGTATATATCTATATTCCTGTGTAACAGATAATCTACTACAGGGTTTGGGGTTGTTGTCTGATATGCACACACCTTAGTCCTTGGTGTGTAAAATGGCCAGAATGTTTTTGTGTGGGGGCCAGAAGTATCTCTGTCTGACACAAATTAGAGTTACTTTAAAGTGATCTAGTTGATCCTGCCTCAATTTTCACAGTTTAAATGTAGTACAAAATAATTATCTGGTTGTGATCCTCCCATTTTAACATAGTCTCCAGTGTAACCACTTTCAATTTCATGTTGCAGTGTAGCATGACCAGATGTCATTCCCTGTGGTAAAATTGTGGTAAAAATTTATAATCAGGAGGGTTATGTACAACAAGATGTAATCCTTGTGCTGTAAAAAGTAATTCAGTTAATTTCCTCTAAAAAAAGCCACTGTCTGTACAGTAAGGAGAGTGAATGAGTCGGCAGCTTCACAAGTGTAGATGTGAGTGTGAGCAAGGATTGCTATAGGAACCTCACTCATGCGTCTACACTTGTGAATCCACCAGAATCACACTCTGTAGGCACAGCTGTTCCCTTTCTGCCACCATTGTCCCAAAACCATGGTTTCTTCATCAGTGAAAGATACCAGCTTTAAAAAAAAATTCTTTGTATCTTTCTTTTTCTTAGCAATATACTCACTGATTTTCCTGCAGCACTCTAGGTTGTTTCATCCCTGCCTGTCCACTCACTTACTGGCAGCTGGAAGACAGAACCACTCCAAATAAACAGTAAAACCAGCTAAACATGCAATCGTTCTCCCTCTTAAACTGCGGCTGCAGCTCCTTGCCTGAACTGCTCCCTAGCAGCATGAACTGCTCACTAAACACCACCACCATTCCTATAGCAACCCTCACTCATGCTTGCATCTACAGTACTCATAAAGCTGTTGACTCACTTGACTCACTTGCTCTCCTTTCAAAACAAACAAACAAAAAAAAAATATATATATATATATATATATATACACACATATATATATATATATATATATATATATATATATAATAATCAAACTTTTGCTTTCATTTTCCTTCTAATTACTTGGACCAGGTTATAAACTCAGGAACTCAACTAGAATGGATATTATTAACTGCAGGTACTGTGGCACACTTTTTCAAATGGCAGTTATACAGAATTTAGGATGCTGTCCTTCATGTTGAACCACTAAAGATCTAAGGGCTCAGCTCCCTGCAGCATGGGCAGAGATTGCATACCTCAAATCACATATTCAGGAGGAAATATTTTACAAGAACTACCCAACATAAACTGAAGCACCTTGACCACAGAGGGTAGTTGGTCTGGGAGGGGCAAATTGGGTACCCCATCACTCAGTGCTCACCAACATTTTACCTCCACAAACCATATAAAAACTACAAACAGGTATCTGCCTCTATCTCCAAAATCAAACAAAGGAGCAGAGGACATTGCAGAGGAGGACAATGCAGCATAGGAGCTTGCACTACAAAACTCATTCAAAACATGGACCAAAATAAAAAAGGCAAACAGGAAATCCAAAACATTTCTGATCATAGGAGACTCCATGATTTGAAGAGTTGATACCTACCTCCGGCCGGGGGTAATAGTCAGATGTCTTCCAGCTACATCAGCATGGAGAGACACTGACCACATTGCTAAAATCATGCAGGAAGCAGGAGAAGACATCGACATCCTGGTACACATAGGGACTAACAATCTTGCCAGCAGGTCAGTTGTGGAGACCAAGGAACACCTGACCAGGCTGGAAGACAAACTATCATCCATTTCATCTGGCATCCCCTTCTCTGAGATCCTACTGGTCTGGAAGAGGGGGACAGATGGTCAGAAGGTCAGAGAAGGGGAGATAGGGGAGCTAAACATGTGGCTCAAGGGCTGGTACCAGGAAAAAGGACACAAATTTGTAGGTAATTGCCAACAGTTTTGGGAGAGAAAGTTCTTTAAATTCAATGGACTACATCTGACTTAAGAGGGAGTCAGTGCATTGGGGCAGAAGTTTGATGTCTTTGCAAAATATTTACACTAACAAATGGGGAGGGGGGTGCAGCGTCCGATACATTGAATGGGAATAACACCCCTCCCCCCTCAGCTAGTGATCAAACAGGAGTTGAGCATGTTTGTAGTTCATTTGCATTACCAAGTAAAGAAAAAGGTCTGGGTCCCCATACGACACGCAGGGGAAATCCAGACCTCACCCCACAACAAACGCATCAAAATCGGGCCAATGGAAAATCATGTATACAAATGCCCGCAGTCTGGGAAACAAGAACCCAGACCTGGAGGCAATAATGACAGAGGCTAAACTGGACATAGTAGCCATTAAAGAGACATGGTTCACCAGTAACCACACTTCGGAGACCTCAGTACCTGGCTATGTACTGTTCAGAAGTGACCGAGGTACAAAAAGGAGGAGGGGGAGTGTCCCTTTATGTCAATGAAAATACCAAAGCTACAGAAATTCAGAATACACATAAGGAGCTAGAAGAACTGTGGGTCACCCAGGAGATAGGAAATGGGACAGAACTATGAACTGGGGTTGTCTACAGGCCTCTAGGCTACGGGGAGGACATAGACACATTGCTGTTAGAAGATATACAAAACATGACAGCTAAAGGTGAGGTTCTGATAATGGGAGACTTCTACATGCAAGATACAACTTGGTCAATACCAGCAGGAACATCAGCCAGAACAAGACACATAGTGGATTCCCTGCAGGGGGAGGGCCTCAAACAATTGGTACAACAACGCACAAGAGACAGGGTTATCCTGGATCTAATACTGACTAATAGATCTCCAGGTAGAAGGTCACCTGGATGTCAGTGACCGTCACATGGGATGGTTCAATTTGGCCATTAGAACTAAATCATCCCATTCCAAGGCAAAAATATGGAACTTCAGAGGGGCTGATTTTGATAAGATGGCCAACAGAGTTAAGCTGGCCCTGACAAGAATAAATACAGGTGAGGGGGACAAGCAAAGTTGTGAAGCATTAAGGATGCAGTACTTGAAGCAACACCCCATTGTTTTAGGAAGAAAGGCAAGAGCAAAAGAAGGAGGAAAACACTTTAATTCTCAAAAACAGCAGCAGAAAAGGTCAGAGCCAAAAGGCTGGCCTTCAGGAAATATAAGGGAATGCAGTGGAACAAAGATAGGGAGGCATACTAAACTTCCCTAAGGGAAGCAGGGAATGCAGTAAGACAGGCAAAGGCCCAAACTGAGGAAACACTAGCACAGACAGTAAAATAAGGGGACAAGACTTTCTGTAGATACATTAGTGAAAGGAAAAAGTCCAGAGGGGGTATTTCTAATCTCAAAGAAGGACCAAGAAAGGAGGACCAAGGAAAATAATCTATCCTAAATAGATACTTCTACTCAGTATTTACTGAGGATAAGGTAAAGCAGGGCCCACAGCTCAGCACTATGGACACAGGAAGGAGGGAAGGGTGCACAAGTCCCTTCACAAAAGAAAGGGTCCTACAAGAGACCGCTAAGCTCAGGGTGGACAAGGCAATGGAACCTAAAGGCATACATTCCAGGGTACTAAAGGAGCTATGGGTGGAACTAGCAGAGCCATTAGCAGAACTGTTTAATGAGTCTCTGAGCAAAGGATCAGTCCCAGAAAACTGAAGAAGTGATCATGTGATCTCGCTCCATAAGAGTGGCAGCAGGGAAGAAGCAGGGAACGACAGACCAGTCAGTCTTTCCTCAGCAGTGGGCAAGATTATGGAGGCATTCCTTAAGGAAAGGATAGTGCAACACCTGGAATTCACAGGTGCACAGGATCCAAGACAGCATGGGTTTACAACAGGAAGGTCCTGTCAAACTAATCTCATAGATTTCTTTGACTGGGTAACCAGAGTGGTGGACCAAGGAGGAGCAGTTGATGTTGCCTATCTTGACTTCAGCAAAGCTTTCAATACTGTTCCACACAGAAGATTGATTAATAAGCTGGGTAGAATCGGGGTGAGTCAGAAGTTGGTCAACTGAGTGGCAAAGTGGTTGGTGGGCAGAAAACAGAGAGTGGTGGTAAATGGTATACAGTCAGAAGAGATGCAAGTCATAAGTGGGGTACTTAAGGGATCAGTTCTGGGGCCAGTCCTCTTCAATATCGTCATCAATGACATTGCAGATGAGCTGAAGTGTAAGGTTTGCTTGTTTGCAGATGACACCAAGATCTGCCACAGAGTAGATGATCCAGATAGGGTGGGCAGAATGAGAGGAGATCTGGAAAAACTGGCAAAATGGTTTGAAGAGTGCCAACTGGGGTTTAATGCAAAGAAGTGCAAGATCATGCACAAAGGGAAGAGAAACCCTGAAGCTACCTATAGGTTGGGAAGGGAGTTGCTGGCAATCACAAAGAGACTTGGGCATTATCATCACAGATGACCTGAAATCATCCAAGCAGACCACTAAAGCAGTAGGTAAGGCAAGAGTGATGTTGGTGTGTATTAGTAGGGGTATCACAAGTTGTAAGAAGAAGGTAATAATCCCTCTTTACAAGACACTGGTTATGCCTCATCTGGAGTACTGCATGCAGTACTGGATGCCGCACCTGCACAGGGACATTAACAAAATGGAGGTGGTCCAGAGAAGGACAACCAAAATGGTACAGGGACTGCATCAGAAAACATGAGGACAGATTAACTGAGCTCAATATGTATACCTTTGAGCAAAGGATGGAGGGAGAGAGGTGATATGGTAGTAACATTCAAACATCTTAAGGGCATTAACAAGGTGAAAGAGTCTAATGTTTCAATATAATAAAACTAGCAGGACAAGAGGACACAGCATGACATTAGATGGAGGTCGATTAAGGGGTAATGTGAGGAAGTTCTTTTTCATGGAAAGGGTGGTGGATGCATGGAATGGCCTACCTCAGGAAGTGGTGGATATGAATACAGTACAAGGCTTGAAACAGGCATGGGATAGGCATAAGGGAGCAATACAGATGAGTATGAATAAATAGGCCATTGCCAGAGTAAAGACCTATGGCACATTCATGAGGTAGAAAAAATGGGCATACTGGATGGGCCTTGCGGTCCCTATCTGCCATCAACTTCTATGTTTCTTTACAGTTAGTGGCTTTTAGACTGAAGACAGTGCTAAAATGGCAGGATTTAGCAGACGCTTCTTTATTACTTTTAATGTGCCAGAATCATGGCAGGATCAACCAGTTAACTTTTGTTTAACAAACTAGATGAGCATTTTGGGAAGTTGTATATATTTACTGGCTTATGGATGTTAATGTTAGTCTATCTGTGGCAGACTGCATGCCGGGTGTGGAGTCAGCTCCTTATCAAGGGAAATACTGAAAAAAGTCCTATGGGATAGAAAGAAGTGTAGGTGTGCGGTCTTTGTGGAAGGCATGTAGTCATCGTGGGATAATGTATGGTCATATGGTGTGTTTTATCTAGTTAGGGACTTTGATTTTCAATGAGTTTTTCTACCCATTTAATATTTATGTCTCACTCTGATTGATAGATACATAGATAGATAGATTGATAGATGGACAGACAGACAGATAGAATTATCTGCAGAAAAACTGCTTTAATGCACAAGTTGGGGTTCAAGTTAATGCCACAAAAGTAGGGAAATGTAATGTTAGGGTTTCAAACCATAACTTGCCTACCCCTCCAAGCAGCAAAACGAAAAATCATTAGGATTTTGGGTCTCTGAAGTCTTGACAAGTCAGTGGGCGGGTCTTCACTGAGGTTATCAGCTCTAATGCTCAACCTCCCCATAGCCTGTAGCCTCCTGTCTGAAGCACAAGGTACAACTGTAAGCCAGTTAATGATACACACTTCAGAGGTAGGGAAGTATGTCTCACCAAATTATGCCAATATAATCTGTTGGAGGTTTCTTCATGCAGGGCCCTGTGGAACCAGTGTGAAGAAAGGAGATCACATCTAACCTTGCTTGCTTTGGGAACAAGGTGGGCATTAGGGTCAACAATCCCAAGGAAGACCACACCACTGATTCCCTAAGACCATGGAGACCCAGAATCATAATGTTTCTTTCCTTTTGCTTCCTGGTAGGTTGGGGTGGGGAGTTAGGATGTAAACCCTGACATCCCATCTCCCTACTTTTGAACCCTAACTAGTGCATTAACATTTTTTTTTTGAAGAATCTCCTTTCTTTTCAAGACAGTGGAACTGCATACTCATTCAGCAGATGTACAGGACCCTCTGGGCTCTGCACCAAGGGATGATTCCATCCACCTGCAGAAATACAGGGCACTTGAGTGCCCAGCACTTAGAGGCAGTGATGGATATCGATAATTCATGGGGCTGTCTGGTTGGCTGTGCAAGCGATTTGCCTTCTGGTCCCTGCACTTCCATGTGGCTGCAGATGCACAGGGCTCTCTGTCACCTATAGTTGTGGATGTGCAGGGTGTTATACCAAGAGAAGAATTGTCTTCACTATATTGTACCTGGGCCTTTGTGGGCAACCATGCAGCTTCCCTGGCTGGGTGGGTGTTGCATAACAGTATCATCCACCCAACCCCATCCATCTGGGCCAGTGAACTTGCCCCTGAGCTCGGCTCAATGACACTGTATCACAAAGCATATCCAAAGGGACCAAGACTGGCACTATGCCCAAAGCTTCTAAAAAAAATATATATCTTTTTTTTTTAATTTTGACACCAAATTTTCAATGTAGGCATTTGACAGCTTCCCTTATAAACCTGACATGTGACATTTATAGTATATTGACACCCCCCCCCCACTTATCACCTACAGAAATTGCTCCAATCTCAACATGGATTCCTTCCTTTCTGACCTGTCCCACATTGACTGGTCTTACCCCGACACTGCCCCAGATGTCAATAAATCCCTCAAGTTCTTTATCAGGGCTGTCTCATCAGTACTTGATAAGCACACACCCCTGCATACTTGTAGAGTTAAACCAAAAACATCCCCCTGGCTCACAAATGACATCTTAGTCCTCATGTGCAAAATGGAAGAATCATGGGCCAAATGTAAAGAAAAAAAAATTGCATCTCAGACTGGAACATATATAGGCATCTAAAAAACAAATGTAAACAATTTATCCATAAAAACAAAAGCTAGTACTTAAAATCCTCAAAGTCACAGAACCTGAATGATCCCCCAAAATTCTGTCAGTCAGTCAACACCCTGATAAATGTCAGATCCCATCGATCAACAACATCCATTCACTTGGATGGCAACAACTAAACCTACCCTTCTAAATTTGCTACACTCTTTAATGATTTTTTCTGTGACCTGTCCAAATACATACCTACTAGGCACACAGATACTGGCCCCAATAAGCTACAAACTGGCCCTAAGCAGCAACTCTTCTATATTAAAAGGGTCACATGCCTAGAAGTCCGTAAATTACTCCTCACCCTTAAAATTGACAAATCTGCCAGACCTGATGGACTTATCCCTACATTGTTCAAGCTTGCTGTCCCCCAAACAGCACTACCTATTTCCAAAATCTTCAATCTATCCTTCTCCTCTAGCGCTGTGCCTGACCTCTGGAAAACATCCATGGTTATCCCTCTGCATAAAAAGGGCAAAAAGACCTTACTCAAAAATTACCGCCCAATCTCTATTCTTTCCGCTCTGACCAATCTTCAAGAAACATCATCCATCACCAGCTAGCTGAATACTTGCATCTGCATGACCTTATCTGCCCAGAGCAGCATGGTTTTAGGAAAGGTGACAGCACTGACATTGCCCTTGTTACCTTCACAGATGCCATTTACCAAGCAATGGATGAAGGTCAAGTTATTGGCTCTGATTTCATGGATATGGCTAAGGCCTTTGTTCTTGTCAACCATAACATGCTAATTTCAAAATTACTTGCACTTGGTCTTGGACCCCCTGCCCTTGTCTCATTTAAAAACTACCTGTGTCATCAGAAACAAGCAGTCAAAATTGGAAATGCCTTATCCTGGGTTAACTCTGTCTGTTGCTATTTTTTTACTGTATGTACCAACCTGCACTAAGTGTCCAATTGTATTATTCCTTGCTCTGTTCCCTTCTGCCAGGACCATCTCGAAAATGAGGTCGCTCAATGCTGAATCTGTCTGGTTAAATAAAGTTCTAATTGATTGATTGATTCAAGTGGAGTCCGATAGGGCTTTATTCTAGGGCCCCTCCTGTTTTCAGTTTTCATAAAAGCCCTTCCTATAGTATGCAAACCAGTGCATACACTCCTCTATGCAGATGACGTCATACTCTTCACCCACAGAGACAACATCTCCTCCATTAACCATTTGCTAAGCAATTGCTTCACTAGGCTCCAAGTATGGTTGACTCAAGAAAAAATTATACTTAACCTCCTGAAAATGCAGTCCATGCTATTTGGGACCCAACAAAATCTCAATAAGCTATCCCTATTGTTCAGTGTCAACACTGGAAATGGCTCCTACCTTGAAAAACTCCTTTCCTTTGGATACACCTAGTCCCTTCCCTCACATTCGAAACTCATCTGCATCACACCACCACCCTTCTACACCAGAAATTGGGTGTACTCTACAGAGTCCATCACTTTCTTATGCCGACACTATGGTCAGAGTTGCCCAGGAAAACCTTCTCCCCTCACTTGACTATAGTTTGATCGTCATTGACGTCACCAGTTAAACTGTTTTACCAAAAAAGTACACCTTATTTTATGCTATTGCAAAATTTTGCCTCTGATTACAGCTGCAGCACCCATGACTACACAGTGTTAAATACCCTAAATTGGCTACCACCGGAACTCAAAGCCAATCTAGCCCTTTCCTCCCTTATCAATAAAACCCTACATACAGGCACCCCCACACCTAGTTAGGCAGATCTCCCTTGTCAATCTTCCTGCATCTTGCTCTGCCTCTAACAACAACAACAACATTGCTGTCCCTTTGTTTTATGCCAACATGGGTTAACAGTCCTTTTGTTTTTGTGCCATCTCTATATGAAACTCAATGCTCCCTCCATTTAAAAAATACTCCACTCCCTCTACCTTCGCAAAGCTGCTGAAATCTCATTACTCCTCATTAACATGTCAGTGCTTTAGCTAACTTCTCCATCCACCTTAATGCACTCTCTCCTACTCTCCTTACAGTGGCATCTTCTCCCCTACCCTTACCCTGTAGTCATCTCCTAATTACCCCTTTCCTGCAGTGTAAACTCACCTTCTATTCCTGTACCTTTGCTCTTACAACCCCCCCCCCAGCTGGGTAGTTATTGTAGGTACCAGGTCAATACTGCACAAGACAGACAGCACAGTATTAACCACACAGTGTAGAGAATGCATGAATTCACAGCAACAGGGGTATAACAGCAGTAGAGAATTACTGCTGCCCCTGTTGCTGTATGCTTTTCTTGTGAAGGATCAAGTTACTATGTGCTGGGAACCTAGTCAAGACACTCCTATGGTGGAGTGGCTAAGACACCAGCACATGGTGGAATAGGAGACCTGGGACCATGGTTCTGTTCCCTTCAGGTCTCCCCATGCTACATCTTTTTGTGGCTTTTTTAAAAAAAAATGTTTTCCCCCCTCCTCGATGTACACAGCCCCTATGGAGCTTGTTATCTGAATTCCATGAGGTGAAGATCCCCACAAAAAACAAGGAAGCCCATGTTTTCTAATGGCATGTACTTTTGGTGTGGTCATCAATGTTTTGTCCAAAGGTATATCAGTGCACACCCTTATGCCTGTGGCATTCATTGCTGCACGGTTTTTGTTTGTGGTGAGATGACCCTGTGCCATCATTGTACATTCAGTTGTAATCGCCCTTTGGTTAATTACTGCTTCACCTTAATATATACAATGTCATCTAAATGAATACTGTAAATATTGTTACATTTATGTCATTATGTATCTCTTCTCTTGCCTGTGTTTCTGCACCTGAGTCATGCCTGAAAAAGTCTTCCATGCTAGTGTACTTACCTGGGAACAAAAGTCAAACAAATAAATAAATAAATAAATTGGCCAAAACATCATTTTACACCAGAAGTGTGAAAACTCATCTTGTCCAGGATTTAAAAAAGGGCACCACTCACATTTATGAGGTAATGGGAAAAAATGGCAATATTGAAAGTTTGGAACTTAGCAAATTTATGAATGAATGTTGAAATATTGCAACATTCATTCATAACTTGGTCTGTTTACTATATTTATATACAAAATGTTTAGCACAGGCTTTTTATGACCGCACCTCAGGAATCTAGCTGGTAAAAATGTGTAGATCCCCAGTGAAATATCAAAACATCCATGCCACAAGTTTGAAAACACTTAAATGGCAGATGCCACATTCATGAGGTGGTGTGAAAAAATGGTTATGTTGAAACTTCGGGGTCAGAATGTTGGAAATTACCAAAGTTATGCATGCGCATAGAAAAATTTCAACATATGCTCATAATTGTTGTTTTCTAATATTTTGTCCCACAATTTTCATCATAACTTCTTATGACTCCTCCTCCTCATGAACAAAGGCAATGAACATTTTCAAATCCCTCAACAAAGGTGGTTTTGGAAAGTGATCACAAAATTACCTTTTGGTCCAGATTTGCATACTTTTACCACCATTGGTCATGAGGAGAGGTCCCAAAAAGGCCATGTTGAACATTTGGTGTAAAAACATTAGAGAATGGCAAAATTATGAATGAAAGATAAAATCTCATTGAAATACATTAAACCTGACTTACCTTATTTTATTTCTTTATTTATTATACACAAGATCCTTTAGGCAGTGCCTGTTTTTAAAAAATCTAGGGTCAGCAGGTGTATTCACACAACAGAAGAGAACAGTAGTTCACAATAGTGGAGAAACATAGTATACAGTAGTAGAAAGCAAGGTATACAGTATCAGAAGGCATGGTACAGCTGGGGTAATACAAGCTACATGTCTCAAAATTAAAAACCTTTACAATATCACATAGTTACCATTGGAGATAAAATAAATATAATGCTACAATTGGTAGGTATGACACCTGAGGTCAGGAAAACTAGAAGAGGGCTTGTAAGGGGTCTATGATAGGGTATCCACAGGTGGAAGCACATTCTTTGGACTAGGCATCATTTGAAACAGCTACGGGGTTGGACTGTACAAGTGAGGCAAGCAGCTGTGATGTAAACCAAAGGAGGGAGTCAATAGATTTTAAAGTAGTGGGGATGGAGTTCCAGAGTTTGGGGAAGCTAAAAGAGAAGCAGGATTGTCCCAGGAGGGTTTTGCTATGGGGAAGGATGAGGGAGTTTTGTTCAGCACTTCTTGTAGTGTATATCAAGGCCTTGGGCTCAGGAGTGAGCAGACTCCAGGAGCAAGGTGTCCCAGTAGGGTTTTTGTGCCAGTCATATTGCAGTAGTTGTTTCCAGCAGCAAGATGTTTATTTGATCTGAGATTGGATCTACATTATGGGATCTGTTCAGGTGAGTGAGGGTGTGTGGTGGTGGGTGCTAAGTGAGAGATCTGGATTGGGTGGGTGGTGGTCAGATAAGTGAGAGACCATTTTCTTTTGTACAGGTTAAAAAAATCAATGATGGATGGTTATCTTTATTTCAGGGGAAGTTTCTGAAACTGGGGATTGGGAACCCAAGTGTCAGGCTACTGTTGGGTGTTACAGGGGGGTAGGCACCCTGGTGCCACCATGTAAATAATGGGAAGGGGTGGATGACCTGGAGGGGAGGGAGGTGAAGAGAAGTGAAAGACAGATAGATTGATAAGACAGACAGACAGATAGATAGATAGATAGACTGACACATAGACAGATATAAAGAGAAAGACAGCAGGAGACTGGCATATTACTGCTGTATTTGAACATGACTCTGGCTTTGGCTTCACATTTCAGGAAAGTCCCACTCTTCTCATACTGAGAACTTGGGTTAATGTGTCCTGGGACATTTCAGATGAGTGAGGATGTGTGTGGGTGTGTGTGTGGGGGGTGTCAGATCGGTGAGGGACTGTTTTTAATTTTACAGGTTTGAAAAAAGAGCAATAAGGATGGTTTTCTTTATTTCAAGGCACATTACAACACTGGGGATTGGGAACCCCAGTGTCGGGCTACTGTCTGGTGGCATGGGGAGTAGGAACCCTGGTGCCACCATGTATGTAATGTGAAGGGGTCCGAATAAGATGGAGGGGAGGCGGTGAAGAGAAGTGGTACTGGGGTATAGAAATATACAGTGCAGCAGATAGATAGCTAGAGATCAACAGCTAGATAGATAAGTAGGTAGAGAGAGAGAGAGAAATAGATATAGATAGATAGATAGATAGATAGGGACAGAGATAGAGAGAGACAGAGAAAGGGAAAGCAGAGGGTGCTGGGCCACTGCTTCAACAGAAGCCAGCAACACTTCAGCTGCAACTTGAGAAGTCAAGAAACCTCTGCTGTTCTCATACTAAGAATGAGGATGAACAGTTCCTTTCGCTAAGCTGGGCACCCAGGATTTTTGGGTGCACAAAAATGTTATTTACTGGCTAATTTTCAAAAAAGAAACATCAGAAGCTAGTTAAATGTGTTCAGTTTACCAAGGATCTGATTTTGCTTTTTTGGAAAATACATCATTTCTATGTATCTAAGATCAGCACATTTAATCAAAAAAAGAGGTAACAGGTAAGGGGGGGAGTGGAAGTAAGGGAAAAACATTGACAAAAGCAGGTAAATAACATGCTGAGCTTGCATATGTGCCCTTAATATAAGTTTAGATAAACATACACTACAATAAATGTTATTAACTGTACCAGTAAAAAAAGGAAAAAGAGGACCAACACAGATACACACAGAAGATGGGGGGGGGGAGGAAAACCACAAACAAACTGAGCAGGTTAATCACCTACTCAGCATATGCTTGTCAGTCATCCCCCTATGTATACTGCACATAAACTGTGAAGTTGTGAATGAAAATAATATTTAATTGTATTAAATAAGAAAAAATATTGTTCCTTCTCGTCCCTTTGTCTCAGAGTGTTAACTATTTGTTGTATTGTAAATCCTAATGTGTTGTGCCTAAAAGGTATGAAAGCTGTTGTTAAAAGTGCATCTGAACAGAAATGCTCATTTTAAACAAATAATGCAAAATAATGCACTGTGAGGATTGTAGTAAAACAATATTTTTTCCAGATATAATGTAGAAGTTTTTTTTCTTTTTTTTTTTCTTCTTGACAAACTTAAAATGGTGGTGTTACTTGAGGTTTCCGAAACATTGTCACATTCTGGGTAAATATTGCTGTCATCATGTTGTCTCCCCTTTCACACATCTGATGCCGGTAGGAAGGTGATGAAGTGGGGGAGGGGGGCAAGTGGAGAAATGAAAGAACTATGGATCCCAGTGTGACATTTCATGTACGTTTTTGCAATGTGATATTTGATAATGATGGGGACCCTGAGAAATGAGAATTATTCCAATCCCCTCCAGCTGACAGCTGTCTCCTAGTGAACATACATTAAGAAAATTCAAGTAACACTACCACTGTAGTATATCAAGAAGAAAAAAAACTTATACACTTCATCCAGGAAAAAATATTTTTTACTACAATCCCCACAGTGTCTTCTTTTACAATTTTTGTTTAAGACAAGCATTTCCGTTCAGATGCACGTCTAACAATGGCTGTCACACCTTGTATGCACAACACTTTAGTATTACCATACTGAGGTAACACTGTGACAAGACAAATGGACTAAAAGGAACAATATTTTTACCAATTTAATAAAATTAAATATTATTTTCAATTAAAAGCCCTATATACTAATATCAAGTCAGTAATCAAATGTTTTGTTTAGAACAAGCTGCTTATTTAGCTACCCTTGCCCTGTACTGAGTGCAGAATAAGCTACAAACCATGGAACTTTATTTAAGCAATATACCCCGACAGGGTGTGGGTACACTAGAGGATTTACAATGTCTGGTGTGGTGAGGTCCCGAGGCACAGCCAAGGGACTTAACCACACCAGAAGTGGTAAATCCTCCAGTATACCCACTCCCTGGAGGGGTATATTGTGATTAAACTAAGGCCCAGCTTGTTTATTTCACAAAAATAAAAATTAAAACATCTGTTTGTTTTAAAAGTTGCTGCTCGTTTGTTTTTCCATTGCAATGGTACTGCTCGGATTTTTTTGCAAGTTCTGCCCATGTGCCGGAGGATCGCAGATTTCAACTGCCACTGTTCCAAATTTTTTTCAGCTTCTGTGCTATCAAGAGAATGAACTGCATTTTCTTTCTTTTTTTCTTTCCGGTGCTTCATTTTTTCAGAATGGTGCGGCAGTTTTTCTGAACTTTTCAGGCTAATGACAGGCTATCAGATGTGGGGTAAGGACAAGGTAATCTCGCTGTCATCTGTGTGTTTGGCAGTGCTGTGTTTGTGAGGAATGGAGGGATTTGCCAGGGAGTTCCTGATGCGGCTGAGTGGTGGCTGGCACTATTTCCAGTGGGTATTCTGGAGGATTTACAATGCTGGAAAGGTGCCAGCCAGCCAATCAAAATGCAGGATTCTCTCTTTTAATTTTTTTGCCTGTTGTATAATTGTGGATTTGCAACAGCTGTTGCCAATATGTAAATAAGGTCCCTAGGTTTGCAGCTTATACTGCACTTAGTATAGGGCAGCTAACATTAAAATGGTCTATATTGCTCTACATAACCCCCAAAAAAGCTGACTCATCTTGTAATTCATTGTGTGGTCTTGCCTGTTTACTACTGCTAGCCAGCCCAGTGGGCTGCTGCTATTGTTTCTCCTTGACCTCTGACTGACACTGACCAAACAATACTATGCAGTTCCAAACAGAACAAACGCCACAGTGGCAGTGCAGGGTTGGTGCTGAAACACAAAAAGGGCAGCCAGAGCCAGCCCTTTGTAAGCACACCAAGTTCAAAAGAAGCATACTACTCCAGACCACACCGTCAATTAAAAATCACTCGGAGGACCACCAGAAACGTTTTATATCCAAAGTGCTTTAATGTGCTTTAATTTGAACACAAGTCCTGAGGAGGGCTAGAATAGCCAAAGCATTGGGGCAGGTAGCCGTAGCTCAGGCTGAGACTGTTTAAACTTTGTATTGTGAGGACTTGAATTCACTTAAAGCACATTAAAGCACTCTGGATATAAAATTATTCTGGTGGTCCTCCAAGTGAATTTCCATTATTTACTGACCATAACTAACCCAGGCATTTTCACTGCCAGTGGTACCACTCCTGCACCCTCAGTTGTCATGTTGTTGGCTGAGTTCAACCCTCACCCATCCTAGGCAGTACTTCTCAGTGAGATGGAGTACACTCCTCATTACCACAATAGTGAGCAACATCACATCCATCTTGTCTCAGCCATGCCTGGGCTAGAAAAACAGTTTACCTATTCTGTCTATTATGCTCCCCATTGTTCCTTTCCCTCCTGTCACGGTTGCTGACTCACAGCCACTGTATTCAAAGCAGCAGCTGCCACACACAATACCTTTATCCTCAGACCTGGTCCTCACTTTCTGGCACAACTGACACCCCATCGCCACCTCCTCCTACATAGACTCGGTACTGAGTCCATACTCTGTCCTCCTCCATCTGTCACTTTCTAGTCTCTGTCAGTATGGCTGGTGACCATAAGGTTGCATCCTGCTGGGGGCATGATGAGTCCCAGACCAAGGCAACTCTGGCAACCTCATTGACTGCTGGAGGGTTGGCAGTGGGTGAACTAGGGGTGCATGTCTTTTGCTGCTGCTAGCGGAACAAATCAAAAAGGTATGTAGAAAAGGAAAGGTGGTCATCGTGAGGGATTTCAATTTGCCGGGGGTTGACTGGAGCACTCCAGTCACCTCCAGTGCTAGGCAGCAAGTGCTCCTGGATGCAATCCAAGATGGTCTTCTGACACAGTTGGTTACTGTACCTACAAGGCTAAAGAACATTTTAGATTTGGTATTGTCGAATGGGGAGGCAGTGAGGGAAATAAAAGTAGAGGACCCACTGTCTGACAGCGATCACTAAACAGTGTGGTTTAATATCATGATGTGTGCGGAGCCAGGGAAATTGGTTACTCGGGTGGTAAACTTCAGGGGGGTGGACTTTGGAAGGATGCAGGAGGTACTGAAAGGGAAACTAGAGGGCATAAGGCATGAGATGGACGTGGAGCTGAAATGGGATATTATTAAATGAGGGGTTAGAGAGGCAACAGAAACCTGCACCAAAGAAGCAGAGCAAGAAAACCATGCTGGTTGAACAGCAAAGTTGTGGAGGTGGTGAGGGCAAAATGAGTGGCTCACTAGAGGTTTAGGAGGACAGGGAAGGAAGTGGACAGGGAGGAATATGCAAGATGGTCCAGGGAGGTGACCAGAAAAGTGAGAGAAGCCAAGGCCCAGAGGGAGCTGAGATTAGCACAGGGAATTAATGGGGTGGAGAAAGACTTCTTCATATACATCAGGGAGAAAAAGAAAGTGCAAGGAGAAAATATTGAGTCTAAAAAGGTGTGGGGAGTGAATGGAAAAGGGGGAGGAGCAGGCAGAATCACTGAATAAATACTTTTGTTCCATGTTCACAGAGGAAAAAGGGGACCGCTACCAGCATGGGCTGGGAGGGTGGGGACAGGAGGAGAGGAGGTAATAGATGGAAGAATTGAGGCAAGTAGAGTCCTAGAGGGACTGAGGGCACTGAAGATAGACAAGACACTAGGGCCAGATGGTATCCACCCCAGAATGCTGAGGGAGATGGCGGAGGTGTTGGCGGAGCCGCTTGCGGATTGGCGGATCTGTACAGCGCCTCCCTGGAGTCGGGATGTATGCCACTGGACTGGAGGATGGCACATGTAGTGCCATTACACAAGAGCAGGCCAAGGGATGAACCGGGTAATTATCGTCCGATAAGTCTCACATCCCTAGTGTGCAAAGTCATGGAAATGATACTAAAGGAAAGACTGGTGTTGTACCTGGAGGACAATGGCCTCCAGGATGTGAGGCAGCATGGGTCTGTTTCAGGGAAGTCTTGTCAAACCAACCTGATACAATATTATGACTGGGTGACAGGTGAACTGGATAAGGATCATGCAGTGGATGTTCTTTACTTGGGCTTCAGCAAGGCCTTTGATTCAGTGCCTCATGAGTGGCTTGGGGGGAAGCTAACTGGTGTAGGAGTAGGGGAAAAAATGATAAACTGGATTACAAGTTGGCTGAGTGGGAGGCTGCAATGGGTGGTGGTGAGAGGGGAACTCTCAACTCCAAGGCCGGTGACAAGTGGGGTGCCACAGGGCTCTGTGTTTGGGCCAGTATTGTTTGGGCTCTTCGCATCAGATATTGAACATGTGTTGGTGAGCAAGGTAAGTCTGTTTGCTGACGACACCAAGATCGGAGCAGTGGTGGATGGAGAGGAGGGGTTGAAGCAGCTGCAGGGGGACCTAAATAAGCTAGAGGAGTGGTCAGAGAGGTGGCAACTGGGGTTCAATGCAAAGAAGTGAAAGGTTATGCACTTTGGGGTTAAGAACCCAAGGAGAGAATACTGGCGGGGGGGGGGTTAAGCTGGGGATCACAGAGGAGGAGAAGAACCTTGGGGTAATGATAACAGGGACTATAAACAACACTGCCCAGTGCAGGACAGTGGCTGCAAAAGTGAACAAAATGCTGGGGTGCATAGTGAGGGGATTTTTGTCCAGGCGAAGTGAGGTGATCTTGTCCCTCTACAAATCGCTGGTTAGGCCACACTTAGAGTATTCTGTGTAGTTTTAGAGGCCATACCTAAAGTGTGATATCAGGCTGCTGGAGGGGGTGCAGAGGAGGGCAACAAAGGTTATATGTGGAATGGAGGGGGGAGACTATGACAGCAGGCTAGGAGACCTCAATATGTACACCCTGGAGGATATAAGGGACAGAGGGGACATGATAGACATTCAAGTATCTAAGGGGAATCAATAAGGATGGGGCAGATGAGGAATTTAAGTTAAGGAGGGGGAGGGTCACCAGGGGTCATGGGCTAGGATGGAGGGAAGATTTAGGAAGGAAATGAGGAGACACTATTTCACAGAGAGGGTGGTAGCAAAATGGAACTCCCTACCAGAATGGGTGGTATCATGTAAATCCATGAACAGCTTCAAAATGGCATGGGACAGGGAATAGGGGAGAGTGAGGGTGGGGGGTGGCAGTGGGATGGCAAAAGGGAGGGGGTTTGGGGCAGCTGCAAACTAGGGGTTTTGGCTGCGCACTCGAGCAGACTTAGATAGACTGGGTGGTCTGTTTCTGCTGGCACATTCTCATGTTTATATGTTTGTACAATGGTGACTGACACCAACAGTAGCAGTCAGGCAGATGACTGATATCAAGTCTTTCTGGAAAGGAAAGCAGCAGGAAGGAAAGGAAAGGAAAGGAAAGGAAAGGAAAGATTATTTTTTTTGTCTGCAGTTTGACGTAACAAGATGATCCCCCCATTACAAAAAATGTCAGTGAGGGTGTCAGCAGGAAGGCAGAAAAAAAAATGAAACAAGGTGTGGACAGTACAAGCCTAATGTCTTTGTACTTGACACAGACCAGGATGCTATTAACATCCCTAGCACCTAGTGCCAGTTGACCCCTAGGGGTCTATGACAGTTCGAACAGTCATGGACCTTTACTGTTTGCAGTCTTTTCAGTTTGAACAGTAAAGTTTGAACTGTAAAGTGCTGCAAATGGTTATTTTTTGATCACTTGATCCTTAACTGGGCGAGTGATGGGCAATATGATTCCTGCCCTAAACTGTTTTAAATAATAATACAATAAAGGATCTAAGCACGTGACTGAGACCTAAATACACCTTTGGGTCATTCCATAGGAAGTAGCATGTCTTTAGATATCAGTCTGTAGAACAGAAAAAACACAAGATGGCAGACAGCACAAACAGCATTTCTCTGCAGATGAACAGTAAATCCTTAAAGAGCTGCTGACACAGTCTATGGTGCTTCCCATTCTGGGCATGTATGTATGATGTCTGCTTGATCTGCAGTGTCTGTCTTTAAGTATGGTTCTGTTTAAATACCTTAATTTGGCAATTTTTTATCTTCTTTGTGCAATGCGCACTACCGCAGTGTTGTAGCGCTAACGCTCCTGCCATGTGCCATCATGACATCAGGTTGGGGAGAGTTATCGGCATCGTGGTTTTGCGCTTCTGTTCTGTAGCGGAAAAAAGAAGTGTTTTGTGGAGATCATGCCATGGTCTGTGTCCTGCTGTGCGATGGTATACTTTGGCATGAAATACCCTCTTCTGAATGCTGTCATGATTTAAAATAGAAATTAGAATTGCATCATGAAAACGGAGTTACTCGTAGTCCTAATCTGTCAAACTAAGCGTAGTGGAGTACATCGTGGCATTTATTAGTGTATTTGGTTGGGACAGATGAGACGCACATTTTATTTTCCCAGTTCATGGCATGAAGTGTAGTTTCATGCTGTCTGCATAGCTTCAGATGACTGAGTCGAGGTTGCAGTAGAGAGGTCTGCTAGAACTGGGTTCAAATCCTGGTAGGTGAGCAACTGTGAGCTATGCTGTTTTCTGCTGTATGGATCTCTGTGTATATGTGTGTGTGCGCGCGTGACTGCAGGTGATGGTGTGTGTGTGTGTGTGTGTGTGTGTGTGTGCGTGTGTTGAGAACCAGCTGGCATGCAGATCTTATTGTTTATCCAAAAATGCACTGAGGTTTGGTCCTTCTAGCGGTCAGCTAGAACCGGGTTCAAATCCTGGTAGGTGCGTAACTGTGAGGTATGCTGCTTTCTGCTATATGGATCTCTTTATGTGTATATATGTGTGTGTGTGTGTGTGTGTGTGTGCACGTGACTGCAGGTGATGATATGTGTATGTGTGTGTGTGTGTGTGTGTGTGTGTGTGTGTGTGTCTGTGCGCACACGTGTGTGTGTGTTTGTATGTTTTGAGAACCAGCTGGCATGCAGATCCTTATTGTTTATCCAAAAATGCACAGAGGTTTAGTCCTTCTAGCGGTCAGTTAGACCGGGTCCAAATCCTGGTAGGTGCAAAACTGTGAGGTATGCTGCTTTCTGCTGTATGGATTTCTTTAGGTGTATATGTATGTGTGCGTGCGTGACTGCAGGTGGTGTGTGTGTGTGTGTGTGTGTGTGTGTGTGTGTGGCGGATGTGATATTGTCCGTGGATGACGATTGTATGGGTGTGGTGAATGGGCCTCTATTGAGCTTTTTGTGTGAGATTATGTGCTTTACATCTGTTCGTGTGTCGGTGTCTGTCAGAGGTTTTATTCCTGTGCACATAATTTTATGGTGTTAATAAAACATGCATAATGTATAAATAATTAACATATTTTGTTTTTATGCGTTACAGAAACACTGGCTAACAGATTCATCATGTATACAGTTAAATAATGTGTGAAGGCCTTACAGTGCTGCCCTTCTCTAAGAAAAAAAATGCAGCATTGTATCGGCATTGCTATTATTTAACATGTTAATTACACAGATGCATTGAAGTTCACACCTCAGACTTACCTAAAAGACCATCAAATATTTTCATGTTATCAATGAGTCTGGTGTACAATTACTACCACATTTGCAAATTGTAAACAGAAAAAAACTTTCCCAAGTAGAATGCTCGGAATCCAACAGAGAAAGGTAATACATTCTGACTTCATATTAAATTAAACTGACAATGAAACTGCTCTTGAATGCATGTTATTGCAACAAATGTTCTTACGAATACACTGTCACTGAAATATCAGTCATATAGTGATTTAATTATTTGCTGTAAAGTATATTATGATGTTATCGTATTCTGTTACATTTTGTTTGTAAATGTCAGCGGCTCAGTAGGTAGCACACTCGCCTCTGAGGCCGGGAGATCAGAGGGCTGTGGGTTCAGTTCCCACATCTAGCACTTGGGTTAATATCCCAGTACTGACACTGCAGTGCAGCATGAGAGGGGTGCTGCACTTCTGAGGTGCGTCTTTCGGATGAGATGTTAAACCGAGGTCCCATCTGTCTGGATTGGTGGTACTTCAGGTGGATGTTAAAGATCTCATGGCACTTATCGAAAAGAGTAGGGGAATTTTTTATTTAAATAACAAAACAAATCAATAAAAAACAGTGTTGCCTCACACAAAAGAAAAGTACAAATCATAACAAAAGCAAATAAGTATTACAATCATACATATCAAAAGGGTTTGTCTAATACAGAAGTGAAACTCAAATCTAATCCCATGACAAAAGGGACCCCCCCCCCACAAAAAAGTAGGGGAAATTTTTATCCACAAAATAAAGGAAATAAAATACATACTTAATAGTGTTACTGCACACAAAATCATAAGACAAACTTAAAATAAACAAAAAATAAAAATAAACATGTCATCAAGCATACAATACAAACTTTCATTTATAAAATCCCAAAATGGAAAAGCTGACACCCCCACTAAAAGAGTAGGGGAAAAATTGTTTTCAAGGAACAAAAAGCAAAGTAATACAAAAAACAGTAGTACCTCAAAAAAGGAAGAAAAAAATTACAAATCATAACAAAATAAATAAGTAGTACAGTCATACATCAGAAATGGCTGTCTAATACAGAAATACTAACTGGAAACAAATGCACACCATAAAACTACAGAATGGAGATCGGACAAAATTATATAAATTGTTATGAAACAGAAATGAAAACAGTATTATATACAAAAAAGACCAATATCCTATTCTTATTTAAAAAAATTATAGAAAGAAAATAATTAACTATCAGGTACAAAGAAAGTATCATGTTCACCCAGTATCCAGCCAAGACATATGTCTCCACCATAATTTATAAAGATCAGGGGAGGCTGTATTGTGCTCATAGTCTCTCCATCTAAAAATCTCTTTCTGAACCATTGAAAACACAAACACTAGACAATACCTGCTGTCTTAAAGTTAATGCGCAGCGGGCTTGCCATAATTGAAACTTGACATGTCCCATAAATAACAATAATGTCCCAGAGTCAAACTGGACCCATGCAGCTGGTAAAATGTTCCTAACCCACGCATCCGGATCCTCCCTCTGAAAAGGCCCAGAGACCCAATATTTATGAAAAGAAGTCCAAAATCCAACCACATAGGGACAATCTATGAACAAATGCTGCATACTCTCAACCACCCCACTACACGTGATCAATTCTAGGACACATTGTTTCCTACACCTTATGCTTCATGTTCCTTTTAGCCCCAATTTTTGGTGGGTGCAAAGCCATATAAAATCCCACATAAATGTTGGAATTCGGGGACACGAAGAAAACTAGTCATAATTTGTATATTAGCTGAGGAAGTATCATAAACCAGGGTTCCTCATGGAACCAGGTTATCAACAACCAGTCATATACCATTTTCCGAGTGCCAGTAGTCAGATAGCGATAAGGCAATTCCCAGAGTTTGAGTTTACCACCACATCCTTCCAACAATTAGCTAAAAGAAAATTTTCACCTGTTTAGAAAGGGAGCCTGAAGAGGCCCACTGTGTTAATAGGGATCCAAACTCATCCATAACCCAGGGGCACCATAATCTAATCTCATTATGAGCCAATGGGACAATATTGTGAAAAGAAAGGTAACATGAAAAAAATTATTGGATTAATCATTCCCAAGCCTCCCTGGGTGATAGGTAAATAGGTAATCCCTCTTTTAATAGGGTTTAGGCGACTCCCCCAAAGACACTGGAAAAATACACTATACACTGAAGTTTCCAGTATCTTTGGGATAGGAAATACTGCCGACAAAAATTGAAACAATGGTAACAGATGTGATTTTATCATATATATCCTTTTACATTTAGACATATGCCAAGAATTCCATTTTGTTACCAAACCTTGTGCAGTACAAATTTTTTCTTCCCAATTATAAAACTGGGGATCAGGACTACCAAAAAAAATACCCAAAATTCGAATATAGGAGGTCACTACTGGAAAATGCCATATTGAACTCCATACTGTACCGTCACAACCAATGGATAAAATACTACATTTCTGGTAGTTGATTACAGAACCAGTTACTTCTGAAAACACTCTCAACTCATCTTGAGCCAAAAAGGCTGATGATTTGTCTGCCAATATTAAACACAAATCATCTGCATAAGTAATAGTTTTGATATGTAAATCTATACTACTCATGGAGAGACCCATTATATCGTCCTGTTTATTCAATCTGTATAATAATGGGTCCAGAGACAACAAATAAAGGACAGGACTTAGAGGACAACCCTGCCTCACCCCTCTATTGACTAAAATCTTACCTCCTATCCATCCATTCATACTAGGAAATAAACAAATGTGTTTATAGCATATTTGCAACCATAAAATAAACTTATCTGGGACCCATATTTAGAAAAAACTGCCCACATATAGGTATATTCAACCCTATCAAAAGCTTTAGATTGATCTATACTAACTAAATGTCCTAATAATTCCTGAGTAGTGCCTTTATGCAGAATTTCTCTAATAAGAATCAGGGCATCCTGTATCTTACATTGAGGTACCCACTAAACTGTGTGGGGTGAATTATATCATTTACGTATTCACCAATCTATTCCTAATACCTTCATCAAGATTTTACTATCGGTATTTAACAAAGTGATTGGTCTCCAATTTTTAAATCTTCTTTATTTCCATCCTTGAATAAGAGAACTAAAACTCCTTCATACATACTGGGTGGTAAAACTCCTGTACTAAGAGCATCATTTAATACTACCACAAGTTCATCCCCTAGTACTTCCCATATTACTTTATAAATGGCATGTGATAGGCCATCAGACCCTGGGGACGTTCCTTTAGAAAGGGTCCAAATAACTTGCTTAAGTTCTGCAGCAGTGATAGGAGAAACTAAATTTCGACCACACTCCTCAGAAATATGAGGGCGGTCACATCCCTTCAACCAGTCTGATATTGCAGCAATTGACAAATCAGTACTTGTAAAAATTTTGGAAAAATACCTCCCAATTTCATTCAATATAGCTGGGTTGTCTGTGACCTTCGTACCATTAGGGAGCTGCAAGGCCTCCATAATTCTCTGTTCCCGAACCTGAGCCAGGGTATCAAAAGGAACGGTATCAGACTTTTTTCCAAAAACCCGGTACCACTGCTGTTTGATCACCCCCTGCATCAGTTCTTTTTGGAAAACTGATAATTTATTTTTAAGAATCTTATTAGCACCCAAATCACCTTTACCCTCTTCATAGTATTGGGCCACCAAAATCCGAAGCTGTGCTCTAAGTTGCCACAAAGTGTGTTTTTTAAAAGAACCATTAAGCCTCCCCACTGACTGGAAATAAGAACGAAAATTACGTTTCGAATCTTCCCACCACTGATTTTTATCCTCATAAAGGAAAAACACAGATTTCCTAGCTTTCATGATATATTGAAACCCTACCTGTACCATGGGTAAATCTAACAAGGAAATATTTAACTTCCAGAACCCTGGACCCCGCCTTTGTTCAGGTAGATTTCCTACTATCAAATCTAACATACGATGATCAGAAATTGCCACATCACTAACTACAACTTTACGAATGCTAAAACCAGCGGAAATAAAGAAATAATCAATCCGCGATGTGCGAGGGGCCACAAGCATATGTGTGGGAAGCTCCTATATTACCAGACCCAAACACATCAATGAGACCTACCTCAGAAATGAGTTTCAACAAACAAGAGACATCACAATATTGTTTTTTCCCCAAATATATTACTTCCACTCTGAGGGAAAGAGCAATTAAAATCCCTTCTAAAAACAACCGGCATACTAGTAAACAAAAAAAGGTTGTATGGTGCGAAAAAGCCTTACCCTTTCATATTTTAATTGGGGTGCATATATGTTTATTAACCTCATAGGTAAATTTTTCCAAACAATATCTAACATGAGAACCCTCCCTTCCAAAATTTCTAAATGCCTAATTATTTTTACCAGAGAAAAAAACAAATCCCTACCCCTGAACACTGTTCAGACCCCTGTGACCAGTAGCTATCCCCACAACCAACCCACAGAGGCCGCCTCAAAAGACCTGGAGAATGCAGGCGGACGTCTTGAAAAATATACAATCTAAGTCAGATTGTAAAAAAAGCCCATATGTAGCCAGCCTTTTAAATTCGGACTGGATACTATTTACATTTAAAGATGCGATGTGAAACTGATAACGAAGATCAATCATAACTCAAAAAAATGAAAAAGAAGACACCTCAGTTTATTTTGCTAGAGGCCCGGGTAATCCTACCACTAGTTTTAGGCCCGGAGGTACCAACCCGCGGTCCACCTGGATCCAATAAATCCCCTCCCAAGAGCAGACTTCCTGCCACTTCAGTATGTTCTGTCTCTGATCTGAAGAAACATCTCAATACCTCATAAGTATTCGTCTCTTCCAAAGGTTCAGATGTTTTTCAAACCCTTGGCCTAACACCCTTCCCCCTCTCTGGACGAACCACAACAAAATCTTGAGAACTAGGTAAAGGATCTGACGAAATAATCGTCCCCAACTTTTCCTGTGCAGCGGACTGTCTAAAACACCCTCTGTTTCAACAACCAAAATGGGGGGGGGGGGTCCACATTCAGGTATCTGCGGCATATGTCTTTTACCAGGAGGTTGGGGCCCAGAAAACACAGTGGGGGAAATAGCCTCTTTAATATAATAATCCTGAACTCCAAAATCAGCATTTTCTGTGTTCCTGGCTGCCCAAGGACAGTCAGTAAACACATGACCCACCTCCTCACAAAGGTTACATTTGGGGTCTTGAAAACAATGTGCACTAACATGGCCTAATTCCCCACAATACGTACATTTCAATACCTCACATGTAGTACTAATGTGTCTTGTGGATCCACATTTAAAGCACATCCTAGGCTGCCCAGGATAAAACAGAAACCCCTTATCCTGACCTATGAAAAAACAATTAGGCAAATGAATAACATCCTGCTCCGTTTGGTGTAATTTAATCCTAAACTTCCAACCCCCAGTCCAAAAACCTTCATCATCCAAAATTGGGGAAGGATTTCCTTGAATAGTACATCATTTTTCTAACCAGTACACCACATCAGTTATATTAACCCCCTCATTGCGAAAAAGAATAGTAATTACCCTAAAAGGTTGTTTAGTCAAGGGTATCACCAGAAAATCTATCCATAAAGGGTTAGTTTTTAAATTTGAAAATCTACACCAGAATTTCTCTAGCAAAGCTGGAGTACGAAAACTAACATCAAAAGTACTTTCTCCTGGTGCATGGATTAAGGCATAAACCTCTGAAGGGGAAAACCCCATGGACTGTTTAAGCAAGATTTTCCCCACATGAAAGCGATCAGGTGTCGACTCCTTCTGTCCACATATCAGCCTTACTGCATTTCTACGTTTCACCATCGATAGTTTTATGGAAGTGGCTTGCATAAATTGGGGGGGCCTCAACAGACACCTCTGGTTCCCCTGGTGAAACAGTCCTCTGATCAGATTGTGAAGAATCCAAGTTACCCCACCCCTGTTGTTTTCCGAAACTCCAGAGGCAACAGTACCTGAAACAGCAAATGTCCCTCCTGAATCCATCATAGGAGAGAAAGCAATGGATTTGTTGATCCTACCGTAAACAACCGGGTCTGGCTGCCAGACTCCTTGTGCAGGGACATCCATCTGGCTGAGGAGGCGCTTTTCGGCGACCAGCCGGCGTCATCACCTCGCTCCAGTCACGTTGTGGGGGCCTTTCTTCCTGGTCTGGAAGTGGATTACCATGCTCTACAGTCACCAACACCTTCAAGGACCCAAAGAGTTCTCGATAGCGGAGAAACCGCTGAACATTTTCTTTACGGTCGTCATCTCGCTGTGCTAGCAAATCATCCAGCTGCTGTTTAATTGAACCAATTCCTCTTCTAAACACTGTTTTTTGGTGTAAATCAAGTATGTCTCCGACTCTATATTAGAAATGGTATCGCAGGGCGATAAGCTGGCCACCCCTCCGGTGCTCCCCCGCCCGCATCTCTACAGAGACAGATACTTCAGTTGCAATATCCATTCCAAGCAGCTCCACTGATTCTTCATCCACCAACCTCACTCTTCCAGTCTCCTCCTCCGCCATCTTGGTCCCACCAGAAAATGGGTCCCCCCTGCTCACATGAAGCAGGAAGTAGGGGAATTTCCCCGGTGCCCTGGCCAAATTTCCCTCATTCACTAAAAAAAAAAAATACAACAGACAGCTTAATCTGGTTCAAGGTCAGTTGGCATTCATCTGTATCCCCCTTCCCTGGGTCGTGCCTGAAAATAGGCAGGATTTGCCTAGTGCACTTACCTGGTCAACAAAAACTAAATAAATAATAAATATATAGGCATACATATGTTGATACAGTACTGACTATTTGTATGTTATGTGTTCCAGGTTGTTAGTCAGCTTCTTCAGGGGAAATGCACCACAGACATGGCATCCAGTGCCTCAGAAATGGATGAATCACATGAGGTTTGCTCTGCAGATGAGAATGCAGAAACTGATAATATTTCTACCGCCAGTAGATACAGTGACTTTGGTACACAACTGTCAGCATGGGAGTTGAAGTGCATGTCAGATAAGAAAATACAGGCGCATATTGTTGATTCACATAAAGGTAGCTCTCCCTATTTATTATAACATGTTCAAAACAATGTTGTCTCCATTGCGTCTTAATTTGGATAAATGTAATGCATTGTAAGTGAATGATAACACCCTTAGCAGTACATACCAGTTGTGCACATTTGCTCATCCAGTATTATCTATGTAAATAATAGTGGGTGAGGTACCGTGCAGAAATAGTGAGTAGTGCCACAGATGGTTTCTATTTCCATTCGATATCGATAGTGGAGATCTAGACTTTACTGGGAAATTCCAACCACAATGTTGAGGACGACACTGGTTTTGCATAAAATAGTACATCAGGTATTTCTCATACTGACATTTGAGTATTGTTATGTTTCTTATCACAATTATACTCACACTTTCAGTGTGTAAAAGACCGTGAATGATGTTCAACCACGGAAGAGTACAGTCTCATTCTGTGACATTTTAACAGAGCCTCCAGATCATCCTGTAAGGCCACCCTCCCTTCATCCTCATCCACCACTTCACCCAGCTTTGAGTCATCTGCAGAGAGACTCATTTAATTCCTGATCCCCTTTCCTTATGTCTGAGACATAGGCGTTGAACAGGAGTGGCCCCAGCACTGACTCCTGGGGCACTCAACTATTAACCCACAAGGTTCATCTGACATGATCTTCCTTGGACAAAGCCATGCTGCCTATCGTCCAAATACCCATTTTGGTCCAGTAACCCCCCCCAGCCTATCCTTGATGATACCCTCCATCATGTTGCCGACCACCAATGCCAAGTTAATGGGACTGTAATTTCACACCTCTTCCCTTGTCCCCCCTTGTGGATCGTCATGACATGGTCCACCCTCCACTCTTGGTGCACCCATCCAGACCTCATAGAGATGTGGTAAAGCTGTGCCAGGAGGACTGCCAGGACATCCGCCAGTTCTCTCAGCATCCTGGGATGTATCTCATCTGGCCCAGGTGCTTTCTCCATCTGAAGGGACCTGAGAGCTTCCCTTACTCTCTCTACTGAAATTTCAGCCTCCACCTCTGCCCCCTTTGCACCCTGTACAACTGTACCCCTCTGCCTGTTCTCCCATCTCCTGTGCCCAACCATCCCCATCCTTATCATGCTGATCTGCCCCTTTACTTTCCTTTTGTCCCCTATGTATCTACAGAACCCCTTGTCCCCTGTCCAGATCCCCCTGGCCAAGGACTGCTCCTTTTTTGCCTTACCTGCTCTCACCACCCTGGTGACTCTCTTGGCTGTTCGGTCATAGTCCCCTGATCTGTTTCACTCCTTGAGGGCTTGAAGTACCTATAGGTTGCATTTTTGTCCCTCACCACCCCCTGAACCTCCCAGGTCCACCAGCAGGGTTTTCTGGCCTTGCCACACTTGTGGATTTCCCTTGTGCAGGATCTGGTAACCTCCTGTATTCCCTCTCCTAATGATCTCCCACCTGCTGTCGGCATCCATATGCAGCCTTATCCTGCCCAAACAATCTTTAAGGAGCCTTCCCATCTCCCTGAAGTCTGCACCCCTACAGTCAGTTACTATCATCCTTGTTCATCTTTCCTCAGCCCCTAGGTCCAGGAAGAACCAGACTGTTGCATTATCACTTCACGCAAATGGGTCCCTCACCTCTAGGACTGTAATCTGATCACTGTCCGGCTGGACAATGGCCAGTGTCTGGCCCTCCCTAGTTGGCTCACTCACCTGCTGGGTCAGTCAACATGTCCTGGGAAACATCCAGCAGCCTCTGCTCCTGGCTACTAGTGATGACATAGTCCCCCAGTCTGTTGAAAGCATGTCGTGGTCCCCCATTACCACTACCCTTCCCTTTTCCACACTACAGTATCCCTCGAGATGAGTTGCTCATCCTATATTGTTTATAGTTTATAGTATTGTGTGCAATATGCATTTCTGAGTTACTTTGATTTAAAAATTATATTGACTTGTGCAGTATCGAGAGGTTTTAGAATGTATTGTACTACAGTAGGGTACAATCAAATTCCATGACCTTTGATCTGTATTACAACTGCATTTGAAATGTGATGGAATTCTACCCTGAATAACACTCCACTATACACTATAAGGTGGATAGGTCATGTTTCCATTCAAATTGGTAAATGACAGATAGTACGGAGGAGAACTGTGTTGAAGACATCCTGTAGCACTGCTGAATTTGTACAATGATGCTTTGCGATGTTGAGCCAGCAATTATGTTTTCAGAATTACTGTATTATGAATCTCAAAACAGGTTCACTCGCTCAATTAAGGAATCATTCAAATATATGCACCCATGGTAGTTCGATTTATGGTAAGTTAATCACCTCATACTGGTGTCATTGCACTCGGCTGCGCTTCTTGCCAGATCACTCACCTAGCTGCTGAATATCAGAGTGTTGATATAACACCTGGTCATAGTTTATAGCTTAATTGACTGACATGAACTATTTGACACCATTAAGATATACAAAATTGCTCTAAGGTGCATTCATAGACATTATAGGAATTCAGACAATCCCTCCACAATCCCAAGAGATGGACAAACAGTATGAGCTCCTTACCGATGACATTCAAGAAGACATCATCTCGCATGACATCAGTGTCAGTGGCTCAGTAGGTAGCACACTCATCTCTGAGGCCAGGAGATCAGAGGGCTGTGGGTTCAGTTCCCACATCTGGCACTTGGGTTATTATCCCAGTATTGACACTGTAGTGCAGCATGAGAGAGGTGCCGTCTTTCGGATGAGACGTTAAACTGAGGTTCCATCTGCCTGGATTGGTGGTAGTTCAGGTGCATGTTAAAGATCCCATGGCACTTATCGAAAAAGAGTAGGGGAATTTCCCTGGTGTCCTGGCCAAATTTCCCTCATTCACTAAAAATACCACCAACAGCTTAATCTGGTTCAAGGTCAGTTGGCATTCATCTGTATCCCCCTCCCCTGGGTCGTGCCTGAAAGTAGGCAGGATTTGTCTAGTGCACTTCCCTGGTCAACAAAAACTAAATAAATAAATGATTTTTGTTCCGTGCATAGCGACGATGAAATGGAATATGAGGATGACACTGGTTCTGATTACATCCCTTCATCCCCCAATTTTCCAAAAGAGGATGATGACATTGAAAACAGTGATGAAGAGGATGGACAAGATGCCGATGTAACAATGTCACTTGATGATGAAAAGCCTGCACAGACATATACAAAATACATTATTTTTGAATCTTGTTTAAAAAGACTACTCACATTGTGCCACTGTCCAGACTGTGGGCATACGTCCATGAAGTTTCACAAGAAGATTGTGGGCACCATGCTTATACTTGAAGCAAAATGTTTGTCTTGCAGCACAGTAACTGTGTGGTGTAGTCAAACATACATTGCTCGTATACCAGCAGGCAACATACGGCTTTCCTCTGGGATTTTGTTTGCTGGTTCAACCGTGTCAAAGATACTAAGAGTACTATGTCAAATGGGAGTGCAGTGTTACTCCACTAGAAGCTTCTTCTGTCCCCAAAGTGGCATATTACTTCCATCTATATCAAGGGTGTGGCAGCACAAACAATGATGGTTGGTGGCAGCACTCCAGGAGGAAAATAGAGACCTTATCTGTGGAGGTGATGGCAGGGCAGATAGCTCTGGACATTGTACCAAGTATGGCACATACTCCTGCATGGAACTGCAAGCTGGTGTTTTCCTTGAAGTCAAACTAGTCCAGATATGTTTATTGCAATCACACAAAATTCATCCATCTGTTACTTGTGTGATACTATTGATTTCTTTGAACATTATATAGCTTTTTGTTAAGTGGTCATTTTTATTTGCCTGTCACAGAGCAATGAGTCTGGTGGAAGCAAACAAATGGAGCTTGAAGGACTAAAAAGGTTTGTTGAAAGTGTGTCAGACTGGGGTCTGAATATCGGAAGCCTTGTTACAGACAGACATGTTCAAGTAGCATAGCGGGTGTGTGAAAATCTCCTCAACACGGAACAGATATGACAGCTGTCAGGTTGCAAAACATAGTGTTAGGCATAAGTAAATATCACTGTATTTACATAGTTTGTTGACAGTACTAAAAGAAAATATCCATGACAAGTACTGTAACAATCAGTGTCTGTTGCATGCCTTCCTGTAAGGATATACCAATACACCATTGTGCTTTCTATTGCTCATAATGCGGTTTCCAGTACTGACTCTGCAGTGCATCACTGCTGTGCCTGAACACTGTTCATAAACAGAAGTGATTATCAGCATACTGTGACTTTTGCGACATGGTGGTGCAAGGTGGAAAAACACAATGGTTGTGCATACAGATGTGGATCTTGTATGTTTATACTGTGTAGTACTGTGTGAAATATGTCTGATTGACTTTTGATTTCAAACTTCAATTGTCTCATGCAGTTTATAGATGTTGTAGAATGCTGTTGTACCACGGTACACTAGAATCACATCCCAGGGCCTTTGCAACTGTGGTACAACAGCATTTGTAAAGGGATGGCACTGTATAATGAATACCACAGTACTAAACATGATATAGAGAATAATTTTTGTTCCTGTGTCTATAACAACTGTGTGTTGCCATTGAGAGGTTGACAATTGCAACCATAGACTCCTGGACAGTGAAATGAGGGTGAGAGGTTTTGGACGCTGTGGCATTGATAACGTAGCTACTGATAGCGTTCCACCATACAGTATAACATTCAGCTATAGTTAAGCAATAATGCACAACAGGGTGTTGGTTTTTGTGGATGTATCCCTGCCTGCTGTGGTGTGACTTAACCACAGAAGAAGTGAGTAAAGCACCCAATAAGTCACCCCTTGTAGTGCCTTATTGTTATCATATAATGGACCCATGGGCACAATACATTTGGAATGTGTTTAATTATGTTTTTAATAAATGCCATTCATGAGCAGTTGGTTATGCAGGATAATCACAATCAGACACTCCAGGAAGTGAGTTATTGGGTGATTTACCCACTTCTTCTGCGGTTAAATAATTAATCTGAACCATGTAACACACCACACAAGGGGTGTATAAATCCCCTAGGAGTCATACCCTGTTGTGCTGAATTGCTTCATTTTACCATACTGTAATGCATATTTCAATGCTACATGCCATCCATAATCTGTAATATGATTTTTAATTCGTGACTCTGTAGGAATCAAAAAGAAATTGATAGCGATTGCCAGGGGAAAGAAATGCAACAAATTGCACACTTGGATTGGTTTGATGGTGAATCACCTATACTGGTCTATTGTTTCCACACCTGATGGAAACAGTGACATGGTTGTGGCAAAATGGACATCAGTCGCAAACCATGTGAAGAATATACACATGCATGAAAGTGAACTATTCCAAGAATGCTCTCATGGAAGTCTGTCTGATGCTGAGCTTGGAAAACATTGGCTACCTCCCTGTAAATTGCTGCTGCACATCTTTATACTCTGTAATTTTTAATAATCTCATTTTCCCCATCTAGTAAAAACTGAGCTTGATAGTTTTTAAAAAGTGGAAGTAAAAGGTTATTTATGAAAGCAGGACATATGTTAGTACAATTATAATGATCGGTACATAGTTAATTTTAAGCTTACTTTCATTTTCAAGGGTCTGACCCAGTAATACAGCTGGAACGTTTAGTCAATAACACACGGCTGTGTAAGGACATAGCTAGAATGTCTGGTACACACCAGACATCTGATCTTCAAGCATTCCACAGCTTGTTGATTCAATTTGCCCCGAAGATGACAGTTTTCTCATGTGAAAGCATGAAATGCAGGTAAGTAAAATCTGTTATCAGTGATTGTAATTGTAGAGTAATACATTGATCAAAGTGTGATGTCCAAAATGGACAGACAGACACACAAAGTATGTCCATTTGTCCAGCTATCTGGTAGGACATGTGCCCCCAAACTTCAACATTCTGCTGCTGCTGTCCCATGACCTTTTCAATCCCTCAACTGTTGCTTCTCCAACCACTACTTCCAGGACCCTATTCCAGTTATCCACCACCCTGTTTGTGAAATACTGCTTCATAATGTTACTCCTGAACTGCTCCTCCACCACCTGTAGCCCATGCACCATCCACTTCAGCTGGAAGGTTCTTTCCACTCACTCGGTTTATACCCTTAAGGTACTTGAAGGTGTCAGTCATGCCCCCTGTCTCCCTCCTCTGTTCCAGGGAGTCCATGTTTAAATCTCTCAACCTTTCTTCATAGAATAGGTGGCTGAGCCCCTTTACCATATTCACTGCTCTCCTCTGAACTCACTCCATCCTCCCCACAGCCTTTTTGAGGTTTTAACTCTAGAACTGGACTCTGTATTCCAAATGCTTTCTAACCAGATGGGTGTACAACGGCAATATGACCTCCCAATTCTACTTGTGATCCCACTTCCAATGCATCACAGAATTCTGGTTGCCCTATCCACTGCTCTCCAGCAGTGCCTCTCCACCTTCAGGTACCAAATATATTGTATTCCTGTGTGATTTAAACTGTGGTAAAACATATATTTGCACTGAAAGTAAGCCTGTTATAATCAGTATGAATAATGGATGGGTAAACATGCAGAGCCACTGTGTCCAACCATAGTGGTGTATGATGTTGTTGATATCATACATAGAGTCTGCATAGCCCCTGTCTTTATCCGTCCTCCTACCCACCATAATATATTCCCCTTGTTCTCCCATTAACAACAGTGTGTGTGTGTGTGTGTGTGACCTACACCCTCTGTAACCACTTAGCTGTACTGGCACTCCCAATATTCTCTTGCAGGTTGGGTAAGCAATAAGATATGGCTGGGTGTTGGTAGTACTGAGATACCCACACCCCCAGAGACCACAGGTCGAGTGCCTTCAGCATCTGGGTGTGCGGGTATCTCAGTACTACCAACATCCAGCCATGTCTTATATATAAAATGAGCTCATAGTAACTTTTAAAAAAAGAACATTCTAAAAGTATTCAAAGTCACAAAAAAAATACTAAAATGTTGCTAAATAATGTAAAATAGTCCTTCCACAGAAGTTTTTTGCCTGTCAATCATCTGTCTTTCTTCACACTCAATACATTCTGTGATTGTTTACTATGGAATAGAATAATTGAAAGCTCTGCATCATTCCAGTACTACAATGCCACCCCCCCAACACACAGAATGGTAACATGGAATATATGAATTCAACAGTCTTCAGAGCTCAATTAGCATACAAACAAAGACACACACAAAGGCCTGAAGTAGAGCCAGAACCTCAGTTTTATCTGTTGCCATGTAAGGAGCATGGAGTTCTCTGGCAAAGTGATAGAGATAGGTGGTGGATGTTTCATGGTAATCAAAAAAACACCAGCAATGGAAACTCTGAATAGTACTTGATTTTCTAAATTTGTGAATGTGTGTAAGGGGGGGCTCATGAGTGTAAATAACATTAAAGTATTTACTTACTTTATTTAATGTAATGGACTTTTATTTTTGGGGCCCAGTTGAACTTTTTTAAATATGACTAAAGGTTGTAGCCATGTTTGTGATGGAAACTAGGAAATAGGTAGCTTTTGAATTGTGTGACTTGCCCTGGTTGGCAAGGACTTGTTTGAGCCACTGGTGGCACTCTCTTACTGCAATGGCTAGAACCAAGTCTCACCCAATCAGAACATAGGGATTTCTTTGCCCGTTTTATATTACAGGGTTCAACCACTCTATCTGTTAAGTAATATTTATTCAACAATGAATGATAGGGGGCGTGCTCTGGTCGGATAACCACCCACCTATGCACGTGTTGAACCTCAAGGCATAGCCAAGAAGATTCAGCACACAAGAAGGGCAGTTTGCTTACCATAACACACACCATGGAGTGCCTTATTGCAGTTATGAAATGGGTCATATTTACTGTTTGTTGCTACACATAGTTCTACCATGGACATTGTATACCATTGAGGCAAAAGCATAATATATCACTCTACTCAAGAGTTCTACTTGCAGCAATGAATCATAATGAGAACTCCAGCAGGCAACAAGCCATTTCTTCAGATGGTCAGAAACGTTTCAATATCTACTACTCTAAGTACAAGAAAGGAGGGTTCATTGTTCAGCCTGTACCTGTCACACCAACTTTCAGTAATAAAATGATGGAACCATGTCTTGTGCTTTATCGGTAATACCTTAAACAGCACAGTTTTCCCAGCTTAGCAGGTGAAGATAGCAGGGGGATATTTTATGGTCACAACAAATCTTATTCTAAATTGTTACTGACATGATGTGGATCTGTAAGTTAAGCTTCATGCAAAAGATATGTTTTTTCTCTGTTTGCTTTCTCTGCTTGCTATAAACACCATACACTATAAAAGACAATGGCTGAGGTTCTGCAGTTAACCAAGTTGTCATCACCTCTCATGGTTGCCATGCCAACAGTGAAGCTGTTGAACTGTGCTGTCAGGGTTTACAAGAACAGCATGGCAACTGCTTGAGTTGATAAAAACGTGGTTAACTGCAGAACCCCAGCCAGTATCCCATATATAATTACGTGGCATCTAGCCTTTCCGGTGGTGCTGAGAGGTGAGATGCTGGACACCACACCTCCCACCACGATGGTGACCCAGGATCGTGAACGAGCCAGGGTCATTGTGGCTTGGCAGGGGATGGAAGGGATTGAGTGTTCAAGGGACTACTCTCTGCACTTTAGAACATGGTAAATTGCCAATCACACTGTTTATAGTTTGATGACAATTGCATGACCAAACATGCTACTGTGCGTGTGTGTGTGTGTGTGTGTGTGTGTGTGTGTGTATGTAGAGTATGGTTGATGGCAGACATAGCCCAGCAATTGACAAAATATAGCTTAATGAAAAGGTTTCACAGACGGTCATTGAGTAGCCACGGTGATGCAGTTTGCAATTGTTGCCCTCCCACTACCCGTTGCCAAAAACATTTTGTGCCAGTAATATGGAGTTTGTTCTTGGCAGTAAATCCTTTACTAAACATGTACTTTATATATTACAGGGTACATACAGGATCTCTTGGAAGAGGTAGTGAGACGTACTTGTAACCATCAGCAGGAGTACATTGACATTGAAAACAGAAAGGAATTACTCCCACCACTGACATCAGCATTCCATCATCCAGAAAAATGTGAAGCAGTTGCTTCTCATGTGTCATGATTTAAGAAATAAAGTGACTTTAAAAAGAATTACAATTGACAAACAACTGGCAAGTGATGCAGAACTAAAGCCGACTAGTTCAAAGCTTATTGAATAATCACAGGATAGCCATGTACTTGGTAACAAGTGAACAATAAATTGAACATTGTCTACATGAATACAGTGAATGAGCATGAGTTGAAAGTGTCAAGTACATGTATTAGTCTAATGAACATTTCATTCTGTTTTTTGAACGTAAATATGAAAAAGTTAAACTTTTATTGTTTAGTACATATTGACATGAATAACAGTTGTATTGCAGTTTGTTTTCAATTCTTTATGACAGATGCCAATTAATCAAAGCTTTACTAAACATTATTGTTTATTGTTTATTACATATGCAAGTTAATCAAATTTGTATTGAACTTTATTTTTGATTGCTCAACACGTACAGTATGTAATACAATGAAACAGTTATGAAACTTTACTTTAGATTGTTTCTTACGTGTGATAGGTAATATCAATTTGAATGAACTTTCTTTTTCATTGCTTATAACATATGAAAACAAATAAAACTTTTATCACTCATCAAGGTGAGGATACTAAAAATCCACAGTACTGTTCTGATGGGAATATGGACCATATTCTGGTCACTGCACATGATGGAATCAGCACCTCACATGCTTACTGAGGTACCCCTAGCACCAGCGCACAAACTGACGGTACGCAGTGTACTGGTAGTACCTGAAATAATAACAAAGTTGTGTCACTATGTCTGACTTACAGAAGTATTGCAAAAATTATAGTGGCTATGAATGACAATTAAATGATAATGTTGATGTTGCCTGGGTCACACTTACTCATGTGTTGCCTGACCTAGGTATCCACCATGGTACTGACAGAAACTGAAATACACAGTCTGAAGCACCCACAGGTCTAAATGAACAGTCTGACATCCTGGGTGAGAGGTAATACAGATATTGTCTGCTGATCGATGAAGTACCTCAGCCATCTCACGGCAACAGACAGACTCCAAAACTGCTTCCACTGGCACACAGTTCTGGCAACTGCACCTGATAAATGAAAGTGCACACCTGTTAAAGTCACATGTATACTTCTGCGTGAAATGTAAGTATACAATGGGCTAACGTCAACCAATTCTATTTATGATCAATTTTTATTGAGCATACCAGGGGCGTAGAAGGGCCTGCTGGTATTAGGGGGGGAAAGGATTCCTTGTCCAGTCAATGATCTCCTTCTTCAGGGGGGTGGGCAGTAGACTGTTTGATGCTGTGTAGACATCCAGTGGTTGCTGGGTATACCACATGCACCTATGACAATATGTAGGAGGTGCTGTGATGACACCAGGAAGATAAGTTGCACTGTCTGCAGCCGAGATGATGCACACATCACCACTTTGATTAGCCACCAGACTGGCTACCTTTTCTATAAGGTCATTTGTGGCACTTAGGGAATGGTAACTTGAGCCTACCACCAACCCTGTACTCCCCAGCCACCAGTTAAAAGAAACAATGTGCAATATCCAAAATAGGCATGGATGCTCATACACTACATAGAACAGGGGATGTGCAACTGTGTGCATTCTGTGCCCAACCACTGTGTTATGTCACCTTATGGATCTGATTCCCAGGGACCTCTCAAGCTTCAATGTCGAGGTCATAGGGCATCAGACCACCTTGGTTGCACAACACAATGACTGTGCATACTTGGACATCCACTACCCTATATGATATGTATTGATTTGTTGCAGACTTATGCAAGGTAGAAGCTGCTATTTATTTGAAGCAGGGCAATGCTCACATAATCATCATAAAACAGTCTATCAATGCATGTTGCTATTCTTCATTTATACTGTAGATGCTAAATAGAGAGCAGTGGATGGGGAACTATCTATGAACACTGTGTGCTGCCACATATGTGTTCCGACTCCCTCTGATCTTGAGAGCGAATCTCGAGAGATCCATGCGAATCAGAACACACTGGTTGTGCATGTAATTATTCATCCTATACTTTTATATAATGTATAGTGCAGTGTTATGCATTGAATTCCATCCATCTCAAAATGCTGTTCAGCCACAGTTCAAAAGTCATGAAATGTGATTCTACCCTACTGTGGCAGAACAGCATTCTAGAACCTCTAGAGACTGTATGACAGTTTCATTTTGAAAGCAAAAGAAGTCATAAAACACAAATTGCACACAGTACTAATACACCATAAAAAATACAGGATGAGCAACTTTATGCACAACCAGTATGTTTTGCCACCTGGGGGTTCTGATTCCAATGGAACTCTTGAACTTAGCTGTCGAGGTCAGAGGGAATCATAACCCCTCTGTGGCAGAACACATTGGTTCTGCATAGTTGCCCATCCAGTATTCTCTATGTAGTGTATAATTCGATGTGAAGTACATGTTTGTGACTTAGTTTGCTTTCAAAATGAAAGTGACTTCTGCAGTGTAGTGAGGGTCCACAATGCTGTTGTAGCACAGTGGGTTACAATCACATTCCATGATATTTGAAATGTGATGCAACACCATTATCAAAGGAATGGAATTCTATATAAAACAACAGTCCACCACGCACTATAATTACTTTATGAATCATGCAAGTGGCATTATGATGCAGGACTGTATATTATGTATTGATGTAACTGTATAATTTCTTACCAATCACTACTGTTCAATCTATGAGTTTGATCATCTTCAGTCTGAGGCAGGGAATTGTTGCTCTGTGCATTGAACTCTTCTTGAGTCATATAGGGCTCAAGTCAGTAGGGCTGTATATCTTGGAAAGAATAACCACTAGCCTGTGGTGCTTCCTCAACATCATCATCATACTCTAATGATGAGTTGTCTGATAAGTATTCAACTATACGTGATCTATCTGATTCATACATACCTTAAAGATAACAATGAGAGTATGTAGGCCCACTGAAGACAAACTCATTCTAACATTGGCTTAAAACAACAATGTAACAGCATATTGTCTACATGAAATATAACACACTATACGGCTATCTCACCAATGACTAACATCCGCCATGAAGTGCACAAACACACACATACACACACATACATACGTGATCACCTGCAGTCACACACACACACAAAAACATCCATGCAGCAGAAAGCAGCATACCTCACAGTTGCACACCTACCAGGATTTGAACCCGGTTCTAGTGGACCTCTAGAAGGACCAAACCTCAGTGCATTTATGGCTAAACAGTGAGGATCTGCATGCCAGCTGCTTGTCAATATAGAGGCCCACGTAACACACACACCCCATTGGCATCCACTGACAATCTACATCCAGCCAGACACACACACACGACATGAGCCAAGACGCTGCAAAAGCATGCACACACACAGCTCCATCTACTGACAAGCCTACATGCCACATCAGCTAAACACACACACATGATCACCTGCATTCACAGTTATACACACTCACACACAATCACCTGCATTCACAGTTATACACACACACACACACAATCACCTGCAGTCACAGTCATACACACACAATCACCTGCAGTCGCAGTCATACACACACACACACACACAAAATCACCTGCAGTCACAGTCACACACACACATATATCCATTCAGTAACCTTTACGTTTTGACAGTCATTACAGCATAGTGTGGCAGTACAGTGAAACACAGTAGCCCTCAAATACGGTAGTGTGCTGTTGCTTCAAAACTATTTATAGGGTTGGAGGGACCACAACTTGAGTACTGCTTCCTACTCTGGAGACGACATGTGTCAAAGGTCAAAAATACAAGGCAGAGAAAAGGAGATGGACAGCAATGCAAAGGCCATGCATGAAAGACATACGATGAATGCATGAAAGACATACGATGAATGACAAAACAAATCAAACAGTGGAATACACACAGTTATGTCCAGAAATTAATGTGGTGGGGGGTTTGCAGTTCAGAAATCATACCAGGAAGGGATAAGCTTGCCAGAGTGAGTGGATCAAGAGGTCCTAGTGTGAAGAGGTCCAAGAAGTTGGTGTCTTACTGTGACACCAACTTCTATGTACAGTATAAGGAAACAAAGTATATAGATAGAAGGTGGATGGATCAGATGTTATAAAATAATTTTTTTTTTTTTTTTTTTTTTAGATGCGGAGGTGTATGCATGGAATGGCATAACTGATGAGGTGTTAGGCCATCACAACATCACACTACCACAGTACTGAAACTGTTTTGTGTTTCACTGGACAATTAAATGGCATATTGCAGAAAGCACAGAGGCACTGTGACTAGGACATGGTTGCAAATCTCAGTATGCCACCCTTGTGTCTGTCCCATGCATTCTTGAATTCCCCCACTGTTTTTGACTCGACAACCTCCTCAGGAAGGCCGTTCCATGTGTCTACCACCCTCTCTGTGAAAAACTACTTCCTCATGTTACCCCTGAGCCATTCTGCTCCCATCTTCACATTGTGCCCCCTTGTTCTAGCACACCTCTTTCTCTGAAACATGCTTCCCTCTTGAACTTGATTTCCTTGAGGTAGTTGAATGCAGTCATGCTTGTGGGGGGTGAGGGTGGGAAACATTACACATGATATTAGCCTGGAAAACACTGAACAAACTGTGTGTGCCAATACATCATTATGAAGAACACAATTATGTGTATCCATGAAAGTATACTACATTGCCCAACATCATGGATGGATGGAAGAAGAAAGGTTGGGAGGAATGCTTGTGATAATAACTTGATGGGTCAAAATGGATTTGGCACAGCATACATAGGAGACACAGAAGAATAGACACAGAAGATTACTAGAATGTTTATCAGAAACATCAAATGATAGCATGGAGTTTTACAATAAAGCTGACACACTGAGATTTGCAATCCTTTCCTAGTCACAATGACTCTGTGTTACTGCAATACTCCCCGTATTTGTCCAGTCGCATACATAACAGTTATATAACTGCTGATAATCAAATACAGAAATGAAGACAGTATTTGGTTGTCAGACACCAACTGTTACTGTGCTATGCCTTCCGAATAATCTGAAATGTCTTCCGTGCTGGTTCAGGGCAGCCTTCATTGATAGGGATACAGGTGCTGACAGAGAGTCGCACTCTTCCCAACCTGACGTCACACTGCCGCTGACCGCAGATCAGGAAATGGGAGGCTCGGCAAGCAGATGCATGGTCACAATGGGTGGCGTTTGATGGACAAAATATGATTTCTTTACTAAAACATACCGCAAACGTTGCAAATTACAAGATAAGGCATCAGTGCAGCATTTCAGTGCCTGGCAGCCGGTAGGTAAATGATGACAGCAGCTCTTTAACAATTAACAGTTTGAACTGTTTTCATTTACCTGTCTCTCTAGTCACTATCGCAAAAACCCAAAAATGGTGAGATATCTTTTCACCAAACTAACCAAAAACACACCCTTGGCACAGACCCCATCATCCCTGTCAATTTCAGGAACAAATTTAATTTAATCTGGGCTGCTGATGACAGCAAACAATCCAATGTTAAGTATAGGAAACGCCAGCTGACCAGCCTGAAAACACCTGTCCTGACGTTTTCCAGGAGTGTGCTGTATTCCAAAGCACCTGGCAGAGAGATTGCCTAAGAACTGTGTCCTGTGCTCAGAACAACAAGCAGTGCCTGGCAGAGGAAATTTAGAAGATCAGCTGCAAACAACTTCTTGCATCTCACTATGCTTATACTGTAAGTTGTAATGTAGCATATAGACTGAGAGACACTAATTGAGCTCTGCATTGTGTCCCATACTATACTATCACCTGCCTGTTAGAGGGGGGCTTGGCGGCAAGCCCAATCAAAGCGTGGCAATGGGAAAAGGGGCGGAGAAAGGTGACTTGAAATTCATTTGTGCTTGCTAGCGGCAGCAGAACACCAGCAGACCAGCCTAAAAACACCTGTCCTGATGTTTTCCAGGAGTGTGCCGTATTCCAAAGTGCCTGGCTGAGAGACATTGTCTAAGAAGTGTGCCCTGTGCTCAAAACAATGAGCAGTGTGTGGCAGAGGAACACTAGAAGATCAGCTGCAAACACCTTCCTGCATCTCCCTATGCTTATGCTGTAAGTTGAAATGCAGCATATAGACTGAAAGACACTAATTGAGCTGTGTATTGTGTTCCATACTAGATTATCATCTGCCTGTTGGGGGGGGGGGGCTTGGCAGCAAGCCCAATCAAAGCATGGCAGTGGGAAATGGGGAGGAGAAAGGTGATTAAAATTCGCTTGTGCTTGCACACAGAGTGAGTTTTCTCAGTTTACACTCGAGTGCACTAAATCTTTGCTGGGTTTGAATTGGAAACATGCTAAAGGTATTGCTCATCGTAGTACTTGTTACACTATGTTTGGGGGGACAACATGATTACACTAGAGAAAAAGGGGATCATTCTAATACTAGTTATGAACAGTCATGTATAGGGAATGTTGCATTCTTACCAAATGTATACGCAGGGAACCTAGATAATCTAACTAAAGGTTTTGTAATAATGTTCATCAAGGGATGAGGTGTTTCACATGTGCATATGCCCGAGATGCACCGTGGGTATATAAAATATCCTCAAGGTGTTGCTCTGTTTTTAAATAGGAAGTACACCTTGATGAGTAAAATGATATTAATGTTTTTGTTGATCTCTGGAGACGTACATGTGAACCCAGGACCCCTACAGATGAACGATTATTCCCTGGCTGATTTTGGAGAATGGGAGATTGTGGACATTTTACATTTAAACATAAGAAGCTTGTTGCCCAAATTAGATGTAATAAGGGCTCAAATAGAAATGGTAAAGCCAGACGTATTAGCATTAACAGAAACTTGGCACTCGCATAAAATAGCTGACTATGATGTTTTAATAGAAAACTATAGTATTTTTAGACAAGTTAGATGAAAGAAAGGGGGGTGGAGTTATGATCTACCTTAGCAACACGTAAAAGGGTCGAGTTAAAATTGCAAAATCAATCCCTGAAAAACTGGATCTATTAGTACTACAAGTACATAGAAAATTGGATTCTATTTCAATATTCTAGTTTGCTATAGGCCCCCTCTTTGCTAAAACTATTGCATTTTAGAAAATGGGATTATAGAAAGCCTAATTTTGATTGGCTAAAAGTTCCAATCAGCCGGTCAGGTATGAGACAATAGAGACTGGGAAATATCTAGTCCCAGTCTCTGTTGCCTCATATAGTTCTAATAATATTGGGCCACTGGAACTTTCAAAACGGCAACTGCAGCCATGTTGTTTGTCTCACTTAGCGAGACTTAAGCAGTCAGCCGATCTCCTCCTGTCCTGTTTGCCTTGTTCCTGAACTCACCTCAGTCAGGAGCAAGTAAATGAATACAGCATTTCATTTTTTATCCTGTGCCCCATCAGCAAATGAACTGCACAAATAAAATGTTATTGCACAAATACAATTCTTCCGTTATTCAGATTCCGGACCATGTCAGCCTCAGCCATGTAATAGCAACACTGCGTACTCATGTACTATTCTCTAGCTTTACTCTACTAGTTTTTTTTATCACAATAGCCCAGCAATAATAATGCTTCAAAATTACAAATTACAAACCGGCTATGTTTTATTTTGTCAGTCACTTGTTACTCACTTGCACCTATGTAGGCGAGAATATGAGCATCGGGAATGTTTACTGTTGGGCGCTAGTACTGTCGGTAGCAGTCATGGGATTTTGGGCAACGGGCAAACAGTCGGAGGGATTAAGTACAGATCCCATCCCACTCCATCCAGACAGTACAGAGCTTCTCGGCTTGACTGCTTGCTACCCGCTCTCCCTCAGACATACAGTCAGTGGTCCTGTAGTTCGCGGCTATCTTTGTTTTTAAAAAAAGGCGATCGGCAAAATGAATCTTTTTTTATTTTTTATTTGTGAGTGTCAGTGCTTCTTATCCGCTTGCAGTCTGGCGCAGCTAAATGAGCCAGTGTCACTACTAAGATAACATTGTTTGGGGCTAAATAAAATCAATACATAGAAATTTGCACCTCAGTACATGATGCCCCACGAGCTGCAGTGTTCTAATTCGTTGTCCCTCTCAGTGAACCGTGATCTTCCCGTTACAGTGAGACTCGAGGCTCCCGATGTTCCACTTCCTCATCGCCCTCAGGGCAATCGCGGTCTTCCCGTTATTACAACCTTAGCATGGCAGGCAAAATAAATAAAAAAACACATAAGGAAACCACAGGCAACAGAACACACTTTCCCTTTCAGCTAAACTGTATGAACTTCATCGCTTACCAGCTCTACTGATGGTACTGTGCTCTGTTATGGGGACACACACACACACAAGGAGGAGTAACCATAACAACCAGGACAAGAATAGTGTTAGCGGAGGAACTATTTTATTAAAAAAACATATCTTAAACTAATATTCTACAATCATGTTTTTACTAAACTAATTTTATTCTGCAGGGCCCATTTTCTAAGCGCAATAATACCCTCCAGGGTGGGCGGTATTGTGCTATACCGGACCTTCCAGGGGCTATAAGGCCCTCCGCCTGCGGCGTTGGGCCTCATTACGCCCCTGGGCAGTCCGGTATAGCACAATACCGCCCACCCTGTTGGGTATTATTGCTTACACTGACTTTGTGTGAGATTATTGCTCCTTTTTTAAAAAATGAAACTGTGTTGCTGGGCGATTTTAACTGGAATATGCTGGTTCCTCAGCTTGATATTTTAAATCAGTTTGCATCACTTAATTTATAACAGCTAGTTAAATTACCCAGAAGACCACACAAATCAAATAGTGAAAATAATACCTTACTGAATTTAATTTTTATGAATATGCCCGATAGATACATTTCTGCGGTTCATGAAAACGATGTGAGTGACCACTGCCGCACATCTTGCATAAGAGACACCCTTCTGGAGAAACCCCACCCACAATTTGCTTATGCTAGAGTATTTATGTCATTTAATGTACAAGCTTATTTGAGAGATGCTGTACATATTCATTGGAGTTTATTATATATTTGTCCAGATGTATACTCAGCATGGTCTTTTCTCAAAGATTCCCTTCTGAGTGTACTTGATAAACAAGCACCATTAAAACTAAAAAGTGTAAGAAAGAAAAAAACACCTTGGATAACTGAGGAGTTAAGGATGTATAACGAACCCCAGCAATTTTCCCACAATTTCTTTTAAAATCTTTGCATTTTGGGGTAAGATTTTCAGCAATTTTCCACTGACCCTGCTAAAAACTATATAATTCAATATCAGTGATGTTATTTCTGAAATTATGTTAGCTTCTGCCTCTCTAATCCAGTCAAAATGTACAGTATGTTCCTCTTACATACATATCTGGGTGTTCCTTCATCTCCCAGCTCAACTGGAATACCCTATAATCCCATTTATTTGGTACCGTAGCTTTCTGAAGTTTACCAGTCTGAGTTCTTGATAAGACCACATTATCCATCTTTTCTCAAATGCCCTCTAATCTAAGACCTCCACTGATGTTTCAGATGGGAATGAATATAAAAGCACTCCATGTTGCTCACAGCATAAATAACCACCATCACTTATGGAAGGGAACAACATTTTGGAAAACTTCTTGCGTATCTCAAGCTGATACAAATCTGGACAAGAAATAAGAATCCACTATAGTCAGTTTCAGATTGTAAACCAAGAAAATGCTGCCTGCTCCCACAGCTACTATAAAAAATGGAAGTATCAACCCTAGCACCCTTCTGATTATGTATAAACTGGCAATTTCATTTATACCTAGAAATAAGGGATGTTGAACCTCTGCCTGATACAATAATGTCATCACTCATGCTTCTTGGTTTAGTATGATATGCCTTTTTGACATCAGAGTACATCGAAGTTGGATTTGCATAGAAACATAGAAACACAGAAGCTGACAGCAGATGAGGACCACCAGGCTCATCTAGTCTGCCCATTATTTTGACCTGCTTGATAGTGACATATGTCTCTATTTTGAGCATTGGCCTATTTTATTCTTACTCATCTGTATTATTCCCTTGTGCATATCCCATGCTCTTTTGAAGCTTTGCACAGTGCTTAATTCCACTGCCTCCTTGGGCAGGTTGTTCCATGCATCTTCTACCCTTTCTGTGAAAAAGAACTTCCTCACATTACCCCTTAATTGGCCTCCCTCCAACCTCATGTCATGTCCTCTTGTCCTGCTGTTTTTCTTATACTGAAACATGTTGGACTCCTTCACCTTATTTAGGCCTTTAAGGTATTTGAAAGTTTCTATCATATCACCCCTCTCCCCCCTCTGCTCCAGTGTGTACTTATTGAGGTCCTTCAATCTGCCCTCATGTGTGTTCTTTTGTGGTCCCTGCACCATTTTGGTCACCCTTCTCTGGACTGTTTCTATCTTATCAATGTCCTTTTGCAGGTGTGGCCTCAAGAACTGGACACCATACTCCAGCTGGGGCCTGACCAGTGCCTTGTAAAGAGGGATCACTACCTCCCTCTTTCAGCTTGTGATACCTCTACTGATACACCCCAACATTCCTCTAGCTCTTCCCACTGCCATTGTGGTCTGCCTGGAGTCCTTCAGGTCATCAGTGATGATGATGCCCAAGTCTCTTCCTTCTCTTGTGGCTGTTAACAACTCCCCCTCATCCTATAGTTAGCTTCAGGGTTTCTCTTCCCCACGTGCATGGTTTTGCACTTTTTTGCATTAAACCCTAGTTGTCACTCTTTGGACCATTTCTCCAGCTTTTTCAGGTCTCATCTCATTTTACCCACCCCATCTGGAACATCCATTCTGTAGCAGATCTTGGTGTCATCTGCAAACAGGTAAACCTTGCCCTCCAGTCTGACTGTGATATCACTAATGAAGATATTGAAGAGGACTGGCACCAGGACTGATTCCCGTGGCACCCCACTTGTGACGTGCATCTCTTCTGACTGGGTACCGTTAACCACCACTCTCTGCTTTCTGTCTGTCAGCCAGTTCATCAGCCAGTTGATCAATTTTTGCCCTACTCCAAGTCTACTTAGCTTATTAACCAATCTTCTATGGGGAACCATATCTAAAGCTATGCTGAAGTCAAGGAAGGCTATATCGACTGCACCCCCTTGATCCAACTCCCCGGTTATCCAGTCAAAGAAATCTATCAGATTAGTCTGACAGGAAATTTCTGCTGTGAATCCATGTTGTCTTGGATCCTGTGCCTCTATGGATTCCAGGTGCTTCACAATCCTTTCCTTTACGAGTGCCTCCATGATTTTTCCAATGACTGAGGTAAGACTAACTGGTCTGTAGTTACCTACTTCCTCCATGCTGCCACTCTTGTGGAGTGGGATCACATGGTCCCTCCTCCAGGCCCCCAGGGTCTTCCCTGTGTTTAATGATTCAGTTAACAGTTACGCCAAAGGCTCCACTAGTTCCTTCCTAAACTCCTTTATTATCCTGGGATGTATGCTGTCCCGTCCCATAGCCTTGTCCACCCTGAGCTTATTGAGCTCTTGTAGGACCCTTTCTCTTGTAAATGGTCCTTTGTTCACATCCCTTCTCCCTGTGTCTATGGGGTCAAGGCTGTGGGCCCTGTCCTTCCTTCTCCTCTGTGAACACTGAGCTGAAGTATTTATTTAGGACGGATGCCTTTTCTTGATCATCCTCTATCCATTCCCATTTTCCCCCTTGAGTTTAGCAATTCCTCTCTAGATTTTCTCTCATCACTAATGTGTCTGTAGAAGGTCTTGTCACCTTCCTTCACTGTTTGTGCTAATGATTCCTCAGTTTTGGCTTTTGCCTGCCTCACCACCTTCCCTGCTCCTCTCAGGGAATTCTGATACTCCTCTCTATCCTAGTCCTTTTGTGTTTCCTTGTATTTTCTGAAGGCCAGCCTTTTGACTTGGACTTTCTCAGCTAATGTTTTTGAGACCCAAAGGAGCTTCTTTTCTTCTTTTTTTTTTTTTTTTCCTCATGCACCGGCCTGTTACTTCAAGTACTGCATTTTTAATCTTTGCCCATGTTACCTCTACTCCCCTTCCTGTATCTTTTTCTGCTAGTGATATTTTAATGCTCTCACCCATCTTCCCAAAGTCCGCTCTACTAAAGTCCAGGATTTTAGCCTTAGATTGGGTTGAATGAGTACCTGTGATCAAGTTGAACCATGTCATGTGATGGTCACTGGATGACAGCTGCCCTTCAACATGGAGATCTGTACTCTTGTCTCCATTTGTCAGTACGAGATCTAGGATAGTCCTGTCTCTGGTGGGGTTTTGTACCAGTTGTTTTAGGCCCTCCCCCTGGAAGGAATCCACTATGTTCCTAGTTCTTGCTGTTGCCCCAGCTGGTACTGTCCAATCTGCATCAGGCATGTTAAAATCTCCCAACAGCAGAACCTCCCTCCTTTGTTGCCATAGTTTGTATCTTCTCTATCAAAACTTTGTCCATTCCCTCCCCCTGGTCAGGAGGTCTGTAGACCACTCCAGTCCTTATGGTTGTGCCATTTCCTGTTTCCAAGGTGACCCACAGATCCTCTTATCCTTCCTGTGTATTCCAAATTTCAGTTGCTTTTATATTTTCTTTGACATAAAGGGCCACTCCCTCCCCTGTTCTTACCCCCGGTCCCTTCTGAACATTACGTAGCCAGGTATGCTAGTCTCCCATGTGTGGCTGCTGGTCAACCATGTCTCACTTATGGCCACTATGTCTAGTTTGGCCTCTGCATTGTTGCCTCCAGGTCAGGGAGCTTGTTTCCCAGACTGCGGGCATTTGTGTACATGATTTTCCACTGAGCAGTTGGCAGTTTGCAAGCTAAGTGGGAAGGTCCAATATTCCCCAAGTGTGCTGTTTGTGGAGCTGGACCCCCCCTTGGTGGTGTAAACAATGCATACAAACGTTGAATTTCTGATTTATTGCTAGCTGAGGTGGGAGAGGTGCCTCCTGCACCTATGGATAAGATGGGTACTGAACCGCTCTCTCCCTTTACTAGTTTAAATTCCTGCAAAAACATCAAACTTCTGCCCTACTGCACTGACTCCCTCCTTGGTCATAAGCAGGCTGTCTAATTTAAAGAACTTTCACTTCCAAAAATTGTTCTAGTGCCCTACAATTTTGTGCCCCATTTCCTGGCACCAGTCCTTGAGCCAAGTGTTTAGCTCCTTTATTTCCCCTTCTCTGGCCCTCTGCCCATCTGCACCTCTCCCCCAGACAGGCAGAAACTCAGAGAAGGAGATGTTGGATGAAATAAATGACAGATGCAGTCAGTGTTGCATCAAAAGGTTCACAGTTTGAGCAAGTGAGAACATTGGTAACTTCTATTTGACTTTGATTTGGACCCCCTGTCTTTGGTTTAGCTTCCCCATTTTAGCCAAATACATATTTGATCCTTGGTATAGGGGTCTAGCAGTCAACAAATGGGGGTATGAGGCAATCTTCTACCACCCCTCACCTACTCCATTCAGTCCCAGCCACTTCCACTCTCCCTATTCCTCCTGTCAGGTTTTTTTTTAATTCAATCACAGTCTAACACAATGCCAAACACCAAACCTTTCTATTAGAAAATATGTCTTGGGGGAGAGAAGGCTGGAGAAAAGCAACTGCAGTTAATAACACTGTGCCCACAGAAATAGCCCTGGTCACCTGTGAATGGTTAGAATGTGATTTTTTATTTTATTCAGCCTTTTTTATTACTTGGCCTATGATTGAAGTATTTAAAAGTAGCCCAAAAGTCTGAGAGTGCAGAAGCAAAGACAAAAGTGTCAAAAGTTGCCACATTCACAAAATACAAACTGGCATCACTTCATCCTTACTGCACTACAAGAGGTAGCAAGAACTGCACATGGCATCTAAGAAAAAGATGATCTATTGATATGCTTCTAAGAAATTACCTGGAGCCACCCACGCCAATCTCTGTCAAAGATTTCTATAAAAAGAATTCAGTTGATATAAGCCACCTGTTTGTTCACCCAGTGAGTCCTCTGTTACCTCTTATGCTAATAATTTCTTTATCTACAGATTCATTCATGAACCCTGTATGTAAGCCACCTGTTTGCTCACCCAGAGTCTGTTCTTGCTTCTTAAGCTAATGGTTTCTTTATCTACAAATTCATTCATGATTTCTGTATATAATCCATCTCTTTCCTCATCCACTGAGTCCCCTGTTGCTTTTTGGGCTAATAATTTCTTTATCTACTGATTCATTCAAGATGTCTGTGGCCATTTCTCTTTTAATGTCTCAAGAAAGCTGATTTTGGCTAAAAGTAAAAAAGTGTCCAGCAGTACAGGGTAGAAAACATCAGTTCAATACAAGTATTCCAGTAGCAGATGTCTGTACGGCTTACTATTTAGGAATATTTATGAAAGTATAGCTGCGTGAAAATTGTAGAAAATTATACAATGGACATACTAGCACAGCCAATCAGAGTAGCTGGCTGGCATCTTATCTGCATTGTAAATCCATCGATAATAACCGCAAAAGGTGCCAGCCTGCCACTATCGCATGCCATCCTAACACTGAATCCCTCCAATACCTGAAACAATGTCAAAGAGCCACCATATTGTATCTCGCTAACACTGATTGGTAACGTCGGCACCAACAAAATAAAAAAAATGGATACATTGTTCAACTATCCTGTGATACTGGAAAAAAACAAACAAACGATGGAACAGCTCAAGCTTCACTTGTATACTCCCACTAGACGGCAGCAATTCAAAACGGAGTGGTACAGGGAAATATTCAAACCTGGTCTCAGAGTTGTGCTTTGGGGGTGGACATAAATGTAAATGAAGCATGGTGATGCACCATGGGTTCACTGCATTCAGTGGCATGCTCACAGTGATGATGGCAGGGATTCAAAAGGTATGTAGGGAAATACAGGCACTGTTTTCTTCCACGTAACAGTATTTCTAAAAAGAAAAAAAAATTAGAGATTTTATAAATACAACCACATAGTAAATCATGGCACAAATCACAATAAGCCACTCTGGGGATGTGGGTTATCGGGGGATTTACCATGGCAAGCAAGGATTTACCTACTCAGCTGTGTCTCATGGGCAAACCACTCCAGCCATTGTAAATCCCTTGATAACCCACACCCCCTCGTGACTTATTGCTTAAATAACTTCTGTTTTTTGTCAGATTCCAAAAACAATTGGTTGATATTTACCATCAACACCTGCCCATGGCTTTACTTTTTCTCACAGTATTTGTATTCAGTTTTGAAATGAAAAAAAAAATGCCTTAGATGCCTATAAATTCTATTGCCTGAGGCAAGCTCCCCAGTGATCGCTGCCAGATGAAGGATAAATCAGGGATCTGAAGGCTGTCTTTGAACTGTTGCTGGTGTTGCTCTTCCCCTGCACTGGACTCACTGATTTTCAGCTGATTGGGCAGCCACCTCCAATCAGCTGTGCTACTGTTCCAATGGCTGCCTAGATGAACTTTAAACCCACACTTCCATTCTGCAGCTCTGCCAGTTCAGCATTGTGAGACTCCATTTTGTACACTGAGAAAGATCTGTGTGGTTCCAGGTTGTGTACTGAGAAAGATGAGTGCCTACAGGAGTTCTGGTTCTCCAGCTGTCCTAATATGTCAAGAGACAGAGCAGCAGAATGGTATTTGAAGCAGTGATGGGTTCAAATCCCACCTAGCACTCAAAATTTGTTCTCATCTCTACATTGTATTTCATCACCCTCTTGTTAAAAAAAAGTAATTCTATTGATGAGGCTGTGGGCTGTGAATAAAAAATGATTAGTGCCTTTAGTAGTTCCAGATCTCCGGTTGACTTTTAGGGTAACTGGTGACGCAGTGGAAAGTTATTCCAAACAAGACAGAGTTCAAAGTCCATCTAGGGCACTTTCTTTTCATTCTACATTGCATTTTACTTTTATAATAATGTATACAGTGGTGATCACGCAAAGATTTAGCATTAGCGCAGTATAGTACTACCACACAGTTGTGGTGCCCCATTGAATAACATGTATACCACTACCATGCAATGATGAGTGTTGCATGGTAGCGCTAAACCTTTGCGCGATCACCACTATATATTATATATTCACAAAATTGTTCTTACTGCACCAGTTAGGGTAACGTAATGCCACAAAAGTAGAGAGAGGTGGCATTAAGGTTTCCAGCCCTAACTCCCCACCCCCTAAGCAGCAAAGGAACAAACATTAGGGTTTTCAGTCTCTGGAGTCTTAGCGAATCAGTGGTGGGTTCTTCCGTGGGGTTAACCTTAATACTGACCCTGATCCCTAAGTAAACAATTTCATAGGGTCCTGCATGAAGAAAGCTATGACACATTGTTTCGGCAACATATGGTAAGACATACTTCTCTACCCTAGAAGCATGTATTGCTATGAGGCACTGGCTTGGAGCTTTTCCTAATGTTTGGACAGGAGGCTACAGGCTTGGGAGGTGGGTGGGTGGGCATTAGGGTTGACAACCACAAGGAAGATCCCACTCCTGATTCACTGAGACTCTGCAAATCCAAAACCCTAATATTTAATTATTTTGTTGCTTGAGAGAGTGAGGTGGGGAGTTAGGGATGGAAACCCTAACACCACATTCCCTACGTTTGTGGCATTAAGGCACCCTAACTAGTACATTAAAGACGTTTTTTGCAAAGAATTTATTTTCTTTTTGAGATAGTTGAATCATATCTTTATTCATGCAGCTGCCTTTAGGACCTGTTTGAATGTATGCAGATGCACTGTGCTAAGGGAAGACTCCGTCCACCTTCAGAAGTGCAGGGCCACTGCTGGTCTTGCAATTTGGTGCAGTGATGGATGTGAAGAATTCATAGAGCTGTATGGTGGGCTGCAGAAGTAACAGGCAGATGCAGATGCACAGGGCAAATGCTGCATCTGTTAGCCAATGCACAGGACTCTCTGCCACCCACAGGTGGAGAGGTGCAGGGCCCTATGCCAAGAGGACAGTTGTCTTCACTATATGTTACCCGGGCCCAGGCAGAAAACCCTGCACATTTCATTTCCTGGCTGGGGGTGTTGCATAACAGCACCATCCCTCCACCCTCACCCCATCTGACTGGATCACTGAGCTTACTCCTGAACTCAGGTCATCACCCAGGTTAACAAAGCATTCCCCTCTGGGGTGAAGACTGGCACTACAAACAACGTTTTTTTAACAATATTTTTTTTTATTTTGACCCCAAATGTTCAACATACTCATTTAATGATTTGCCTTAAAAACATTACATGAACCTTTTATATTATATTGGCTAAAATGTCATTTCACACCAGAAGTGTGAAAACGCATCTCACCCAGGATTTTAAAATTGACACATGTTACTTTTCAGAGGTGGTGTGGAAAAATGTCTAGGCTGAAAGTTTGGAGTCCAAATATTGAAAATTAGTGAAGTTATGAGTGCACGTGGAAAGACTGTAGTGTTCAGTAATAACCTGGACATTTTAATATCTGTACACCAGACATTCAGCATAGACCTCTTATTACCCTACCTCTTGAACCCACCAGGTGAAAATGTTCAAATCCCCACCAAATGTCATTTCACGCCACAGGTGCAAAACCGCATTTTGGCCAGGATTTGAAAAATGATAATTGTCATGTTCATGAAGTGGTGTGAAAAAATGGCTATGTTGAAAATTTGGGTTCAAAATATTTAAAATTACCAAGCTTATGATCAAGCGTTGAAAAAATTCAATGTACATGCATAGCTTTGCAATCACAAATTTTCAACATAGCTTTCTTATGGCCCAACCTCATGAACAAGGGTGGTAAAAATGTTCAAATCTCACCTGAAAAGTGATTTCACAATGTGACTGCAAAATCATCTTTCAGGCCTGCTTTTCATAATTCCAGTAACATTGCTCCGGTGGGGTCCAAAAAAAGGTCATATTAAAAATGTGGGGCCAAAATATGTAAAGATGTCAAAATCATGCATCAGGTTCAAAACCCCATTGAAATACATTAAACTATGCTTACCTTAGTTGCTCATATTGTAGCTACCGGTTTCAGCAGCAAGGTGTGTCTTTGATTGGAAAGTGGCTCATCGTCCTGGGACATGTTCAGTTCAGTAAGGGTGTGTAGGGTGGTGGGTGCTGACTGGGAGTTTGGGGTGTGGAGGGTGGGTATATGTGGGGGCAGATTGATGTGGAACCATTTTCTGTTTTACAGATTTTTAAAAAAAATGATGGACAGTTTTCTTTATTTCATGGATATTCTAGCACTGGGGATTGGGCACCCCAGTATCAGGCTTGTTTTTGGTGGCAACAAGGAGTGGGCACCCCAGTGTCACCACCTACATACTGTAAGGGGAACAGGGCCTGGAGACCTGGTGGGGGTTAAGAGAAGCTGCACCTAGGTGGGCACCCTGGTCAGCATATATATTAAATGAATGGCATATGGTCAATTCATCGCATTTTAAAATGTCGTGGTCAAACAGTTGCAGCTACTTCGTCGATATTTAAGCTTGCTGCTGTTACAATATGTCGCGGACACAAAACAGCCACTGCAACCATATATCCGCAACATTCTGTCCCGCAATGTACGGCGACCATGTTTACCTGTTTCTCTGCTGACCTCTGGTGATAGAACTAAGTATAGCTTTATTATATAAGGGTATTATTACCAGATTAGTCATAGAACTGGAATTTACCTGAGCTAAATATATACGTGTGAATAAAGTTTTTAAATCAATCTGCAGTGATTTTGCTTCTTGAGACCCAAAGCAATACATAATGGACATAGCAACAGTCATTAAGATACTGATTTTAAAATATTAAATAAAGAATTGCACTTTCCGTTTCTTTCCTTTTCTGTTGCACTTTTATTTGATTTGCACTTTACTCGTTTTGTACTGTGACGCTGATTTGATGACAATTAATTATCAATTAATTCATTTTGTACTGATTTTAATATATTTAATAAAGAATTGCACTTTCCGTTTTAATTGCACTTGTATTCCATTTGCATTGTATTGTAACACTGATTTGACTGAAGAATAAAGATTAAAGATTTATCAAATAATGAAGGTTTGTATTCATTAATAGGGATGACTATTTGTCTGGTGACATATTAGTATATGCGGCGTTAAAGGCAGTATAAAAGGCAGTAAGGCCTTGAGGCAGTATGGCTCAGTGGTTTAAGGCTCTGAGCTGCAAATCTGGAGACCTGGCTTTGAATCCCACAGCCCCCATTTGCATACTGTGTGACCCTGAGCAAGTCAGTTAACTTCCTCATGCTCCCAGGTTGCATCTGCAAACAAGCTTTCAGCTTAGTGTGTCTCACCTGGCAAAATAATTGGTTAAAAAAAAATACTAGCGACCTGTGCTACCAGCAACTTAGCGATCCATGTTCTTTTGTCTGCACAGCAATTAGACTGCAACCTTTTAACCGTGACTATCTGTCCAGGGACATAATGACCATACACGAAATGAATATAAATAATGATTGGGAAAGGTGGGCAGGCAAACTGGAGGGGAGGGGGAGAAAGAAGAAGTAATGGGGGTGGGCACCTCAGTCAGACAGCTAGACAGACAGACAGATAGATGGATAAATGGATAGACAGATGACAGAGAAAGAGAGAAACATTCTAGGACAGAAAAAGACAAAACAGGGCATCAGTGGCTCACTGCTGTCACTGCAGCCTGCAACACGACGTTCAGCTGCAGCTGTGGAACTCAAGAAAGTCCTGCTGTTCTCATAAAGAGAAAATGGATCTATGGCTCCCCTCAGCAAACTTGGCACCCAGAATGTTGGGGTGACTAGAAATGGTGTTTGTAGCAACTTCAAAAAAAAAAGAGCAGCAGAATCTAACTAAACAGATCCAGTTTAGTTAGGGTCAGGTGTGTCCTTTAAAAACAGATCAGTTTAATGTATTGCAATATTTGTGAGTTTAAAAGGAGGAAAAAAATGGTGGCTGTCATGATCAGTATGTGTTTCAGCATGAGAGGTAATATAATGAAAATGAACCCTTGTGAAAAGTTTTTTTTTACTGCTCAAACATAGTTATTACTCTAAAACAGTGAAATATTTTTTCACCAAATCTTTGAAAGAGACACCCTTGGCACAGAACCCTTCAAACCTTAAAATTTAATGAAAAAATTGCACACAGTCTAGGCTGTTGGCGAGAGCAAAATATACACTGTTTATTTTTTTTTGTTTTGTTTTTTGGTGCCCCGTATCTCAAAGACCATACAAGAAGCCATGGTGAAACTTGTCATGTCTTGAGACTTAAGGCAGCCTGATGCACATGTCAAACTTTGGGCTATTTTATCAAATGATTCCAAAGTTATTACGGTGCAAAAACTGGAGGTTAACACTGAACGGCCAACTTAGCCCTAACTAATGGTGCACTACCACGCCCCTATAATACATAAATATTTTACTGGTGCAGCAGCACCAATATAGTTAGGGATGAGTAGGGTGTTTAATGTTAAACCTCAGTTCTTGCACCTTAATAACTTTAGCACTGTTTAAAACAGTTGCCCCAAATTTTGCATACATTGCCTCAGAGGTATGTTCTTAAGAAGCTGGAATTTTTGTGATGGAAGCTTGTGTTGTTTTTGAGATACAGAATGTAGTTTTTACAATTAACTGTAACTTTTTCCCCTATATGTATTGCATGTTTTCTTTGCTCTCACCCACAGACTAGATGGTACAGAATTTTTTTCCCAAAACTGTTAGGGTAAACGTGACTTGTGCCAAGGTAGTGCCTTTCAAATCACTTCCAGAGTTATAAGGATTTCAAGTCTTTTTTCTGAGCATGCTCAGCACAGTTTTTGGATAACCATTTGATAAGACACAAAACCTTCTGTGTCAAGAAAGCATTTTGCTTTCCCACCACTTAAGCTGCCACTACACAGAATGATGGCTGCCAACTTACTTTTTGTCTCAATATAAAAAAATTTAAAAACTATAAAAAAAAAAATATTTTGAAAAGAAAAAAACCAAAACATGAATCTTACCAAACAAGACCTCCTAAGCAAGGTTTTGTTGTTTATTTTTTCAACAATGTGCCCCAAACAGTTTTTGTGTGTGTGTGTGTGTGTGTGTGTGTGTGTATAAGAGTGCTTAAACCTAAAGTAGATGGCAAGGTGGGAGATTCTGATAAATGTGGCAACAATAGAAGCTCAGAACCACCACCATCAGTTCCAAAAAAAGTACCAGCCAGACAAGGCAAGATATTTGTAAGCAGACAAATTCTTTCATACAAACCCTGCCAAGGTACATCTTGATGACACGGTACTACATGAAACCAGTCATAATGTTTGAAGTGTGTTTTTTCTGGCATTCCTGAAAGGGGCTGAGACAGGATGTACCTTGGCTCTGTTTGTGAGTACTGAAGAATTTGTCTGTTTACACATATCTTGCCTTGTCTGGTACTTTTTTGGGTACTGATAGTGGTGGTGCTGAGCTTCTATTTTTGCCATGCTGTTTTTTGGTTCTAGCACACCTACCAACTGGGTGGTCCTCCTGTTGTTTAGATTCTGGTAAATACAGTCCAGAGTAAATAAGGCTTTGACTCTGATGGCTGGCTATTCAAAGGGGTTGCACCACATTGCATCCTGGTGGGATATTGAGAAGGCTACTTGGTGCAGCACAAATCACGAGATGCCTAGGCGCAATGATAATGGATGCAGTGCAGATGCAGGGGGAGTGCCCATGCATATGCGACATATCCTGATATTCAGCCTGGGATGTGCAGCGCATATGCTGGCACAACCCTGCATTGCACCGCATAGGTGGGCTCAAAGTTGAGCCACTGAACAGCAAGAACAACTCCTGGCCACCCACAGGTGGGCTGCTGTATTGCATGGCGCAACACAGCAGCCGCCCCCCTGTGGGTGGCCACCCGCCCACCCAGAACACCCTCCATATGCACCCATGGCACTCTCCTCCCTTCCAAGTCCCCGATCACCGGGAAACAAATGTACACATCATCCCTGGTCATCTAGCGATACTCCCCATCATCCTGATTCCCCGAGTGCAGTACCAGAAGATGAAACCTATCTCTGGTAGGCTAGTGGTCCCCCCCAGTCCCTGATTCCCTGATACACATGAGAAAGGACCACCCCTGGTGGTCTAGTGGCACCCCCCTGCCCGTTGCCATGATCATGGTAATCCACTGGAAATATATGCCCTGGTGACTAGCTACTCTCACTCACTTCCACCATACCCAAATTTGCTCATTCTCCCCCATCATCGCAGGAACTGCACCCACCCGCATACTGCCTTAGTGTCCGGTCAACGACATATAATTACAGGGCATAATACCAGATAGTCCCGGAATATGTGAACTGACTGCACTCACATATTCTCGGACTACCTAGCACAGTATGCCCTGCAAGCCCATTCTGTACCTGCCATTCGCCGGTGGCCAGGCGGCATGTGGGTGGGGTTGCAGCCGCCACCACTGATGGGGGAGAGGGGGGCAAGGATCAGTGTGGGTGGATGGGTGGGGTGCCACCAGACCACCAGGGATGGACATTTATACCTACCTCAGAAATTGGGTGGGTGGGGGACCACTAGACCACCAGGGATGGTCCTTTCTTATGTGTATCAGGGGAATTTGGGACTGGGGGGGACAACTGGTCTACCAGGAATAGGTTTTACCTACCGGTACCGCAATCGGGAGGGGGGGGCCACTGGACTACCAGAGATTGTTCCTTATACATTGCCGCGTTTGCAGCTACAGGCAGAGGATGCCCTGGATCCCCACCACACACATCATGCTGTACAAGGCGCCAGGCACAAACTGCCGGGCAGCCCTGCACAAGGCATGCAAATGGGGCCATAATGACATCCAAATGGGGCTATTTGTGTCTTGCATAGATTATGGCCTCATTTGCATGCACCCATTTGAATATCGCAGGTGATGAGCCTAGCGCACCTGCACTTGTGCTGAGGCATCCCCGTGCTCCCTATCTATGGCTTGCGCCAGCACAGTGCCACTGCACCATGCGCAGTATGTGCACTGACTTTGCCATATTCAACAGTGATGCGCCATGGCACATCACCATTGAATATCACCTGGCCCTGGCACCAGCGCATCCAAGTTGCACTGTGCTCATGCTTGCTCCACTGCCTGGTGCAGTCTGAATATCTGGGTCTAACTGTACACTCTCCCACTGTGGTAAAGAGGACTAGAGGAGAGAAGGGTTTCAACATGGCCATCACTAAGTAGGCTGCTTTTGGTTAGAGTTCCTGATGATTCTCCCAAAACACACCTTATAAAGGCAAATTGCAGCAATAAATGGATGAAAAACAAAAGGACAGGTGATCCTCATTGTCTAGTGACATTTCTTTTCTGAGATATGGTCCATTGAGCATATTTTTTCAGAGTTGGTATGTTGAGCCCTGGACATGAGGAGACACAGGCTAGAGCTGCGATGAGGTCTGTATGCTCCCCCAGTGTCAACTTCAAACACTACGGACCCTCTGCAGCAGACAACTGTGACTAAGAAACCTAAAGTTAGTCAAGAGAACATGCAATTCAAACTGAATACAGACTGATACAAGTATTTTTTTGTTATCAGAGACTGAACCAATACAAACAGAACATTTACCTGCATCTAACACAACTAATCCGATGAATCCAATGACACATGGTAAAGCCCAGGAATTCAGATGATTCAGGCTCTAGAGAATTTGAGTTATTTGATGGTCAAATTAGATACATGAATTACAAATATAGAAACAAACCTTTAACAGTTAAATAAAACAACAGAGCTGGATGTTGACCTGCAAGAAGTGAAATAGGAACTTGTTGACATGAAAAAGAGGGTTGATATCTGTAAAGCTACAGCCACTTCTGCTGACATTAAAGCAGCCTCTACTATGGATCAGACTGCAATCAATCGCAAAGTGGAGGCAATAGAGAAAGCTAACCAGTACAAGAATCTCAGACTCATCAGTATTCCTATTTCTTTCAGCTCTAACTAGCCTGCTCTCAGAGATTGGCAAAAAACATTTACCTGTATATGGACACATTTCAGTTGCCTGAAGAAAATCCTGCAATAATCACTAAGGCTTATAGAGTGGCAACAAAAGGAAACCCAGATGATATAAAACCTGCCATGTCAGTGCAGTTTATTTATTTTCTGAATTTTGTTGACCCAGTAAGCCCACTGGGGGGAGGGGGTAATACAGATGGTAAACAACTGAAACTGAACCAGATTAAGATGTTGGTGGTATTTTTAGTGAATGGGAGAAATTTGGCCAGGACACCAGGGAGATTCCCCTACTCTGTCTGTAGGGGGCTTGGCACTTTCTCTGGAATGGCCACTCTGAGTCCGGCATTGGACAAAGCAGATGTGCTGGAGGTAGGGGAGTCTGTCTCCTTCTCTATCTCCCCTCTACTAGAGACTGAGATGGACAATGGCAGTAAGGATCCTTTATGTATTGCTTCCATTTCTTCTTCGGAAACCGGCACAGTTTGGCAGTCTACTGAAGTAAAGGTACTGGGAAGACTGGATGGGCCTTGCAGTCCTTATCTGCCGTCAACTTCTATGTTTCTATGATTCTATGTAAGTTATGGGGGAACCTGGAGGTGCTAATGATAGCCCCTGCCTTGCTTCTGCAGCAAAGGTTTGCCTTAGTTCTGTTTCTGCACATGATGGGATTACGTTACCGGTGGCTTCAGCTTTCAGTAGACCTGTCATTAAGGTCCTGATGTCTACTAACAGGGCACAGCTGCAGGATGAAGTTTGGGCTGTGGAGTCATTCGGCGGCTGCTCGCAGGTTTCGGCAGTGTCTGATTCAGCGGTATCGAAAGAGACCGGCAGCTCTAATTCACCTTGTGGTGAGTGCCTAGAGTCTCGAGATTGTTCTTCTGTTTTGTCAGTAAAGCCTTTGCTCCTGAAACAGACGACTGGATTTTTACATGTTCAGCGGTCTGACCTAGGGGATAGACAGCGTCTCCCCACCCAGCTGTTTGAGGGCTCGCCTTCCACTTGGACTACCGGTCTGGATTCAGGTACTGGTTCTTCTTCCCGGCAACTACCTGTAAACTTTTCTACTCCCTCTGACTTTGCTACTATTTGCCCTAAGTCTAGTGTGTTAAAGCAAGATTTATAGTGTCATGTGAAGGACTTGGCTTCCGATTTAAGTCAACTCCTTACTAACTTTGATAATAACATGTCTGTTTCTGGCATTATGATTGCTGAAGCCCTAAAAGGCACTGGCTGGGAAAAATCCCCCATGGATGATACTTGGGCCTCTCCTTTTCAGCCTAGTTTTGAGCCTCAAGGAGATTTACTTGATATTTCTGACCCACTTGACCTTCCCTCAGGGCTTCAATTAACACAGAATCCTGTCTGGCATGCTTCTGAGTCTAAAACAAAGGTACTGGATTCCTCTGCTGGTACTGGGGAGCATAGTTCTGCTATGGGTGTCTCCACAAAGGAAGGCCCTGCACCTTCTAATATGAGTAAAGAATCCTTGGATTTGTTGCACTTTGATGATTCTACTGTCCTTCCCACTGAGGTAGAGGATGGTATTACACCAGATACTGAACTACATGAGGTTGAGGGTTCTATGTCTGACGGAGTTTTGCCACGGCCTGATGGACACTTCTCTTCTGTAGATCAGACACAGCTTAAAAAGGCCCCTGAACAAGCTAATAGTCATCAGAGGAACAGAACATACACTGACCTCTTTCATACTCCTCCGGAGCAGGCCAAGCAGAGAAATACTGTGAGGCTGAGATATAGGGGTGGGCTTGAGGTGTTTCCAGATCGTCTCTATGTTGGGAAAGCACTGATAAAACATAGTCTACAGTTTTCCCCTTCTGAAATTTATGCTCTTATCCATACCTCTGGGGATAATTATTTTGATATCAGTTTTAAAACATCTGCAGGCCTTGAAACATTTTGGCATAGGTATCAGGTGGTCAGGCATACTGCTTTACGGTCCCCTTTCTTTGCTATTCCCCTTACAAAACCTGCAATTAAATCTATTACGGTATTGTTTAAAAATAAAGGAGTTGCAATTACTGATATCACTAGGTGGTTGTCCTCTATATGTACAGTGTTAGGCTTGCCTGATCCGATTATAGATTCAGAACATTTTTGGACAGGTGGATGGAAGTTACAAGTAAAAATTGTCTTTGGTGAATGGTTCTATCCAGCATTTGCCTAGTTGTTTTTATCTAGGTAGGGATAGAGGTTTTATTTTTTATCCTGGACAACCTAAGTCCTGTTTTCGGTGCGGGGCGCAAACACATCTGAGCAATGCTTGTGACAGGCTTAAATTCTCCCTCTGTCTGGGCTCTGGTCATGTCAGTATTAATTGTCCATGACCAATTTATTGTAATTTGTGTGAGGATTCTTCCCACTCCTATCGAGAGTGTCCTTGGGCCTCTCACAATGACCTGGAGATGCCACATGAGAGTCAGGATGAGACTGTCTCTAAGGCCCAACAAAATGCTCAGGCCAGGCCTCAATTTAAGCCTATTGATCTAGAGCATCCCTCTCCCCTCCTTACTCTCTCCCCTGTCTCACACTGCAAACTTACCTCCTACTTATTGTCAGGCTGAACCCACCGACACTGCCCCTGATGGGGAAAGGGTGATCCCTTCTCCTGGTCTCATGGGCACCACAGACACTGTTTTGCAGTCTGCCATGGATAGTGTTCCCAGCACCTCCACCCAAATGTGTGACCCTAGAAATGTTATGCCCCCTCCTGAGGATTCTGACTGGGTTCAAGTGCGTGCTCGTAGGCAAACAAGAACTTCTACTTCTAAAGGAACTCCTTCTTCTCAAGGAAATCAGTTTCTCATTTTGTTACTAAAAACAAATTTACAGTTTTACACAAATGCAAACAGGCTAAGGAAACTGAGGATGATTCTGAAGCCTCCTCTGTGGCCTCCTGTCAGCTAGAAATGTTGACTGATACTGATCAATTCTCTGGTGATTCCAAAACTTTCAGGAAAAAGAGATGTAAAATGAAATCACCAGGGTAAGGGAGAGGTAAAAAGAAGTCCTGATTTTTTTCTTGTTTAAATGGGGAAGGCCTTGTCTTTTGGCAGTTTGAATGCCAACAGCCTGAAGAATCCTAAAAGGAGATGGGCTATTTTTTCTTTACTTACTTCCATTTAACTTCATATTGTCTTTTTACAGGATACCAGACTTCACTCTCTTAGAAAATTTAGTCAGGCATCTCGTGATTGGAGGGGTGGAGTGTCTTTTTGGTCTCTTTTAGAAGATGTATGTGCTGGAGTTTGAATTCTTTTTAATGGTTTAGAGGTCCAAGTTATTAAACTTATTGACCTGATTCAGGGTCGGGTGTTCATTTTGGATGTTATTATTCAAAACCAAGAGTGGAGATCAATTAATATTTATAATCCCCAGATTAAAACACAAAGAATAGCCACTCTTAAAGCCATTCAGCCTTTTCTTCATTCATCTAAATCCACAGTTTTTTGGGGGGGACTTTAATTGTATTTTAGCTCTCTCTGATAAAACAGGGGTGACTCAGAAGTTATATACTGACTCTAATTTTCTTAATTCCCTTTATACTAAAGCAAAACTAACTGATGGGGCTCTGTTTGGCTCTCTGCCACCTGCACATACATTTCATCACGGGAGACTGTCCACCAGGATTGATTATTTTTTTTATTTCCAACTGGTTACCAGGTATTCAGTATTCAGTTATTCCTTGTGAGACATCAGATCATTGTTTGGTTGTTTTATCTTTGGGACGTCCACTTAAACCAAATTCTCATAATTTTTGGAAAATTAATATTTCTGTTTTGGAAGAAGAACATGGTTGGCATGAATTGTACACAGTTCTCCAGTATAAAATATCTGTGTTTGAATTATTTGATAACCCTGCTTTTTGGAGGCAGGAAACCAAAATGGAAATTAGAAAGTTTTGTATGAGGTTTTCTAAAACCTTTTCTTCTAGCCGTTATCTTAAATATTTGAATAGTCACCGCCAATTACAGAAATTGCTTTTCTGGCAGACTGAATTTTGGCTGGATTACTCTGCACAGATTCGGAAATTGAAAGCAGAAATGTGTAATTACCAATATGATAGGACTACCTCCCTTTTTTAGAACAAAAATATGGTAGGAAAGATTCAGCTAAAGTTGTTAATCCTTTTGATAGTAGTAACCAGCTGTTCATACTAAATATATGCTGTCATTAGTGTCTCACGCTGGCTCCAGGATTTCGGATAACGCAGGTATTCTGAAGGTAGTTTCTCATCATACACATACTTTGTATGGCCAAGAATTCCAGCTGAATGATTGGACCATCTTTTTCGATTCTATACATATCCCTTAGATATTGCTTGAAGGTTCTGAAGATTTAGTTCGACCCATTGCTATTGATGAAGTTGATTCTATCATCAGTCAGTTAAAAAGAACTGTTACCCCACGTCCAGATGGAATTCTAAATAAATCTTATAAAAAAGCAAAAGCATTGCTTTTACCCTATTTAACTGCAGTATTCAATGCTACTGTCCAAGGGATATTGCCAATACCTATGGCTTTTGCAGATAGCAACTTAATTTATTTATTTAAAGGTAAAGATAAAGAATATTTAGATAATTGGCATCCCATTAGTCTCTTGACTTCTGATTGGAAAATATTGTGCAAAATTATTACTGTTAGACTTTTCAACATAGCTCGGAATTTGATTTTTCATACTCAAACAAGTGCTGTTCCAAACAGATCAATGATTAATAACCCAAAATTGATAAGAGAGGTATTTGATGGGTTTGGTATGCAGGGATATGTGTTAAGCTTAGATCAGTCAAAAGCTTTTGACCGGGTCCCTCATAATTATCTGTTTGCAGTACTGGACAGATATGGGGTTCCACAAGAGTTTGTTTTCTGGATTAAAAACTTGTACAAGTATGCTTCCATGATTCCAGTAGTGAATGGTTTAAAGGGCTGTCATATTCAAATCAAAAGAGGGGTACACCAGGGTTGTCCCTTAAGCCCTCTTTTGTATGTTTTTTTCCATAGACCCTCTCCTTAGGAGACTGAATACTGATTCTACTATCATGCATATTTCTGATAAATATTCCCTTGCTTTTCCTAGTGCTATGGCTTATGTGGATGATATATGTATTTTAGTTGCAGATCATGACTCAGGATTGCGTGCTGTTAAAAGATCAGTTACCTATTGGCCTATAAAACAAGGGGGTCTAAATATGGTGAATCCAGTGCTATTTTTCTTTGCCGTATTTGTACATTCTAATGTTTACCCTAGCTTGGCTGGTCATCGAGAGACTTGGGTACAGAGTTTCACTTCTAGAACCCAATATTTTATAGATAAATGGAGAGCCCCAACTTGGAAACCTTTCACTAAAATTCCACAAGGGACTTCTGGTTATATTATTGAGGTTTTTTAAAAAAAAATAAGACAATGGCAAGTATCCAGTCATTTTCCAGGCTTACAAAACAGGAAACTTCTTTATTCATCTGTTTTATCTCAGAGTTTTTTTATCAGCATCTTGCTTTGATTTGCCTGTAGATAGCCATTACTTAAAACAATTATTGGATGGTGGAATTCCAGTGAAAATGTGGGATACTTTATGGCTATGCTGTCATAATAAACTAAATGTTAAAGGGAATCAAGCACATAAATAACTGGAAGAAAGGTTTTGCATTAGAAATTCCTGTATTTGCCAAGTGGAAACTATGGCACATTTGTTTTTTGTTGTATCATTGTAGGCTCAGTTGGCTCATGAGTGGTCATTACCTGTGTTAGCCACTATGACTTACACTGATCTGGTATATAGGAAATTTGGGTCTGACTGGAAGATTTTCTATCCTGGGACTCAGAGTCTATTTTGCTATTTTCAAATGGTGTGTCTGGCAAAATAGATACCTTTTTGTGCTTCAACAAAAACAGACCTCATTGACTGATTTAATATGTCTTATTACTAAAGAAATTTCGCATTTATATGCCTCTGAAAAATTATCTTTGCCTGCAACTTTGGTTGCATATTGATGGAGGGTGCTTCCTTTAATTCTTTTTGAAGGGGTTACTTGAAATAGGATATTGTAAAGCTTTTGATTTTCATTGTATTACATTTAGTTTTTCTCTTTTTGAATATTGCATATTCAGGGACACTGGTTTACCAGGATTGAGAAAGGGCATATTCCATTTTGCACATTGTAAAAAATGGTATTGTCACCGGTGTCTGCTAAGCCAAAATCCAGTTTTACCAGGGTTTGGTTTTGTGTACTTTATTTAACAATTTCTAACTCTGCTAACATGCATTTTAGCAATTTTGACCACCACTATTGCACATCCTTCCATCCTTGTACCAATTTAAAGTTATTTTAGGTACAAGATGTGATGGCAGCAACAACACTACAGCCCCCATCCCTAAGGTGTGATGGAAGCAGCACTATGGCCCCATCCCTCAGGTGTGATGACAACACCAACAGCACTATGGCCCCCATCCCTCTGGTGTGATGGCAGCAGCAACAGCACTTTGACCTCACTCAAGTGTGACAAAAGAAGCAGCACTGTGGCCCCCATCCCTTAGGTGTGATGGCAGCAGTACTACATTCACCATTCCTCAGGTGTGATGGCAGTATCAGCACTATGGCCCCCATCCCTCAGGTGGGACGGTAGCAGTACTACATTCCCCATCCACCAGTGGTGATGGCAGAAGCACTACAGCCCCCACCCCTTCGGTGTGATGGCAGTAGGAACAATGCAGTCCACATCCTTCTGGGGTGATGGCAGTAGTGACATCACTGTGATCCCCTTTCTTCAACACCCATACCCCACATGCAAGAGTTACAAATGACTTGGTCTCTTTGCTTGTTAGAACTCAGATGTGAATTAATCTGAACCATCAGTGAGTGAGTGATCACAGAGCCACCAAAGACTCACCATCCTAGAAGGGCAAGAGTAGCTCTTCATCCCCCCCAGCTGCTGGAGGTCAGACTCTGAGCAAGTAAGGAGACTACTGAGAAATATAGGAACTTCTTGTCTCAGAACAGGAAGATAATGAGATAAAAGGGTGCAGAGGCAGTAAGTAAGTAGGGAGAGAAGAAAAAAAGAAATAAACAAACAGAGGAAAGAGTAAGTATTCCAAATAACAGTTAGGGGGCCAGAAAAAAGACATGATGGGAATGGTGCAGTGCAGTGGCTGTGGAGCAGCAGTCTTCCGGGAGATGTTTTGGAGGATGCAGTGTTGTCCCATCTGCAGACACCTGCCTGGGCTGAGGGAGGAGGTTGCTTATCTTCAGGCTGAGTTGGCCAGGATTTGTGGGACCTCCTCTCCCACCCAGGGACCACCAGGGTCACTACCGTTGCCTCAGAGTTTGCCAAGAAAGAGGAGTGGTTGGACCACAGTGGGCTCAGGGGGGTGAGGGTGGTGGTAAAGAGGCTCATCCCTCCAGTTGTACCTCTCCACAATTTCTATGCCGTTCTGGAAAAGCGTGGTTCCTCTATGGAGGCACCCACAGTGGAGACCAAGGAGGATGCTGGGAACCTCCACAAAGGAGACCCAAAGGAGGGTGGCATGGGACCCCACAGGGGAAGGAAACAACTCCTGGTGGGACACTCCATTTTTTTTTTGAAATTCAAGTTTATTAAGGTTTTCTCCCGATACAGAGCAAGATGCAACAATACAGGACAATCCAAACATCAATACCAACATGTGACAATATGAAGATATCCAGGTACATTATCTGGAGCACCTTGCCCTCCCTCCCTTCCTTCCCTTCCTCCTTCCTTCCACCCCCAGCAGACAGAATTATAAGGTGATGTACCACATCATTAAACATCTTTAATCTGATATTAGGTAATCAAGGGGAATAAGCACCCATCTGAAGTAGATACAACTCATGTAACTTTCCCAAAACCCTACCATACTTTAACAAACAATTCTTTCGATTCGCACTAAATTTTTCCATGTTCAAATTAAAAAGCAACTCCTGTAACCACTCTGTGTAAGTAATTACATCTCCATCCAATGTCTCAAGACAACCTTCTTGAGTGACACTGAAATGATGGCCATATAATACCATCTGGCTTTAACCTTAATTCCAGAGTAATCCCCCAATAAGCAAACCTCGGGACTAAATAGATGATCGAGCCCCAACAAAGGATCTGCCCATTCCCTAATCTTCTCCCACAGTAATTTGACCCTAGAACATTCCCAGAAAATATGAAGTAATGTCCCATCCTACTGACGGCAATAATTGCATTTTGGGTCAGAAGTACGGCCAATCTTATGCAACTTTTGTGGAGTCCAGAACATGTTATTTAAAAATTGAAACTGCATGACTTTCAGCCTATCCTGAGATATATACCTATAGGTATGCCACCAGATTGCGCTCCAGTCCCTCCCCGGGTCTCCAAAAGCAGTGTTCCAGTAATGGGGGGTACCATCGAACTGCTGAAATGCTCACTCAAATAAGCATTTATAGAATCTGGAAACTACATGCGGCTCCCAAACAGTTCTAGCAAGAACCTCAAATAGGCCCTCAGGTGGCTGAGACCCAACTTGCTTCCTAAGAGATTGTACCAGCAGATGCCTGAGCTGGTAAACTCTAAAGATATGCCATGGGGCAATACAGAACTTGTTAATTAAAGCCTGTACAGAGACACACTCCCCCTCCTGAAAAAGGTCTGAAATCCTCAGGTCTTTCATCTCAGGAAGCCAAGAGTCCTGAATCATTTTACCTCCAATTTTTAAATTTGAGTTTCGGCACAAGGGTTGATTCTTGTCTTTACTGGGGGAATATTTTAAGAATGAACACAGTTGTGCATGGATTCTTAAAGACATTTTAATCAGGGTGGGAAATGATTCCCCAGATAAGGACTTCATTGAAGCATAAAGGAGTGCAGTCGGATCAAACCCTGCCTCCTTTATTAACTCCACCTCTAACTTAACCCATGAGGGGATATAAACAGCTGAAGAGTGTTCTATGGGAACTAGCAGCCATCTTAAATACTTGCTTACACTGCTTGTCCAATAATATAAAGCCAAATGGGGTAAATTTAACCCCGCCTTCTCCTTAGTAGCAGCCATCTTATTATAAGCTCTACGCGGAGTCTTCCCCTGCCAAATAAACTCTGAAATTATTGCATGCATATTCTTGAACCAGCTGAACAGCAACCACAAGTTCAGCATGATTAGTGGGTACAATACCCTAGGCGATGTATTCATTTTTGTCAGGCTAACCGTACCCCATAAGGATAACGGGAGTTTGGTCCACCTAGCAAGATCCAGTTGAATGGTATTCTTTATCGAGTCTAGGTTTAACTGTACCATCTTGGAGTCACTATGGGCCAAAACAACCCCTAAATATGTAAGTTTGGACGGGCTCCACTGTAAACCAGGCGCTGTCATCTCAGACTTAAGCACCCTGGAGTTTAACGGAAAAACTAAGGTTTTTTCTTTATTGATTTTATAATTAGAAAACTTGCTGAACTCCTCTATAAGCTCCATAACCACTGGTATAGTGATACTGGGGTGAGTTAGATGAAAAAGGACATTGTCTGCATATGCAGAAATCTTAAATTCATGGGAACCTATTTTAATTCCTTTGACTCTGGGATCCGATCTTATTTTTGCAAGAAAGGGTTCAAGGTAGAGATTGAAAAGAAGGAGTGAGAGGACATCCCTGTTGAGTTCCAGCACCCAGAGGGAATATTGAAGAAAAAAACCCATTGCAATAAATCTGCATGCTCGGTTGACTATACAGAGAAAAGACATTCTTAACAAAAGAGGGGGGAAGTCCAAATTTTATCATTGTCAAATATAAGAACTGCCAGTCAACCCTGTCAAATGCTTTTTCTGTGTCTATCGACACTAACCCAGATGGGAGACAGTAGTCCCTAGACACAGAAAATATATTAGCCAATTTACTTAAATGGTCCACAGCCGACCTACCAGCTATAAAGCCTACCTGGTCATTGTGTATAAGCAACGGCATTACTTTAGCTAAACGATTGGCCAAAATTTTTGCTAGGATCTTAACATCATAATTTAAAAGTGAAATGGGCCTATAGCTGGTAACCATATCTGGGTCCTTGCCACCCTTGGAAATAACCACAATAAGAGCTGAAAAAAGGTGTTTATCTACTTTCTCAGAGGTCAAAATACAGTGAAATAGTCTTTTTAAGCTGGGAGCTAACTGTACAGCAAAGCATTTATAAAAATTGGGAGAGAAGCCATCTGGGCCCGGAGCCTTATCAAGAGTAAGCGAGTTTATTGTTGCAAAAATCTCTTCTTCTGAAATGGGTTGAGTCAGCGCGCTACCCAACCCCAGGGGCAATAAGGAAAGTGGACAAGAGGAGAGATAGCTCTCCACCTCCTCCTTGGGGGGTCTAAACTCCATTGGGCTGTATAAATCTTTATAGTAACTCTCAAACTCCGGAACAATTTCCATAGGGTGAGTTTTAACCATGCCATCCAACCGAGAGGTAATACTCTGAATGATCCTAACCGATTCCTCTTTTTTTAATCTCATAGCCAGTAGATGCCCGGCCTTTTCCCCCTGATCAAGGTACCAAGCTTTAGTCTTTAACAGGGTGTATTTCACTGTCTCCCGCAAAAGTTCACTATATTGATTCCTTAAACCGATTAGTTTTTCCCTGGTTTCTGCAGGAGTAGCCCCTGAAAGAGTATGTTCTAAGTCCCTAATCTGGGTAAGTAGAGCCAAGGCTTTATTCTCTCTTTTTCCTTTCCTGTCTGCCGCTAGTTTGATAAGTTCACCCCTCAGAACGCATTTGAGCGCACTCCACTCCACATCGCCTTCAACTGTGAATTCCGTATTCTCTCTTTCATATTGCTCTATAAAATGGATAATGATTTCTTTAATTGCTGGGGACCATAACAGCTGATTGTTCAACTTCCATATCGTTTGTCTGCTAAGGTTGGGGGAGAGATTTAACGAACATCGGACCATCGAATGAGCCAAAATAACCCCAGGCAAAATTGAACATTGCGGTAGACCGGGAAGGGCCGACTGACTGATCAGGAAATAATCAATCCTAGATCTAGATCCATGAACAGCCAATGTAAATGTGTATTCCCTGAGTGAGGGATATAAGATCCTCCATGGGTCACATAAACCAGCGCTATCCACCAACTCTTTTAGGGCTCTCTGTGCGGGAGATAGCTCACTTCTCCTCCTACCATTATTGTCCATATCTGGGTCGAACGGGAAGTTCCAGTCCCAGTCCCTCCCAAGATCATCAGAATATGGATATATGGGGACAATACTTTTAACAGGCCTACAAAAAACCCGGGTGAATCCGAGTTTGGGCCGTAAATACTTCCTATTAAAACTTTTGACCTGTATAACGTTCCCACCACTAGCAAGAAATGGCCCGAGGGATCCTTGACAATCTCCTCACAGGAAAAAGGAATTTGCCTGGTAATCAGAATGGCCACCCCCTTGCTAGCAGTGCTCTCGCCAGAGAGGTATACCTGTCCAATACTCTGTTATTTAAACAAGGTGCTTTCTGAATCAAGCAAGTGCATCTCTTGTAGACAGATGATTTTCCCCCCTTGCATCTGAAGGTGCTTCAGGATCTTATGTCTTTTAGTATTGTTCCTTGCCCCGTTAACGTTCCATGTAATTAAATCCCAGGAAGTTCCCATTTAACTGCTAATTAAAATTGTACATGCCCAATTAACCGGCCAAAACTTGTGGGCTGTCTCGGGACCCGCAGTAACCGCACCCTCCTGATCAGACCTTGTATAATTCTTCCTGCATCTCCCTTCCCCCTATCCCTCCCACCACCCTAGAACAGAATCCATACCCCACCAACCCATTATCCCACCCACCATAGTTGTCATAGATACCCCCTTCCCCCAACAGTCTACCCACAACGTCCGCTTCCCCAACATAACTCCTTCTTGGCCCACAATGTCAAATGCACTGACCCTCCTTATCACCGCCCAGCCCCCTTCCCCCATTACTGGAGTAGGCATCGTCCTGCTAACTATCTGACTCCAACTAAACCACCACACAGAATGGGCATCAGCGCTAGCAGGAAGAGCAGCTATCCAAAGACTCTGTAAGAGGGGCTCTGAAAAGAGGGAGAAAGACCACAAAAACCAGACTCGGAAGACCCTCCCTACCTTGAGGCTAACCATTTCAGACCCCTCCTACTCCTGGCAATCACCCAAAGAAAGAAAGAGACAACTTCCCTCTGGAGCGAGTGACCGTCAGAGGTTCCTCCTCTCCTATCACAGTGCTTCTGTACAGAGAGAAACCCCAAAAGGCTATATCCCATGCTAACAGACCTCTCAGCTAGATTACCCCTTTTAATCCCTTTCCATCAGTGTCCCAACTAAAATAAATCAGAAGAAAAGGGGAGGGTAAAGATAAAGCCCGAACTGGGGGACATCCCTCAAAAATCTTGAGGACCCATCTAAAGAAGAAGAACAAAAGAACCATTACTAACGATCCCAAAATGACTGGAGTATATATACCTCGAGCCCCCACACTTCCTGATATTTATAATCCAATAAAATACACAATATCTACCTAGAGAAAAAGAACTACAAACTTGCAGAGCTCGGAGGGGAGTGAGTAACACAGCCCCAACCATAATATGAAAATTGCTGAGCTCCAATCCACAATGGACTAGCGCCCTCTAGTGCCAACATGCTACTGTCAAATCTGCAACTTGGAACAAGGAAAACAAACACTGTAGTACTAGAGTCAAATAACCAAGTCAAAATACATTTTAACTTCAAGTCTGTGCTTATTAGCAACTGAGTAAACTATCTTTGAAGACAGGGTGCAGGAGTTTCAGTCATGACTGCCTCAGATATCATTGACGATCCCCTGTCCCATCCCCGAGTCTTTAATAGTAGGTAAAATGCACCAAATGTCCAGGAACAGCTCCGCTCTTCAAAAACCTTCATCGATCATTCCAGAAGTCAGTTGTGCTCATCGAAGCACTACCTCGTTCTTTCATTTAAATAAGTCCAGGAGTGCAGACTTAAGACCTTCCAATGCTGCTTTCTGATTTTCGTAAGTCACCCATGCCCCTGATAAATACACTTGCAAGCACGCAGAGTAAGTCATCCTGAACTGAGTGGAAGAAGCAATCAGCTTAACCACTATCGAGTGGTATTCTACCCGCTTTTGCCTCACTGTGAGGGGGAGATCCTGAGTGATTTGTAAGGCAGCATTTTCCCAGAAGACTTCCTTGAGCTCTCTGACCTTAGAAAGGACGTGCTGTTTCTCAAGGTAATTTAGAAAGTGAAGAATTAGAGTACGTGGGGGGGTGCCTGACGGCGGCATCGCCCTTAAAGCCCGATGGGCTCTTTCAATAATATAACTCGGGTCATATGGCAATGGGCCAACAATCTTTACCAAGAGCTTCTGGACAAATACTATCGCATCTGCCCCCTCCACCTTCTCTGGTAGCCCAATAATTATAATGTTGTTGTGTCTGCTTCTTCCTTCCAAGTCCTCAATCTTGGAGTCCAATCTCGTCAACTTCTGGCAGATAGCCACCATCTCCAGTTCAGTCTTAGCAGACTGGGCTTCCACCGACGCAATTCTAGCTTCATTATCCTTTGTGCATCTTGAAAGATCTTCTAGTGCCAGGGTAATCACTTTTAGCTCCTCAGTAACTGTTTGAAAGTCTACCCTGAAGGGTTTCATCTCTGCCAAGAACCTCGCTACTGTGAGCGGCTCATTCTCTAGCTCAGCCATTTTGGATTCGTTTTCTGGGTCTCCGGAGGCAGAAGAGGCCCTGGGTTTCTTTGGGGCCTTGCCAGGAGAGACAGGAGGAGTATGTTTCCCATGGCTTTTACGCTTATCCTTCTCCATCAGTCACCCGGACGGGATCTCGTCACTCCCTAGTACTTTAGCGAGTAAACTGAACTGGGTTGTAGTTGTGATCATTCTTTACTCATAAATTTTGAATGAAAAACAGAGAGAGGAGGCAAGAGCAAGGCGATCAGGCTGCTAAGCCAGCATTTGCATCACGTGACTCCTGGTGGGGGACTCCATTGTTAGGAAGGTAGAACTGGGGGAGGTAAGGTGCCTGCCTGGCTCCATGGCTTGGAGAGACAGGAAGCAAATCCTCAGGATCACAGGAGCAGCTGCACAGGGGAGGGAGCTGGATGTCATTGTCCACCTAGGGACAAATGACCTGGCTAAGAAAGGGATAAGAGCAGTGCAAGAAGCATTTGTGGAGATGGGGAGGGGCCTTAGACAAATAGCACACATGGTAACCTTCTCGGAGGTGCTGCCTGTCTATGGCACAGGTGAGGCTAGGGTGCTCCACACCACGGGATTCAATCAGTGGTTGAAAAACTGGTGCAGAGCTCAGAGATTTGGCTTCACTGGAGACTGGGGATCCAGCTGGAGGGATGCAGGCCTATACTGGCATGATGGTCTGCATCTGTCCAGGAGGGGAACCAGGATCCTAGGTGATAGGTTTAAATACTTCATTGACAAGTATTTAAACTGGCCAAGGGGGGAGGCATTGGAAATGAGCAGGGAAATCCTAGCCTCCCCAAAAATATCAGGGTACTAAGTGAGGTAGACACCAACATAGAGATGTCAATAGGGAGAAGCGCAAGGGTAAATGGAGAAAGTGACAAATGCAATAAGGACAGGGATGGGGCAAAAAGGGGTAAGACCATCAAGAAATGGAGGGTAATGAGTACCAACCCCCGTAGTCTGGGCAACAAGCTCTGTGAACTGGTGGCCTTGATGGAAGAGGGATGCCTGGATATTGTAGCAGTCACAGAAACATGGTACACAGTGAACCATGACTGGGATGTTAACATACCAGAGTACACAACCTACAGGAGAGACAGGGAGGGCAGAAGGAGGGGGAGTAGCTCTCTATGTAAGGAAAGGGATAAAAGCAACTGAACAAAAGAGTAAGCAGGTAGGAGAGGAGGCACTGAGGGTCACCTTAGAGACTGGAAATGGCACCACAATCTGCACAGGAGTTGTATATAGACCCCCATGTCAGGGGGAGGAAATGGACAAAGATATGATAGAAGGCATACTGAGGATGGCATAGAAAGGGGAGATACTGTTGATGGGGGACCTTAACATGCCAGATGTTAACTGGAGCACCTTTGCTGCAGCCACATCCAAAAGCAAGGCCATTCTTGATGCCCTTCAGGTGGCATGCCTCAAACAGCTAGTTTTGGAACCCACTCATGAGGGAGCAATCTTAGACCTTGTACTCTCAAATGGGGACAGTGAGAGGATCTCAGATCTAGAAGTGGGTAGCCATTTGGGAACAAGTGACCACCAAACAGTGTGGTTCACGATAAACTCTGCTACAGAGTCAAGCCATACAAAAGTGAGAGTTCTTGACTTCAGGAGGGCTGACTTTGGCTAGATGGGAGAGTGCCTTAGAAAAGCTCTAGCAAACAGGCTAGAAGGAGAGGTGGAGCAACAATGGTCAAATATCAAAACTGCCATCACAGAGGCAACAAGCCTTTGTGTGAAGCAAATAAACAAATCAAAACAAAATAAAAAGCCACTATGGTTCTCAAAAGAGGTGGCGGTGAAGGTTAGGGAGAAAAAGATAGCATTTAGGAAGTATAAGGAAACACAGAAGGAGCAGGAGAGAGAACTGCACCAGTTAAGGCAGAAGGAAGCAGGGAGGGTAGTCAGAATAGCAAAGGCACAAACTGAGGAAAAGATAGCCAACTCTGTTAAGAAGGGGGATAAAACCTTTTATAGGAATATCAGGGAGCGTAGAAAGACAAAGAGAGGGATAGTGAGGCTGAATAGAATGGATGGTGGGTGGGCAGAGAGTGACAGTGATAAAGCAGGGATACTGAATGAATACTTCTGTTCAGTATTCACAAAAGAGGAAGTGGGGGAGGTGCCTAATCCAATAAACAGAAGCACTCTGGAGAGGAGGGTTGATCCCAGTCCTTTCACAGAAGAAAGGATTCTGAAAGAACTCCTAAAACTGAAGGTGGACAAGGCAATGGGGCCTGATGGAATTCACCCCAGAATTCTAAAAGAATTAAGCAGAGAACTAGTGACACCACTGACTACGCTTTTTAACAAATCATGGGAGGATGGTGTGGTACCTGAGGACTGGAAGAAGGCAGATGTGATTCCCCCTCACGAAAGTGGGACCAAGATGGAGGCAGGAAACTACAGACCTGTCAGTTTGACCTCTTTGGTAGGGAAAGTGATGGAATCACTTCTGAAGGAAAGAACTGTTGAGTACCTAGAGGCCAGTGGGGCACAGGACCCAAGGCAGCATGGGTTCACAGCGGGAAGGTCATGTCAGATGAACCTAATTGATTTCTTTGACTAGGTGACCAAAGTAGTAGACCAGGGAAGGGCTGTGGACATGGCCTACCTAGACTTTAGCAAGGCATTTGATGCAGTCCAACACAAAAGATTAGTAGACAAATTAACCAGCCTGAGAGTGGGTCCCAAGGTGGTAGCCTGGGTAAAACATTGGCTGAACAATAGGACACAGAAGGTAATTGTAAATGGAGTCCATTCTGAAGAAAGAGGGGTTACTAGTGGGGTACCGCAGGGTTCACTACTGGGTCCAGTCCTTTTTAATGTCTTTATAAGTGACACTGCAGAGGGACTGGAAGGAAAAGTATGCCCCTTGCAGATGACACAAAGATCTGCAACAGGGTTGATACACAAGGAGGCGTGGAAAGGATGAGAAGGGACTTGGCAAGGTTGGAGGAATGGTCAGAAGTATGGCAGCATGGATTCAATGCAAAGAAGTGCAAGTAATGCACCTGGGAAACAAAACCCAGGGAAGATTACACAATGGGGAGGTAGTAACAACAACAAAATGGAAAGTTACCTAGGGTAATCATATTAGATGACCTTAAGGTTGGTAAGCAATGTGAGAAGGCGGTAGGGAGGGCTGGGGGGGATACTGGGATGTATAGAGGTATCACCAGCAGAAAACAGGAAGTTGTTATCCCCCTGTACAGACAGTTGGTGAGACCCCATCTGGAGTACCGCGTCCAGTTCTGGAGACCCCATCTCTGCAAGCACATAGACAGGATGGATTCAGTTCAGAGGAGGCAACTAAAATGTTGCGGGGTCTACAAGAGAAGCCATATGAGGAGAGACTAAAGGAGCTTAATATGTATACCCTTGAGGAAAGGAGGGAGAAGGGGGACATGATAGAAATGTTTAAGTACTTCAGTGGAATCAACAAAGTCCAAAAGGGTAGCATCTTTCAGAAAAAGAGATGTGCAAGAACAAGGGGACACAATTTGAAGATAGAGGGGGGGACAGCTCAGGGGCAATGTGAGGAAGTATTTTTTCACAGAGAGAATGGTGGACGCATGGAACAGCCTTCCTGAGGAGGTTGTGGGGTCTGAAACTGTGGGAGAATTCAAGAATGCATGGGACATACAGTACATAAGGCAATTTTTGTGGGGGGTAGGAAGAAATAGGCTGTTGGTTAAATAGGATCTGCAGCTTATCCTCTAGGTAGGAAAATGGGCAGACTAGGTGCGCCCAGCGGTCCTTATCTGCCGACAAAGTCTATATTTCTGTCAGCGCTAAGGCAGACTACCTTTGTTTTTTTCCTATCTATAATTTAACTGCCTGAATTGGATTTCTGCCTGTGACACTGTTGACCAGGGTTAGGGAACAGACTTGGGTGTTGGAAGGCCAGCTGGTGGATGAAGGCTTGAGCGTCCAACGACCACTCGCCTTCTCCTGGGAGGGAGGGTGGGTTCATGGCGCAGCATTTGCTGGCCCCTGGTGGAGGCTAGAGGCATGACAACATGTCAGCCCTCACTGCAGGAGGGAGTGTTACTAATGCCGTCTTGTGCCTTGACATCATGTGGCCTATCATGCTCCCAAGAAAATGGAAAAATACCCACTGACCAACCAAAGGACAGCTGTTGGTCCCTATATAAGCTAGAAGCCCCAGAAGTGTCTGTGCTGACCCCTGCCATGCCCAGGATACACAGGACGCTCTTTGGGGCAATTCCCCTCTCCTGGTAGCCTCCCACAGGGGTTGGGACCCACTCAATTAAGGGTTACTTTGGGTTACCTGGTAGCACAGCAGTAAGGGACAGTGGATGGTGGTCGGGACTCAGCTGCGATGACAGGGGGCCTTGGCAGGCCTGAAGGAGTGGATGGCCAGGGGGTAGGACGAGCAACAAAAATAAAATTGCTTGAATTTGCTTCTTTGAAATAAAATGTCTTCACCTAAAAAATCCACAAATGATTAGTGGAGGACCTTCAAATGGATTCATGCATCTCCCAGACATGTGAATGCTTTTTTTTTTTTTACTTGGTGTCAATGAAAAGGGTGTCTCCCAGTTTTCATGTATTCGTTCAGATGTGAATTGAGCACTACTCTGCCCACCAGCATCATACAGCCCCTGTGGTCTTACCTTCTGTACGCCATTGACTGCTTTCAAAATCCACTGGCCAAACATAAGTACACTTAAATACTTAACATTTGCTTTTTGTTGAAGCAATCTATCAGAAAACTTTTTGTTGTCACAAAGACTGAAACAACAGGAGGGAGAAAAGGTGCAAATGATCCAATTCACCTGTGAAGTCTTTTCATAATAGTAAAGCAGTTTCTTCTTTGTGAACATTTTATTTATTTATTGAAATTGTTTCAGCAGGATGGCACACTGAGCAAAAAGATGCCCGTCTCCCGGTGCGGCCTGGGGGGTGAGGGTACAGTGGAAGATAACTTTCAGGTTATCAAGAGTTACATACTTTCATTCAGACTAGTTTTCAATCAAACAACTGAGGATTTTGGATGGCCATGCTGATTATAAACTTGAATAAGCTAGTTGGTAACAGTGATCCTGTGTTTAGCAATCTACAACCTAGATGCTTATATACAAAGAATACAATAAAAACCTGACTAAAATCTAAAAACAAGCTTATAAAACACATAAAATGTATCTGAACATATGTTTTTACCTATACAAAATCATTACAGCCCAAGAAAAACTCAGGTAAGTTACATGGTACCCAGACTACTATTCTATGATGTAGTAAACGTATATTGGTATTTTTTTTTATATTCTTTGTAAAGCAGGTAAGGCCCACTAGGCAGAACTGTCTGTTTTCAGGAGTGACCTAGAAGCACTGGGGAGGTTAAGTGACTTGCTTAGAGTCACACAGTATGCAAGTGGAGTTGGTGGGACTCAAACCCAAGTCTGCTGGATGTACCCAGTTCAATCACTGTTTGTTACTCTAACCACTAGGCATGGGTGGCTAAAGTGAATGGCTGATTACAACAAAGCAGTGGGGTGATTTCCTTACTGATTCTATATGCAGCAAAGCAGAAAGAATGCAAAGCACAGCAGCATTCATTTTAAGATGCTGAAATCTGTGTCGGCCCACTGCTGCTGTGGTAGCACTGTTGCTTACAATGCCAATGACCCAGGGTCAGAAGCGAATTCGGGTTGCTGGAGGTTTGGCCAGGGGAGTAGGATTGAGCACCTGGGGGACTGCTCTCCGAGGAGGAGGAGGAAGGTGGTCTGCAAGTCCTGCTGCTTTACCGCCACCTGTGTGACCATGGGTGGTGGTGCAATGGTGCTGCAGAGTAATCAAGAGGACAGGGCCTAGCCAGGATCTGGAGCAGTGACATGTCTCTATGTGACCTACCTCCTTGGATCTCCTCTAGTGCCAGTGCCCTCAGGGACAGAGGCCAGAAAACCAGGAACAATCACCCCACATCAGCCACTGGCAGAAGGGACCCAGGTGTCCCAGACTTCATAACCAGACTCCATGAGGGACCCACTGAGCTGCCATACACACACTAAGGGAGTGTGGAGGGGTGACCTGGGGTCCCCCTTCCTTCCCACCTGTGGGGGTACAATCCAGGCAAAATAGGGGCAGGCCCACAGGAGCTCCTGAGCATTACCTGGGGGTGAAGCTAGGTGAAACCCAGCCTAGGGATCACTGAAAAGTAGAGACTGATGTTGTTAGAAGGGGACATAGCAAGAGAAAATAAAAAAAATTTAAAAAAATGCTGAAATCTTAAGAGATTCTGTGCAGTGACATGCAATTTCCGGGAGGCACTGGTACAAGAATTTAAAATCCACAAACCAAGCAGGATTCCGTGATTGTTACCGGTGTTATCGGTAAAAATGGAAAACCAGGGTCCCTGTGCATATTATACTTTTATTTTTGTTATGTTATTTTTCTTTGTTTCAGGTTCTGCTGTATAACTTTGCTGTATTGATTTGTTTTTTGAAGACTTTGTTTTGTTATATTATTCTCAATAAAAAAATTCCTCTACTGTGCTGTAGGGGGCCTCGTGGACTGGAGAAATGGCCACTCAAAGAGAGTCTCTGGAGAGAATGGTCTTCATGGAGGTAGGGGAGCCGGTCTCCTCTCCTGCCTTCCGTGAGCAGGAGACCGACTGTGCTTTTACAAATGTGCCTGACAAAATCAAAATGAATGAAGAAACTAGTGATATTTTTCTATCCATGGAGGATTTGGCTACAGAGGTTCCGCTGCTTGCTGCTGCGGAGGACAGACTGGCAATTGATCAAGTTATGTTAAAACTTAAGCAAGAAGAAGAATGGCATTTGAAAGCCCAAAGTGAGCTGAACGTACAGCTCACTAAACACAATTTGGCTGCTTCAGATTTCAAAGCTACCACCCCATGCATCAACCTTTCAGCTGATGCAGTCACTTCAAAGGCCCTGTCTGGGCCGGGTGAGTCACCCTGTTGGAATGCTCCTTATAATGCTACTACTGTTTCTAGTGCTGACTCACAGGCTGGCAGTCTAAGCGCTGCTGAAAGTGCGTGCCGACAGCCTGTAATATTAACTGAATCTGTACCTGTTGATGTTACCGGCACAGAATGTGCTCCATGGGCTGGCAGTTTAAACACAGTAATTGGCGTGTGCCTTGAGCCTGGTATTTCCCAGAACATGACTGATTCTAAACTATCTAGCAATGCTAAAGTCATGTTAGAACCCCACGCTAAATTACAGTCAGAGAGGGGAGTCTCTGCAATACTGAAAAGTGGGTCAGAGGTCTGGAGCTTGGATCATATGATGAGGGTGACTGGCTTTGTGTTTAAACAACCCATAGCCTTAATGGGGGTAGGAAACCAATTGTCCAATGAACAGAATTTCCAGTATCAAACTAAAAAGGACTCCCAGGAGGGGGGTTATCACTTTTTCCTTTGCTGCCAAGGGTGCTCCAGTGAAAATAGGGAAGTCTGAATATTTGTAAGGGAAACATGCTGCAATTACACTGGCAAATAGAAACATTGGGTCTGGTATTGAAATTGGGCATGCTTCTCACACAGTTGGAGATCCACAGGGTGTGGCAGTACAGGCAGCAGTTCTCTACCCTTTTCCTATTCTAACTGATGACACGTGGTCCCCTCAGAAAGCTCTACAAAATGCAGGTTGGCCACAGACACACAATGGGAATTGGTTACCTAATCCAGATTGGGACCCCATGCTGAATTTTTCACAGGCTTCCCCTGAGTGGAGACCACATCTCCCAGAACACGGCGTCTTAGGAACTGTAGGGCTTAAGCTTCCTGCCTTTGACAATATTACAGAGGGAGTAGGAAAAGCTACACAAGAACTGCCTTTTTCCCCAAAAGAAGCAGGCCAGCAGCATGTGACAATGCCTCAGCAGCCTGTAAAGATCATAGCTGCTAATGATTCTTTGACCCAAAAGAAACTCTACCTGATGAACTACCATCATAAAAGCTTCTTATCTCTGAGTTATTTTCTAAATCAAAAAAGAGGCAGCTCCTAGGTGGAATGCAGTCCACATCCATTATAAAGGGGGGCTGGCTAATGGACCTAATAGGCAGTTTGTGGGAAAAACCTGTTAAAAGATTCTTTGCATTTTACACCTAGAGAAGTTTATGCTTTTGTTAACATATTAGGGGAGAACAACTATGATGCAAGTTTTAGAACCACTTATGCTTTGGAATTATTTTGGGAGCGTTACTCTCAGGTGAAGTTTTCCCCCACATGGACCCCTTTTTTGGTAATTCCTTTAACCAAGCCTCTCATAAAATATGTTACGGTAATGTTTTGGAATGAGGTGGTCCATGTGGAGGACATCATGTATTGGTTGTCCAAAAGGTGTGATGTATTAAGTGAAAAAGAAGCCATACTGGATTCAGAAATATTTTGGACTGGAGATGGAAGTACAAAGTTAAGCTTCGGCAAACTGATACTGGCATGGAGCATATCCCTAATTCTTTTATGCTAAGAAGGGATCAGGGGGTATGCTTTTACACCGAGCAACCCAGAACCTGTTATAAATGTGGTTCTAGAACCCACTTATCCAGCACCTGTGACAAGGAACACTGTCAATTGTGGAGCGTTAGGTCATATCACCATGCAGTGTGCTAATCACACTAAATGTGACTTGTGTGAGGAGTATGGCCATGCTTTTGGAGAATGCCCCTGGGTGGCATAAAATAAAGCCACTTGCATCAGTCCCAAGCTTTTGATCCAACAAGCTCAGGACACTACTACAGCTTCCTTGCCCCAGCCTAAGCCTCCTTCTCCCGTCTTAGTATCATCTCATCTCCTTCCCCCTCCTCCATCCCCAGAAGTAAAAGAAACTGTTGTTATCCCCGATGACTTATCTCAGGTTCCCCTGAAAGTGGATCCTGTGCCTGGTGAATTGGTTGATCCAATACTGCTAGCCCTTGTTTGTTATAAAGATTCTGACACTACAGAAGGAGGTCCTAAGAACCCCATTGTTTTACCTCCTTTACCTAGGAGGCGGTCCATCAGGAATTTAAAACCTAAGTCACTCCCTCCTCCTGTATCTTTTGAGTCCAACAACACGTATGCAGCTTTGTTCACAAATGAGGGAGATTCTGAGATGGAGCAGGGTGACTGACTCTCAAACCATGTTATCAGATCAACCTCCTAAGGGTGTAGAACAAGGAGATTAATAAGGAAAAAAAGAGAAAAAAGGAAAAAGAATGTATAGTTTCTCAATTACTTTCCTCCTGATGGTTTCATTGTCTATTGGATCTTTAAACATCCATAGTTTATTAAATAGTGTGAAGCAGTAGGCTGTTTTTACTTATGTTCATGAATATAAATTTGACATTTTTTTTCTTTCAAAAAACCTGGTTGTGCTCTAGGGAACAGGTGATGGATTTGAAAAGAGAATGGCTGTGGGGACCTTCATATTGGTCTTTTGGCCCTGATTGTACAGATGGGGTGGGAATTTTATTTGGTTGTTATGATTTTTCTCTGAATAAACTGGTGGATCTCATCCCAGGTAGGGTTTTCCTCATAGATGGCATTTGGAAATCCATAGCTTGCTGCTTTATCAATACATATTGCCCACAAATGAAAGCTGAAAGAGTTTCACTAATACAATATATTCAGCCATATTTAGTTACTTCCTGTAACATTTTTTTTGGTGGTGATTTTAACTGTAATATTCAGCAGGTGCAAAAGCCTAATGGGAAGAGGAAAAAATCTATTGTGACTCTAATATGTTGACCAGGGTTATAGATACTGCAGGCTTGATTGACTGCCGTGTATATAATACAGGTCCAGAATTTACATACACCAGGACTAGGTTTAAAACAACGATAGGCCATATGTTTATTTCCCCTAATTTGCCTAAAGGGTCTTTGACTATAGTCCCTATAGAATTCTCAGATCACCTGATGTTGGTCTTGAGATTGACAGCCATTGATGGGGGCCCTAAAACCAAAAACAGATGGAAGTTAAACACTTCGGTGTTGAAAGATCACCAAGTTAAAAAGCATATTCTATCCCTTTTAAAAAAAGGCTGTCTGTTCAATTTTTCTACTCCAATGTCAGAGAATGGTGGGCAGACACTAAAACGTATTTGAAGGACTGGTTTATTAGATATGGGAAAAAAACAGAGAATGATAAGTTCCTGAAATATTTATCCTTGCTCAGGCAATTGCAGCATCTTTATACATTAGCTCATTTTTCTAAACAGGATTACACTAACCAAATTTCCCAACTAAAACAGGACATGCAAGCTTATTAATATGACAGAGCAAAATCAATCCAGGCAATGCTCTATGAAGGAACTCAGAAAACACCAGTGGGGGAACCCTTTGAAGCATGCAAAAAACTGCATGATACAATGATCATAGAGTATTTGACAAGTCCAGATGAAAAAAAAATAGATGCTGTCAGTGAAATAGAAGATATTATAAAGAGGCATTATCATATCAATCTTTGGTTCCATCAGATCCCCCTACTGATCAAAACATTCAGGATTATTTTCAGGGCATACAAGTCCCAGCATTTCCCGAAGATGCACTTAAATTACAAAACAAAATTACAGTTGCTGAAATAGAGGTTCAATCAAGGCATTACAGACTAACACATTGCCTGGTCTCCCAAACAAGTTTTACAAGGCCTTTGTATCTGAATTAGCTATCTGTTTGGAGCAAGTTATCAATTTGTCTTTAATTCAGATAATATTTCTCTTTCTTTCACTGAAAGTTTATTAGTTTATCTCTTTAAATTGGGATAAATCTAAAATACAAAACTGGAGACCTAGTATTTTATTGAATACTGACTATTAAAAAAAAATACTAATGCATATTATGAACAATAGATTAAAACATTATGCTAATCTGGTGATCTCCTCATAACAATTCTGTGGACTCCCAAATAGGAAAATTCAAGATGCACTTATAATCATTCGGGATATAGTTGAACACTTAACACTGTCGGGATCAGCAGGATGTATACCCTCAGTTGACCAAGAAAAGGCATTTGATCGGGTTCTCCTCTCCTTTTTGTTTGCCACTCTTAGGGCATATAGGGTACCACTGGCAGTAATCGGGCATATACAATTGCTCTAGTCTAAGGTTTTTGTACAGGTTTTTATAAAAGGGCAAATAACAGAGGGGTTTCTGATTTCCACCGGGGTTAGACAAGGGTGCCCCCAATCCCCTTCTGTATATTTTTTCTTTGGACCCTTTATTAAAACATTTGATTAAAAGGCCTAAATGGGCCAGTTTGCTGGGTCAGGGAAGCCATCAGCCTTTAATGATTCAAGGATATACGGACAACATTTGTGGGGTTTTTGCTAGTTATAACCATTTACCTTTTTTTTTTTTTTATTTTTACAAGAATTGAATTTGTATGCTCATTTATCCAACTCTAAACTAAATTATTCAAAAAGTAGGGGACTTCTAGTGGGTACGCAGAATCCCACTCTTTGTCAGGTACAGGGTATAACTTTAACCATAGCTCCTATCAAAATATTAGCTATTCTTTTTGGACCACAAAACCTCCCCCAGGATAACTGGTAGACCTCCCTGAATACAGTAGATTGTAAGATACAGAGGTGGAAGCACTGGGAATTATCAAAACTAAAAAGAATACTGATTTTGAAGCAATTTATCATTCCTCAATTACAATATGTAGCTAATATGTTCTCACCTTCAATACATTTAGAAACAAAAATATAAGGAATTCGTTTTCAGATTTTATGGGGCAATAAACTAAATGCCATCAAACGGTGTTACACTTATTTAAGTAAAGATAAGGATGGGTTGGGTATGACAGAACCTATAGTGTTTTTGCATTCTTTGTTCTTTTTTCATACTGTTAAATATGGTATATCCCCAATAATTTCTACTGCTCATTGTTTAGTGAATCTCACATTAGGATGATGTTTAGCTGCATGGCATAATATGGCTCCCAAATTACATCCCCATCTGCACATACCAGATCATTTCCAGCCTGCAGCCCGAAAACTCTTTAAATGGAATATCACTAAATTATCCATCCTGCAGGGTACTTGGAAAAATTTCTATCAAGATGTTCCAACTCAGACGTCTCCAACTGAGCCTTGCTTTAAAAATTGCCCTTCTAGCTCTACCCCTTCAGTTTTGAAACAACTTACAAATAGTAGAATCCCTCAACAGATGTGGGAAATTTTATGGCTTAGGGTATATGGGAGATTGAATGTCAGAGGCACTGCTAAGCATAAAGCATTAGCAGAAAGGAATTGTCCATATCTGGACTATATTGATAAAGAGGAATCCATGGAACATTTTTTTTCTTTTGTTCCTATTCAAAACAATTATGGTTATTTTTAGCCACTAGATGGGAAATGGGATAGCTGCAGAGCTTAACATATGATATTTTAGCGATAGGGAATTATTTCTATGGGCACTCACAGTTACATCATGATGCCCTTATGATTTTCCTTTGTTGTTTGAGGTTTTATTTATGGCAGGCCAGGTGCCAATGGGTTATACACCAAAAGAAGATGCCTTATACTGTATTTAGCCACTTAGTTCCCCAAGCAATGAGGAGAGTATACCATGATGATTTAATTTTGTGTTCTAGTAATAACATTTTTAAATGGTGGAAAGGGTTTCAAATCTTTATTAAATACAAATAAGGGGACATTAAAATGTCAGGAAATTGCCTTATGTTTGTTTTGCTTTTGAAGAATGTGTTTTCTCCTTTCTGACAGTAATCCATAATTGTGAGAGTATTATTTTAATTTGATATTCAGATCTTATGAAGTCAGCTCGGTTGTGATGACTCAGAGTTTAATCTATCTACAGTGTTGTACTTTATTGCTATAATCCTTTTTTGTTTCTTGTTTTTTCTACTGTAGACTTATTGTTTTTTCTTTCAAAACCTGTGACATTATGTAACACAGTATGCAATATGTGATTTATCAATAAAAACACCACTACTCTTTTTTGATAAGTGCCACGGGATCTTTAGCATCCACCTCAACTACCACCAATCCAAGCAGATGGGATCTCAGTTTAACATCTCATCCAAAAGACAGCACCTCAGAAGTGCAGCACCCCCCTCATGCTGCACTACAGTGTCAGTATTTGCCATTGAGACTGAGAGTAATTTAATATTCAAGTGCGCACACTTTTGGTAAGACCTTGAATACAAATGTTTCAAATACTCTGTTTTCCCGGACTTTGCCATTGCCATGCAACAGAGAAGGCACTGCCTGTTAAGCTTCAGATATGTATTGGCTATAGGTGCAGCTTTCACTTTACAATCTCCAGCAACAGTAAAGAATATGTACAAATGGGTCACTCATATTTTCTTTCACCAGGGCGAGTTGTTGATTTTATATGTGTAGCCCTGACACCATCTACCAAGAGGGCTACTACCCCTGTCTTGCAGGCCTGACCAAGGTTAAGGGGTCTGGTTTCCCATATAGCTATTACTGGGTGTTCTTTCCCAAGATAGGAAAATAAATAACGCGGTGCCTCCACCCAGAGTACATATTAAGTGGGTCAGATATCAGCAGTACATCTCCCTGGAATGTTGTACCAACCCACCTCCTTACATCATCACGCAGTCACCCCAATACATGGATACCATAAACCAAAACCCCCAATTTCAATACTTTGCATTTTTTTTTTATTTTGGCTAATAATATGCTCACCAGATAAAATATGCTCTCTAGTCAGAAGTTCTTCCAAAACAGAAAAACACAATTTATTTACATGGGAAAGGTTAGGAGAGGGTAGATGGAGTAGAGGTTAAGCATCAATCACAGTTCTCAATTGACATTTAGTAACTGGCATTTAGGATTAGCATTTTAGAACAGCCATTCCCCCCTTTAAATTTAAAACACTTATTTTTAATTCTTGCAGCTACCAGCCCTTCTAACTAGCTAACTGTTGCTGATGGTTACCATTAACAAACCCCCACCTGGTACCAGCTGACCCTCTTTGTCCTCTGACTGGGTACCCAAGTATTTGTTGCAAGCCTGAGGTGCAGCTGTTGGCTGGTGTTGGCGCACATACTTTAAGTCAAACTTATCTTTTCTTTCTCTTTGATTGACTCTTTACCATGTCATAAGGTATAACTTGAGCACAACTATTTACATCGCCAGGTGCAGGACAATTCCTGCCTTTACTCATGGTTCTGTATACAGTTTCTGGTGGCATGGTAACCATAGCTCTGGAATGGATGGAACAGCAGAACCTTGGAATCATTTTGATCTGAAGAGACTTGAGACATGGAACAGGCACTCTGTAGCTTGAATCTTCCAACTTGATTGAACGTCTTGCAGCTTGTTCCTTTCAGCCTGTTTCCAGGTCAGATGCAGAGCATGAATACAAGGCTTTCCAGGCCAAAAGGAACCCAGACCCTGGAGTGACCCCACAGTCTGGCTCCCACTGGATCAGAGTGTCCTAGCAATCAGGCACACACGCGTGGCTCCCTGTGGCCCAGTCGATCCCACTTGGTAGGGGTTGGCTGGCTCCAGGTTGAAAATGAACAGATTTTCAGTCTCCTAGGTTCAGCTCAGTTTGGCAATTTTCAATCTTTAAAGTTTAAAATAAAACATCCTTCAGCCATGATACCATCGTAGCAGCCTTAGCCCTTTTTCTCACAGGTCACCCTCTCTGGCTTCACACCGAGCACACAGTCTCAGTGGGACTTTGGCAATCACCTTGGGTTCCTCCAAGGACCCTAAACTCACCCTTGATGAAACCTTTAATTTCCCTTGATAGAGGCAAATTCTGTTTTCTCACCATGCAGGTGCTAATCAATGCAGAAGAGGCTCTCTCTTCAACCTTTTCGAGCTATCTGACTTTACTGGCCAAATCCTGGCATGTCCAGGAGACTTTCATACCAAGTGTCCATACTAAAATCAGTCTGCTTTCCATAATCTTTTTTCCAAAACCTGAACCATTCCTTGAACCTTTTGCCCTTTCCTTTTCCTTAAGACGCTGTGTCATACCAGAGTCAGACAGAGACCTTTTCCCTTTCTTGAACCTTTTCTCCTTGTTTCTCACCATTCAGGTGTAGAATTAGACAGCCATTTCTCTCCAAAACCGTTATTCAAGACCTTCACTGCTGTGGTGTAGCTTCATTTCACAGCAGCTTTTTGCAGATTCCTTCAGTTCTCTCTGCTGAACTGCACACCAAGATTCCTTGCTCCAAACATGAGGAAAAGCAGATCCACAGCCCAGGGGGACAGGCAGCTGGCAACCTCCAGGCAGGTCTTTCCAAAACCCTGCAGCCCCATGTTTTATTGGAAGGACTGGAGCCCTCCCTCCCTTTGGAGAGGCTCCCCCCCCCCCCGAACTGACTCCAGAACCAAAAGTCCTCCATTTGGGAGTTCTCCGCAGCTTCGCATTTGCTGGATTCACTGTCCTTAACAAATATTAATATGCATGAGGCTTCCTTGATGTCTGAATGGCTAAGTCAAAGGCTGTCAAGTATTTCACCAGCTTTTTCCCCCATAAGTTGTTGTAACAGTCACAGAGTCGCTTGGAAAGATTCTGCAATTCCAGTTGTCTGTACAGTGGTCAGCTGGCTGCAAATATGGCTGTTGTGCAAACAGTATCCAGGCATTTTCTTCAGTGCCCTCACTTTACAGTCCACCTGCAGCCAGCAGAAATATATTTATTTTACATTTTCCACATCATTTTGTAGAAGCCCCTTTTCTCTTTCAGACCATTCCCCTGTTTAACATTTTTATTTCTTTCCTTGCCTGGCACTGCTGCCGCAATAGACTGTCCTCAGGCAGCCCACACACAATCCCACTGCAGTCCATATAATGTCCCACTTTCACATTTTATTTATTTATTTCCCCACAGATATTTAGCTTCCCTCTGCTCTTTCTCACCATGGCAGCGATTAGACTTTTTGTGTAGCCCCCAGCCTGTCACTAACTGATAATCTCTGCCCCAGGCACTAGACAGGCTTAACTCATCAATATTCAGTGCTGCTTCATTAGAAGGCATGAGGCAGCTCCCTGATTCTGAGCTCTGATAGGTGCTCTCCACACAAACATGTTTGCTGTTTCTTATGGGCCTCCACCAGGTCTCCCAGTCCCTGATTAGCTCAAGAGGGGAGACTGGGACCATGGAGAGGCATCGATGTGGCTGTAGGAATGGCTGAAGATGATAATGTGCTTCTGCGTATATGTGGGTTGCAGGACTGTACCTTGGTGCAGAACCAACTGGTGGCTCTGTGCTTCAGCTCCTCTGGCCCCATTCTGGGCTAAAAAATACTGCGGGGGCCAGAGGGAGGATCCAGTGGTAAGTGGGGACTATCTGGGGCACAGACCAGCAGGGGCACCAGATGGGGAAAATGGAGACTAAGCAGTCCCCGATAGGAGGGTTACATATGTATATGGAGGTCTGAGAAAAATGATAAAAAATCCATCTTCATTGGACTCTGACTTGGAACTGTTAGCAGTGACTACCGAAATAGAACAGAGTTTTGCTGGTAAATAGGATTTCTTTTGTCTAAGATCTATGGACAGCTACTGAGCTAACATGAAACTCTTTTTTAGAAATAGTGGTTGCAAGTCTGTAATTTTTTATACTTATAGCAAAATTCCAGTGAACTAATCCTTCTCTCAAGCAATGATTTGTTTAGGCCAGCCTGGTGGTACTGAAGGATGAGGCGCCGGACCCCACACCAAGCCGGCGACCCAGGTTCAAGAACGGACTCAGGCCACCAGGGGTCAGCAGGGGAGGGAAGGGATTGAGCATCTGGAGGACTGCTCTCCCTTCATGGGGAGGGATCCAGGCCTTTCACTGCTCCTTAGCGGCACCCGATGGAGATTGGGGGGCATCACAAGGAACTTGCAGTGCAGTGATTTGGGGTTGGAGTGGCAGTGAACATTGGCACACAGTGCCTAGATGTCATTGCACGTCTGTGCTCCAGAGGGAAAACAGCAAGCAAAAACACAGAGGACGACCAGGGAGGTGACAAGTGTTCCAGAGACCAAGCCCACATCCCCAGCACCTGGCCATCCCTCCAACGGTCCCCAAAGGCCCTCAACCAGGACAGACCCTCTAATTTTAGAAAGGCCACCAGGTAGGTGAGGTAGAACCTTACCTGGGGGGCTGGAAAGTCCTGGTGGGGGGTCCTGGAGGAGGGAAGGAGGTCTCGGCTGGGAGTAGAGGAGATAGGTCGCGTGGGCACCTCTGAGAGATGCCCTGGCCCAACAGAGATTAAAATAGAATATACAAAAAAAGCAGAGATTTTTTGGGGGGTTATGGTAATTCTTAGTGATCTTTTGCATAATAACCCAATGATATTGGTGCTGATTCTTTTTCAGTGGTTTGCTTATATTTTGAACAATTGGTTAAAAACTTCAAAGTTAAAAGTCGAAGTTGCCTAGTTGATGAGACTACATCAATGATTTAAGTCATAATCAACAATATTTAAACTACTAAGTGTAAATAATTGATGATCATTTGTACTTGAACCCCTCCCCCTACCCGGATGGGGACTGTAACTATAATATGCAGATTATTTTATGTTACATTTTCTTTTTGGACTGTAACTATAATATGCAGATGTACTTTATGTTACATTTTTTTTTAATTCTGCCTATTCACTACATATACTGCATGTAGCTGACTGAATTTATTTGGATACTCAGTAAAATATGAGTCTAAAAAGGAATAGGGGAATAGTAGGGGTCATGAGGAGGTCACAAAGTTGAGAGAGGATGGTACAACCTATAGAAACGAACACCAAGGTTTTGACTTGAGCCCAGAATGTTTCCCTTTTTAATAAATCAAATAAAGGGGAAATTATATGCCCTCTATTTGTCTTGATAGGATGTCTTGTGTTGAGTTCACAACCTCTCCTCCCTTTAATTATATCTTAATGACTATCCTTGCTGTGCCTTGTTAACCTTACGATAATAAAAGAATAGGAGAGTGCACCGTGGGAGGAGGGTGGGGTGTATGTTTTTTTTTCATGGTGGTGTTGAATTTATTTTCTCCGAATGTTATTCTGCTTTATTTTATTAACCTGTGTATGGCCTTTTTGCCAGCGTGTATTGATATCATTACATTTACTTTCATATGCTGATGTATCGAGATATGCTTAATAAAGTATGTCAAATTAAAATAAATAAATAAATCAAATAAAAAATATGAATAGTAAGAAGCCTAACATTTGATCTCCAAGCACATGGATTGTCAAATTGTAGCCCTGTTGTGAATAAAGGTCATGCAGAAATACTGGTATAGTAGAATGAAAAAGATCCTCATCTGTGAAGTTACATAAAATATCCAGAATATACAGAATGTTAAATTCTGCATAAATCTGCTGTTCTTACAATTTTAGTGGTTGAAATGCTCATGCCATAGAATTTTGTCTGAGAAATGTGAAATTCCACATTGTGCAGTTCTACATAATGCATAGTAAATATACTGAAGAAATCTCACCAGGCAGAACTGATTTTTTTTTTTTTTATTAATTTCATGTTCTACAAATCATCATCCCAACTATATGGGCATATAGTCAGTATTGCAGAGACTATTGGCTGACTCATATACCAATATAGACAATTAGTAATGGCTATAAAATGCATAGGCTTTATGGATATCTGGGGCTCAATTCTCAAAGATCGATGCAAGCTGTGCCAACAGCAGATTGTGTTGATCCTCACTGTCCCTGTGACACTGTGCCCAATTCAGGTAAAGGAGGGGTCCCGGCACCAAAGTCCCACAGTTTGCACCAAGCACATATGTGCGGCACAGGTAAGCCACACTTAAAAGGAATTGTGGAAGCTGCAGGACTGACATGCGGCATTGACAGCAACAGCAGATGTATTGCCCACATGCTGCCCCATGGTGGGTCAGCAGGTGGGACCCTTTTAGCACACCAGGCATTAGACCAGCTCAGGGCTGGTCTAACTCTGGGCTGGTGCTGTGGACATTGTTGCCCTTATGAAATTCCACAGTAGGAGATATGGCAGCCACCTACTGGCGCAACACCCCTCAGAGCCATGGCACTGCCTGGAGCATGCCACAAGTTGAGCAGATTGGTATCTGGCACAAAAGGTCCCTTCAGTGCTGCAAGCTCCTTTTGAGACTTGGGAATGATGTATGGTGTGGTGCAGTGAGCCCCTTGCATCATGTTTCTGTGACACAAGCACCTTGTTGCATTCCTGTCCCTTTGAGAAGCGAGTCTCTGGCATCTTAAAATACTATGCTAGTGACTAGTTTAGTTTACAAATGATAATGGCCAGCTAGAATAATTGCTTTTTATACTTCATGGAATATCACTTTTGTCTTTAGATCTTTCCATTGTTCAGAGTTCTTGCTTTTCACTTTCTGTTGAGTTCAAGCCTTGCAGTAGACATCATACTTCAGCTTTGCTCCCAGCTTTGTTCCTGCCAAACATGCCTCAAACTTGGCATCCATCTCTTTGCTCTGAGCTTCAGTGAAATAGTTTTGCCAATCTCCTACTTCACCTGGAAGAATGAAGTACAGGTATCACGTAAAAAAGGGAAGACAGGCACTTTAAAACCAGCATTTTGCACTTTCACTAACTTCTGGATCTATTCCAGGACAGCCAAGAAGAAGGAAATGTAGACCAGTCCTTTTGTGACTCTTTCTACACAGTTTATTTACCCTGAATGGCCCAGGTAAGATACAGTACTTTGTGTTCAGGGGAGTTCTGTCTTACAAAAACAAAATTCCAGTGCAGAACCCCCCCAAACAAAAAAACATGGCACATATTAGAATGTAAACATTTTAACTGCCTATTGGCTTTTCTTAATTTAAACTCCATGGAAAAGGGGTCATCTTAGTTATCAGATTGGAATTCCAATGTGAGCAAGCCAAACCATCATCACAGTGGGACCCATAGTTTGGTCCCAACACTAGCTTCTCAGCTATGAAATGCCTGTAGTAGCTATTCATAAATATAGAGTGCATTGTCTAATTGGCTCCTTTTAATAAAGTGCTTCCACCCAGGAAATTTCATAGGTGGTGAAAGGGAGCTTGCTAAAAGGAGTACCACAACTCCCCAAACTCTAAACACATCCAAAACTAGCATGCTCTACCCTTTGTATTGCTCACAAAATGTAATTCACATTTCTGCTTAGGGGTGCTACTTGCGTGTGTTCTGTCTTACCCACTTTTACATCTGGTTAAATGAAAGCACTGAAAGAATAAATGAATTGCTCAGGGTCACACACCAAGTACAGTACATGACACCAATATGATTACAACCTGTTTTTTCTGCTTTCCATGTTCTAACCACTAGATCAAACTGCCTCCTCAATAGAGCTCTCAATAAACTTCTTTTACAACCAGGTAACAATGACTTTTTGTTTGAAAAGCTCACACACTGGGACAACTTTATTGATTTGGTTTGACTAGGGTTCCATCTTGCCTGCCCCTGATGCCTACATTGTCACCCTCGCCAGATACAGTACATCTCGTCTCCTGCCAAAGACTCATTAGTCTATCCAGTCTGCCCATTTCCTACATAACACTGTGTCTTAACTGTTGTTGGGTTGGAGAAAAGGGGCCTCCTTCCCTTTTAGTGCCTCAATGCCCCCCTCTGACTGTCCATACTCTGCCTCCTTAAGGACTGACTATCTCCATGTGCCTACCCCTTCCACATTTGAAATGCTGAAATAGGTCAGTGACTTGACTTTTACCACTAGCTTTGGTATACATTTCCGGGCTTCCACCACCCTCTCCATGAAAATGTACTTCCGAACATCCCTTTGGATTCCCACCGACTGGTACTGCGTTTAATGAAAACACAGTAACGCAGTCAGTTGGTGGGATTTCAAAGGGATATTCGGAAGTACTTTTTCATGGAGAGGGTGGTGGAAGCCTGGAAATGTATGTGTGTAAATATATTCCTGAAGTCAACCCTGCTGATAACCCTCAAGAATGTATAGGTCTCAGTCATGTAGCTATCTCTTTGTGACCTCAGCTTGAGTACACATTCAGCAAATTGAGCCTCTCTTTATTCATCCTCCCTTGTATAATTTTTTGTAGCACTCGTCTGACTCCTCTTCAAGCAGTATCTGTGCTTCTTGCAAGGGGAGTCAAGAACTGAGCACAATACTCCAGGTGGGGTCTAACCCAACACGGAGGCTGGACCCATCTCCCATCTTGAAGTATAGTTAATCAGCAGCAGAGGTAAAATTATTATTTTTTTTTTTTTTAACAAAAAAGGTTCAGAAATACTAATTATAGTTGAATGGGTAGAGAACAGTCCACTAACTGCTTTTTTCTTTCTGTATAGATCATAGACCAGAGCACATTTTGCAAGTTCAAGTCTGGAGTGGGATAAGGAAAGCTGAATTTTCTTATAAGGTAGCAATACAGCATCTCCTTATTATAGCAGCCTAGCCACAGACTGTTCATATTATCTTACTGGCCTGTATTGCAGAACCTAGCTACACCTGAGCTGAGTTTTAACAAAAGAATTATAATACATATGGAGCCAGTATCTATCCACTATAACGACATTAGCCTTATGGCACAAAGTAAAGGCTGTCAAATCGTATGCATTACCTAGTTTTAACCTTCAGTGTTATTCAAGATGTAGTATAAATATAAAACACTGAAGAACCTTTCAGATATATACATACACATGCACACACACACATATACATACATATATATATATATATATATATATATATATATATATATATATATACACACATATATATACATACACACACACACACATTTATAAAATGGGGTGGTAAAATCATAGAAATTCCACTAACATGATTGGACAGAATGCATCACATGACCGTGCATTATTTCCCAATGACCGCACACCTTCCAGCGCGACCACACGCCTGAACTACTTTTTTTCCTTCAAAACCTTCTCACCAGTACTCACATCATTCCACATCTACTACAGATAGTCACCCACAAGCCAAAGTTCAAACTAACACTGACTAGAAAAAAAAAAAGCTTTGTATTCCTATTTCTTTTCAGTTACTATTCTTACAATAAAGCTGTCCTCTTTACAGGGAGGAAAACGAGTGCGGACCACTTTCACTTTTATTAGTGACATGTAGCTTGACCGAGTGTGGTCAATAACGGTACCTGATAACCACCCAGACACTGAAAGCAAGTCCCTCGGTGTGAAGAAGGAAAGTAACTGTATTTTACCTTGTTTTTATTGAGAATTGTGTAAAAGAAGTAGCCAGCTGAAGCGAGTTGCAGACAGGACTTTCAGTTTTATCACTGACGTGTAGCATGACCGAGCGTGGTGAAAAGTGACACCTAATGTGCAGCCAAACAGTAAAAGTAAGTGACACTCTGTAGTAGAAAAGCAAAGAAACTCTGCATTTCAGGCTATTTAAATTTAAAACTATGTAAGAAAGCTGCCGTGTGAAGCAATCGGAGAACTAGCGCAAACCGAGAGTGTTGGCAGCGTCGGAGACGTTACGCAGGACAGAGCGAGTGTTCCTCTAGCAACAGTTGCTAGAGCAACACTCACTCTGCCGTGCATTACGTCTCCAACACTGCCAACATTCTCGGTTAGGCGACACTGCTTCAACCAGCTTTTAATGATTTTAAATTTAAATAACCTGAAATGCAGAGTTTCTTTTTTTCACTACTGACACTATCTTACTGTTGGCTGCACATTAGGTCTCACTTTTCACCATGCCTCGTCACGCTTATGTCGGTGATAAACTGAGAATCCTATCTGCCACTAGCCTCAGCTCGCTCCTTCTTTTACACAAATCTAAACAAAATAAGGCAAAATGCAGTCCTTCTTTACACAAATCTAAATAAAAATAAGCAAAATGCAGTTACTTTCCTTCTACACGAGGACATCCTTTCAGTGTCTGCCTACAGTGTTCCCCACTCTTTCTCCTCCATCTAACTACATCAAAATAAAAAGAAATACAAACCTTTTCTTTTTTTTAATTCTTATACCCACAGGGACTACTTTTTGCTCTCCCACAGAAATATTTATTTCCATTTTATAAGATAGATAATCC